>JAJPUD010000897.1:244710-325873 GCA_023553655.1 Myrmecobius fasciatus
TCTCTCTCTCTCTCTCTCTCTCTCTCTCTCTCTCTCTCTCTCTCCCATTCTAGATCTTCTTAAATGACAGGTGTAAACCTCACAATTATCAATTCAATAATCTTGTGATTCCCTGTCAAATAAAAGATCAAATAAAGCCTTCCTACTTTTCCAGTCTTCTTAAACTTTTTTTCCTTTCACTAGTCACTGATCTAATTAAGCTGGTTTCCTAACTGCCCCTTACAGCAGATGCTCCATTTTCCATCTCTGGCCATTTTCACTCCTGGTCCCCCATGCCTGGAATTCTCTCCCTCCTCATCTGCCTTTTGGCTTTCCTGGTTTCTTTCAAGTTCCAACTAAAATTCCACCTTCTACAAGAAGCCTTTCCAGATTTCCTTTAATACTAGTGCCTTCCCTTTGTTGGTTATCTTTAATTTATCCTTTTAAATATCTTGTTTTTACATAGGTGTTTGTATATTTCTTCTTTATAAATTATCAACTCTTTAAGAACAGGGACTGTCTTTTGCTTTCTTTGTATTCCTAGTGCTTAATGAAAGAAATGATTATTTCTCTCTTACATCAACAATCCATTAATATTGAGAGATCCAGGTTTTTTTTCCCCTTCTATTTCTTCATTTTCTACCCAATCAAATCAGCTTCTGAACAACAGGGCTGATGATGAAATTAGATTTAACATTCTCCTAAATCTTGTTTGAGACCTCACCTAGCTAGGGAAGCTTAGTTCTGCTTAAAGAGTAAAAAGAATCTAAGTAAATTCTAGTCCATTGTGTTCTATTCAGGCAAACTTAAGTGAAGGGTAGATCCCTTTGTCTAGCTTGCTAGAAACTGGGGGTAGTTTGAATTAAAAGGAGTCTAAATGATATAATCCAAGACATGACATGACATGACAAGTCATATCCCTCCTAACCTCTCCTTAGAATAGGTCCACTTCTCATCATAATATTCTTTCTCTCATTAATTGCTAACCAATCAGAGTTGATTGCCTCTTGGTGGGAACACACTCTTAAGCATTGACAAGTCTCATAATTCATTTGTTTATGAGGGAAAGCCAAAATGACCATCCTTTTATTATTTGTTGCCATAATTAATAAAGTGATTAATTATCCAGAAATTGTCTCTCAAACTGTTTATATGTCACATTAGTATATACTAAGCACTTAATGAATACTTGTTGACTGATTACCTGGAGGAAAGAAATTAGTTATTATTGGTTTGTCTGTGCTATCTTCCAAAAGAGATATAGGAGAGGAAGACAAGCTAAGAGAGAAAAACAAAACAAAACAAAAAAATCTTTTGCACATTCCTAAGTATCAAGTAGAAGCTCTGTGTTCAAGAAATGTTATGTTATAAAGTTGTTTTGAAGGGGATGAGTGAAGTGCTGCTCAGGTTTCAAATTCTTTATGTCCATAAAGATTGTTATGAGTAAAATACTTTGCTGAAGAAAGATTATGTTTAAATATGGGATAGTGCAACTTGCATAAAGAGTGGTAGCAATCTTGGACCAGTGTGGGATAAGAGATGAGAAAATAAAAATTAGAACTAAGAAATTATTTTGTCAGTACCAAAAATAATTGGTGGATATCAGGACAAAGATTTTAAAAGATCTTTTGGAAGATAAAATAAATCAAATTAATTTTTTAAAAGAGCTGCCATATGGAATATTTTACATAAGTAGTTCATTAAATATATAGTTTTCAGTCAAAAGGAACAATACCTGTCCAAGAAATGTTTAAAGATTGTTTTTTTCTTATCATTATTCACAGTCTGAAAATTGTACCTGAACATGTTACAAAAGAACTCAAATCAATTATAGCTTGACTAAATTCAAGAGAATATGGATTTTAGTAGTATAATAAAAACTCTGTCGTAAGCATACCACTGTGCTCAACTCTTCAAAAAGAAAAACAGTTATCCTTTCTACATCAAAATTTTCCCTTTTACATCAAGATTTTCCCACTGTGGTTTTGATATATCCTGGTTTTGCAAAAAAAAAAAATTAAATGAGAATTTTTTTGGGGGGGGAGGCATAGATGACATACAAAAGCTAGTAGATGACAAAAAGTTTAGAAATTCAGAAATGCATAAAATATTTGTGTAAAGTTGTATAATATCAACATATTTTACCAATACCATGATAATTCAGACTTCTCTGATATGAAGGGAGGAACAGCAAATTTCACTCAGATTTTCCAAATTGTGGGAGCATCATACCCCTAAACTCCATGATATGGAAAGGATAACTGTATTCTGAAATTTCTTTTCTCTATTGTCTTTCTAACCTGATCCTAGGGATCCACTCTCACTTCTGTGAGAGTCAGCTTTGATTCTAAATAGTCTTAGTGGGATTCTGTGTTTTAACTGCCTTTTCCCCATTAGTGACCTTTGCAAAGATTAATACATTGTAGTCCTTCAGAATAAAAATAGCAGAACTAAAACAGTTGGCCTAATGTTGAAAGATTTTGAGCATAGCAAGTCTTTTTAGAGAAGGACTTGGGTAAAAGACATGACAATTTTGAAATAGTAAAATATTGGAACTAGATAGATGGCCAAGATTTTATTTTATTTAATTTATTTTTTATTAAAGCTTTTTTTTTTACAGAACATGAGTAATTTTTCTACATTGACCTTTGCAAAATTTTTTTTGTTCCAAATTTTTCCCCTCTTTCCCCCCCCACCCCTACCTCTAGATGACAGGTAGTCTAATACATGTTAAATATGTTAAATTATATGACAAATCCAATATATGTATATTGCACAAGAAAAATCAGATCTAGAAAGAGAAAAAAAATAACCTAAGAAGGAAAATAAAATGCAAACAAATATTCACAGAAAGCATTAAAATGTTGTGGTCCACAATCAGTTCCCACAGGCTTCTCCCTGGATATATATGACTATCTTCATGGCTGAACAATAAGAACTGGTTTGAGTCACATCATTGTTGAAGAGAACCATGTCCATCAGAATTGATCATCATATAGTCTTGTTGCCATGTATAATGATCTCCTGGTTCTGCTGATTTCACTCAGCATCAGTTCATGTAAGTCTTTCCAGGCGTCTCTGAAATCCTCCTGTTGGTCGTTTCTTACAGAACAATAATATTCCATAACATTCATATGCCATAATTTATTCAGCCACTCTCCAATTGATGGGTATCCATTCAGTTTCCAGTTTCTAGCCACTACAAAAAGGGCTGACACAAACATTCTTGCACATGTGGGGCCCTTTCCTTCCTTTATGATTTCTTTGGGATATAGGCCCAATAGAAATGCTGCTGGGTCAAAGGGTATGCACAGTTTGATAACTTTTTGAGCATAGTTCCAGATTGCTCTCCAGAATGGTTGGATCTGTTCACAGTTCCACCAACAATGTATCAGTGTCCCAGTTTTCCCACATCCCCTTCAACATTCGTCATTATCTTTTCCTGTCATCTTAGCCAATCTGACAGGGGTGTAGTGGTATCTCAGAGTTGTCTTAATTTGCATTTCTCTAATCAATAGTGATTTGCAGCACTTTTTCATGTGACTAGAAATAGTTTCAATTTCTTTATCTGAAAATTGTCTGTTCATATCTTTTGACCATTTATCAATTGGAGAATGGCTTCAATTCTTACAAATTTGAGTTAATTCTCTATATATTTTAGAAATGAGGCCTTTATCAGAGCCTTTGAATGTAAAAATGTTTTCCAAGTTTATTGTTTCCCTCCTAATCTTGTCTGCATTAGTTTTGTTTGTACAAAAACTTTTTAACTTGATATAGTCAAAATTATTTTGTGATTAATGATGATCTCTAGTTCTTCTTTGGTCACAAATTCCTTCCTCCTCCACAGATATGAGAGGTAAAGACAGCCAAGATTTTAAGCAGAAAAGATTGTGCAAGTTTGTCTTTATTGTCTTTGAAAAAGGATGTAGGAGTAAAAACTGTGTGCATGCTCTTATGAGTCAGGTATGACCTCTCTATTCAAGGGAAGGTTTATTGGGAAGTTGTTTTACAAGGGATGAGTGACTCATTGCTTAGGTCATCTACCTTCCTTTATGGGATTTTTTTTTAAAGGAACAAAACCAAAAGAATTTATCATCTTGAGAACAATGACTCTGTGGGATAACAGATTCAGTAGCATATTAATCTACAAAATGGTGAAGGATCTTTCAGAAGATAGACAAGTAAAATAGGTGAAGAGAAAATGATGAAAATTTGAATCAAGCCCCTGCTTGATCTTGTCAAGAAGAAAGGTGTAACAACTAAGGATGCCTTTGCTTTAGAATAATTGCTTTTTTGAAAAACATTTTAGAAAAGAATAATGGAAAATTGTAGGTGGCATTATTACTTTCAAATAGAGTAAAAGCAATTGAGAAGAAAATAAGTCTGCAGAGTTTGGTAAGAAATTCTTCTAACTCAGATGATCCTGAGAGCTTTTGTATGTGAAACTGGGAGGTTAACAAACAAGTAAAATGAAACAGAAAAGCCAACATCTATAAAGATTTGTTCTTATAAATGTTGATAGTAGAATAGCCACATTTAGGCTCTACCACCACAGGTCTCTATTAATCAATCAACAAGCATATGTTTTGTTTTTTTTATAAAGCTTTTTATTTACAAAACATGAGTGACCTTTCAACATTGACCTTTGCAAAAAAAACCTTTTTTTTCCCCAAGCTTTTCCTTTCCTTCTCCCCACCCCCCACCCCTAGATGACAGGTAATCTAATACATGCTAGATAGGATAAATTATATGACAAATACAATACATGTATACATATCTATACAGTTATCTTACTGCACAAGAAACATCAGATCTAGAAAGAGAAGAAGAAAAAAAACAACCTAAGAAGGAAAACAGAATGCATGGAAATATTCACAGAAAGCGTTAAAATGCTGTGTTGTGGTTCACTCTCAGTTCCCACAGGCCTCTCTCTGGATGTATATGACTATCTTCATCGCAGAACAACTAGTTTGAATCACATCATTGTTGAAGAGAACCATGTCCATCAAAATTGATTATCGTATAGTCTTGTTGCTGTGTATAATGTTCTCCTGGTTCTGCTGATTTCACTCAGCATCAGTTCATGCAAGTCTCTCCAATCCTCTCTGAAATCCTCCTGTTGGTCATTTCTTACAGAATAATAATATTCCATAACATTCATATACCATAATTTATTCAGCCATTCTCCAATTGATGGGCATCTTTTCAATTTCCAGTTTCTTGCCACAAGAAGGGCTGCCACAAACATTTTTGCACATGTGGGTCCCTTTCCCTCCTTTAAAATCTCTTTGGGATATAGGCCCAGTAGAAACACTGCTGGGTCAAAGGGTATGCACAGTTTGATAACTTTTTGAGCATAGCTCCAAATTGCTCTCCAGAATGGTTGGATCCGTTCACAGTTCCACCAACAATGTATCAGTGTCCCAGTTTTCCCACATCCCCTCCAACAGTTATCATTATCATTTCCTGTCATTTTAGCCAATCTGACAGGTGTGTAGTGGTATCTCAGAGTTGTCTTAATTTGCATTTCTCTGATCAATAGTGACTTGGAGCACCTTTTCATGTGACTGGAAATAGTTTCAATTTCTTCATCTGAAAATTGTCTGTTCATATCTTTTGACCATTTGTTAATTGGAGAATGGCTTGAATTCTTATATATTTGAGTCAATTCTCTATATATTTTAGAAATGAGGCCTTTATCAGAACCTTTGGATGTAAAAATATTTTCCCAGTATACTGCTACCCTTCTAATCTTGTCCGCATTCATTTTGTTTGTACAAAAACTTTTTAACTTGATATAGTCAAACTTATCTATTTTGTGATTAATGATGACCTCTAGTTCTTCTTTGGTCACAAATTCCTTCCCCTCCACAGGTCTGAGAGGTAAACCATCCTACATTGTTCTAATTTGTTTATAATATCATTCTTTATGCCTAGATCATGAATCCATTTTAACCTTATCTTGGTATATGGTGTTAGGTGTGGGTCAATGCCCAATTTCTTCCAGACTAGTTTCCAATTATCCCAGCAGTTTTTGTCAAATAGTGAGTTTTTATCCCAAAAACTGGGGTCTTTGGGTTTATCAAACACTAGATTACAATTGTCATTGAGTATTTTGTCCTGTGAACCTAACCTATTCCACTGATCCACTACTCTATTTCTTATCCAGTACCAAATGGTTTTGGTGACCACTGCTTTATAATATAGTTTTAGATCTGGTACAGCTAGGCCACCCTCATTTGCATTTTTTTCATTAATTCCCTTGAAATTCTTGACCTTTTGTTTTTCCAGATTAATTTTGTTGTTATTTTTTCTAGTTCAGTTAAATAATCTCTTGGGAGTTTGATTGGTATAGCACTAAATAGATAGATTAGTTTAGGTAGTATTGCCATCTTTATTATATTCGCTCGACCTATCCAAGAGCACTTGATGTTTTTCCAATTGTTTAGATCTGACTTTATTTGTGTGGAGAGTGTTTTGTAGTTTTGCTCATATAGATCCTGACTTTCCCTTGGCAGATATATTCCCAAATATTTTATACTATCGATAGTTATTTTGAATGGAATTTCTCTTTGTATCTCTTGCTGTTGCATTTTGTTGGTGATGTATAAAAATGCTGATGATTTATGTGGATTTATTTTGTATCCTGCAACTTTGCTAAAGTTGTGGATTAATTCTAATAGTTTTTTAGTTGATTCTCTAGGGTTCTCTAAGTAGACCATCATACCATCTGCAAAGAGTGATAATTTGGTTTCCTCATGACCTACTCTAATTCCTTTAATCTCTTTTTCTTGTCTTATTGCCAAGGCTAGCATTTCTAATACAATATTGAACAGTAATGGTGATAGTGGGCAACCTTGTTTCACCCCTGATCTTATTGGGAATGGTTCCAGTTTATCACCATTACATATGATGCTAACTGATGGTTTTAAATAGATGCTACCGACTATTTTAAGGAAAAGTCCATTAATTCCTATACTCTCTAATGTTTTTAATAGGAATGGATGTTGGTCAACAAGCATATGTTAAGTGGCTGTTATATGCAACGAACTGGGTTACTAAATTAAGTTAGGCCTAGCAATGGTATTTAAAAAGTTAAAATACTAAATGCAGAGAAAGATAATATTAGAGGTAACATAATTTTAAAGGCACTCAAGGATTTTATTTTTCTAAAATATATCAAAGAGGAATCCACAAGAATGGAAAAGTGAAGGGACGATATTTTAACCAAACAAAGGTAATGGAGAAATGATTAACAAGTATAAACTTTTCTATTCTTTTATTTTCATAAAATCTTTAAGAGGAAAGTATGATTGTGTCAGAGTTACCATGAGTGAAAGGAGGAGGTTTATTTTCTACAACAGAGCTGAAAGATGTAGAGAAGAAAAGGTTCTTTTATATCTATTACTTTTTCCCCCTAGCAATTGATATATAGGAAAAAATACTACCTTAAAAGCTTTCCTTATGAAGAAATTTGTGGCCAAAGGAGAACCAGAATTCATTATGGAATGAAAAATGGATAATTTTGATTATATTAAATTAAAGAGTTTTTGTACAAATAAAGCCAATGCAGACAAGATTAGAAGGGAAGTTAAAAGGGAAGCAGTAAACTGGGAAAAAATGTTTACATCTAAGGGTTCTGTTCAAGGCCTCATTTCTAAAATATATAGAAAGAATTGACTAAAATTTATAAGAATACAAACCATTGATAAATGGTCATAGGATATGAACAGACAATTTTCAGATGAAGAAATTAAAACCATTTCTAATCATATGCCCTCAATCACTATTGATCAGAGAAATGCAAATTAAGACAACTCTGAGGTACCATCACACATCTCTCAGATGGGCTAAGATGACAGGAAAAGATAATGATAAATGTTGGAAGGAATGTAGGAAAACTGGGACAGTGATGTTGGTGGAGTTGTAAGTTGGTCCAACCATTCTGGAGAACACCATGAAACTACACCCAAAGGGCTATCAAACTACGCATACCCTTTGATCCAGCAGTCTCTCTACTGGGACCTGGGGAGACTTCCATGAACTGATGCTGAGTGAAATGAGTAGAAGCAAGAGATCATTATACACAACAACAACAAGACTATAAGATGATCAGTTCTGATGGACATGGTTCTTTTTGCTGAGGCAGTTGGGATTAAGTGACTTACCCAGGGACACACAGCTAGGAAGTGTTAAATGTCTGAGGCCAGATTTGAACTCAGGTCTTCCTGATTTCAGGGCTGCTCTATCCACTGTGCCATCTAGCAGCCCCCTGATGTCACTCTTCAACAATGAGGTGATTCAGGCCAGTTCCAATAGTCTGGTGATGTAGAGAGCCATCTGCACCCAGAGAAAGGACTGTGGGGACTGAGTATGGATCATAGTATAATATTTTCACTCTTTTTGTTGTTCTTTGCTTGCTTTTTGTTTTCTTTCTCATTTTCTCCCCTTTTTGATCTGATTTTTTTGGTGCAGCATGATAAATGTGGAAATATATATAGAAGAATGGCACATGTTTAACATATATTGGAATACTTGTCATCTAGAGGAGGGAATGGAGGTAAGCGAGGGAGAAAGAAATTTGGACCACAAGGTTTTGCAAGGATGTGTGTTGAAATAATCTATGCATGTTTTGAAAATGAAGTTTTTTTTAAAAAAAGAAAGTTTAAACTTCAAGTCAAATGGAAAGGTACAATGGTCATTTTTGGTACAGCAATCAGTCAAATGGTAATAAATCTTGTTTCATGTCACTTCTATTTATAAAATGATATTCATTTCTAATGTTCAAACATTTGTATCCAACCCTTCTGAAGAGCAATTTGGAGCTTTTGATCTAGCATTCTTTGATTCAGCAGTCTCACTACTGAATCTGTGTCCTAAAGAGATAATAAAAAAGGGGAAAAAACCCATATGTGCAAAAAAAAAAAAAAAAACAACCAAAAAACCTTTCCTTAAACAATGTTAAAATCATATAAGATTAAGTGACAGATATAATCATAGAAATGCTTTTATTTATTGACTTTCTGAGTATTCACATCAAGGAAGGCAATACTAAAAACAGAAAACTACATGTCAGGTAAATTGTCAATGTTATTGAGGATATCTTAAGCAGAGCACAAAAAGATTTTCCTACCAATATCAATGGTGAATTTTGTGAAATGCTCTTATGCACAAATGACATTAGCCAATTCCTAGAATGCTACAAAACTTCCTTAATTAATTTGAAATTATCAGAAAGAGATTGTTTTAAACATCCACAGTAAAAAAACCAAAGTGGATGAAAAATTCATATTCTTCAGATTACAATAAATAACTGCACAGATTGCCCTTTTGAGTATTTATCTATCATCGATTTAACTATCTCAAATGGGTATATATGTGTTCTCTAATAATCTGATTTATATATCTTAGCAATATATTTATGTGTATTTATTTGCTAATCTGTATCTTTCTGTGCAGGATATATGATGCAGATGAACATGATCTGCACCCAGAGATAATTGCAATGAGGAAAATGGTCTAAATCATATTTGGAATTTGCAAAATACTTTGAATGATTCTAAACAATTTATTTAATATCTGTATTCTCCTTAGTAATGCCACAGAGCCACAAATTCTGAAGCAATCTGACGACAGACAAATCAAAATTGCAAATGACTCAATAGGCAATGGAAAAGATATATGGTAAATGTATTCAGGCCTGACCAATTAATAATGCTTATCTGTGCGAGAAGAAAGGTGGAAATGGATGTGGGGTACAACATTCAAAAACCTCATCAATAACATCAAAAAAAGATAGAAACCTAATGAAAAATGGTAGTACCGTTTTATAACTGTTAACTGGCTAAAAAGTACATAAAGAATACAATTAACAGTCACTGTGTCCATGGCTTTGGGCTGCTGCTGTGCTCAAGCTAGTTGAAGAGCTTCAACTCCAGGTCTCCAGAAAAGGCTTGGGGTAGCGGGATTGGGAGTGGGCTTGAGTGTAAGAAGGTTCAAATCAACCCTTCTTTCACAGCTCCTACTGCACCAAAAGATGTACAGTAAATACAGCACTTTTCCTTGACAAAGAAATGTTTGCTAAAGGAAGTGGGTGTTGGAAGGACAGCTTCTGAGTTATTGTGAAATAATTCAGTTTTCCATAATCTTGCTTAAAAAAAAAAAGCCAACTTGAAATTTGCATTTTGCTCACATTATTCCTTCATATATCAATCATGTGTGAAATAATTCACTTTTTCCAAAACATTGGATATAATAGGATTGACTGTATTATTAATGATAAAAAAAATCATACTTCATACTCAGGATTTAATTAGTCCATCCCATTTAGAGTCTTATTACCTACCAGTATGACTTTAGCTTGATATCCCAAGTGAAATGAATCAATTGGTATGACTCTTAAAAATGGGGAGAACTTTTAGAAATCATTTAGATCATTGTTTTTCATCGTATAGATGAGGAAACTGAGGTCCAGAAAGAATTTACTTGCTTAAGAATTAGAAGAGTGATTGCTAATTCATTCACTGTCAGTGACTTGAAAAATCATGGAGATTGAAAAGGTGCCACAATACTGGAATCAGACAAACGTTTCCAGTCTCAAAAAGGGAAAATGAAAAATAGAGGCCGATGAGCCTGTCAATCCAAGACTAAATTCTAGAATCTGTTATTAAAAGGATAGCATGTGAACATTTTGAAAAGCTAAGAACTTAGAGTCAGCAAGAGTTCAGAAAGAACATGACATGCCAGACTCATCAGATTTCCTTTTCTCAATAATGCTACTATTCTAAAAATTTAGGGAAATATCACAGATGCAGTATGCCTTAATTTTAGCAAGGCATTTGACCATGTATTTTACAATATCCTTATAGATAAGAGGGAGACTAGATTTATTGTATATTGTAATGAAATTGTTCATTTCCCTTTCCTCTCTCCCACTCCCTACTTCTTTGGATCTTTCCATCAGGACCTTAGTTCTTTCAGCTTCTTATGGTGTATTGTCATCTCCCATTATATTATAAGCTACTTGAGGGCTAGAGATATTTTCTTATTTCTTTTTGTATTCTCAGAATTTTGTATTCTCACTTACCACAAGGACTGACACATAGTAGGTGCTTAATAAATATTTATTAACTGACTGAAAACTTATTGGTGACTAGATGTCAATATGAAGGGAGGGTTCTATTTGATTGCAGCATTGATATGTTCTTTGTCTTATGTTTTTCAACATTTCTATCAGTTACTAGAAGGAAACAGAATACTTAGGGTTTTTCTTTTTAGTGAAAAGAGATATGAGGAAGAGAAAATAAATGTCTGTTAATAAAAACAACAAAGTTTAATTTAAAAATTTTAAATGGTACAAAATTAGAAGGAATAGTTAGCATTGAGGACAACAAGGTCAGGATCCAAAAACTATGAACAGGATGGAATTGAATGAGGTAATTTAAGAGACATAAATTTAAAAATTCTATAGTTGGGTACAAAACAAATCAACTGTGTGAATACAGACTGGGGGAAAATGACTAAATGATAGTTTGTCTGAAAAAGATTTGAAGACTTTAGTAAACTGAGAGCATACTTTAAATCAACAATGTGACATATTAACTAGAAAAGCTAATTAATCTATTAATAAGGTTGTAGACAGTTATAAGATTATAGATATAACATATAAAGTGAAGGTGACAGTCTTTCTGTATTCTGCTTTGATCTGATCACAACTGGAGTGTTGTGTTCAGTTTTGGATGCTATATTTTAGAAAGGATATTGACAAACTGGAGTGTATGCAGAGGAAAGGGATTAGGATAGAGAGAGACATGGGAACGATGCCATATAAGGATCAGTTGATGGAATGGGAATGGAGTTCATGTTGGAGAAAAAAGAGACATTGAGGAAATATGATAACTATCTTCTATTTGAAAGGCTGCCTTGAAGAAGAAAATTTTAATTTGTTCTGGTTGGATTCATAGCACAGAACTAGGAACTGAGGAATGAAAGCAATGGAGTTTTAAAGAAACTTCCTAATAATGGGAGTTGTCAAAAAGTGGAATGAGTTATTTTAAACAGAGACTGTTCAACCATTTGTCAGGAATGTTGTAAGAAGGGATTCTGTTGTGGTTGGAATTGGACTAGATCTTTTGCTGTCCTTTCAAACTCTAGTGTTGTAAGATTCTATGATTTCTGTCTCCCTACACTATTAGAGAAAGGTTAGAAAAGGGTTGCCTGCATCTGAATCTTGGTCTATAGCCAAATAAACCAAAGGTTCTTAATTTGGGATTGATGAATTTGGTTTTTAAAAATAATATTTTGATAACTATTTCAAAATAATTGGTTTCCATTGTAATCCTCTATATTTTATTTTGTGCATTTCAAAACATTATTATGAAAATGGGTTTGGAGATTTCATTAGCCTACCCAAAATATCCAAAACATTAAAAAAAAAAAAGGTGAATTATCCCTATCTTAGTCTAGTGTCCCAAACTAACTCAATTTACCTTATCAGAACTTCAATCTACTATAGGGGAATTATCTACTTACAAAACAAAGCTTAAATAGAGATCAACTTCTTTTCTCAATCAAAAAAGTAATTTCTGGTTCAGCCACAGATCATAAGAGCTGACTTTCTATCCTCTTCATAACTCTCTTAACTCCTTGGCTCTATACCCATGTTTATAATATAGAGGGATGGATGATAAATAGAGTCATACAATTTTTTTTACATTTCTTTTTTTTAAAAATTTTTTTATTTTTTTGGTGAGGCATTTGGGGTTGTGACTTTGCTGGGATCACACAGCTAACGCCACCTAACTTCCCTCTTTTTTTACATTTCAATCACAGTTATTGAGTACCTCCTTGCTATAAAAGAAGAAATAGAAAACAGTCCCTCTTATCTAAGTGCATTATAAAGAAGATTGGACTTGAAATTTTTTTTATTAAAACGTTTTATTTGCAAAACATATGTATGGGTAATTCTTCAACATTAACTCTTACAAAGCTTTCTGTTACAAAATTTTTCCCCCCTACTCCCCACCCCTCCCCTAGATGGCAGGATATCCACTACATGTTAATTATGTTAAAATACTTGACAAATTGAATACATATTTCCACACTTATCTTGTTGTGCAAGAAAAATCATATCTACAGGAAAGAAAAATCAGAGAAAGGAAACACAATGCAAGCAAACATCAATAGAGAGCATGAAAATGTTATGTTGTGGTCCACATTTCATATCCCTCTCTCTGGGTGTATATGGCTTTCTTCACTGAACAATTGGAACTGTTTTGAAACATTTCATTGTTGAGGAGAGCCATTGGACTTTAAATTTTAAGATTTTTTTTAACCAGTTAGATTAATACTGGCCATTGGTCCATGCATTATAACCTTTTTTGAACCTTGGTTCATGTGTAAAATGAGAATGTTGGAATGGATAATCTCTGAGATCCCTTCTTGCTATAACAAAAGCAACAATAATAATGAGGATGATTATAATTATTGTCATGTATTTGTCATTATTATTATTATATTGTTTTAAAAGTTTACAAAGCACTTTTTTAATACATCTTCATATTTGATCCTTAAAACAACCATATGGGGTAGATTCTATTTTTATCTCCATTTTAGTTATGAGAAAACTCAGGCTGAAAAAGATTCAATGACTTACCCAGGGTGACATAACAGCTATCCCAGGCAGACTCCAGACTTGGGTCTTCCTGACTCAGGTAGTTCTCTATACATTATGCTACCTCCTTGTCTTTAACATTACTTAATTCTAAACCAGGAAAACTCTGAAGAAAGCACCTGCTTGGTCACTCATGCTATATTTTATTAATCCTTTCCCATTACTTCCCTATCTTTTTATTCTGAAAAAAAAAAGTGAACTTTGCACAAGAACTTTTTAATATGTTACTTTTCAATTTTTCATTGAATTTTTAAAAAATAGAAATTCAGATTGAATGTGACTGTTCACTGTCTAAGGGGCAGGGTTACTGCAAATCAGCAGACTAATTTGGCATAGTTTGTTGATTTAATCAAATATCAGAGTCTACAATTCCTTTTTCCTTCCAAATATCCATCCTAAACCTCAGGAAGAGCCAAGAACAAGCCTCTCGAGAAATCTACTTGCCCAATGAAATCAGCTTTATGGCAGGAACATAAATCCATCAAGCCTTATGGTAAATTATAATCCTGGAAGAAATGGAATTGGGTAAAGAATAAAGGAGACTATATAGGAAAGGAGCAGAAAGAAGAACTAGAGTACTAGAAATCATTAGCAAGGAGTACAACAGTTAAGAAAAATGTTCTCCAGTGATATTGTTTCTCTAAATGATTTAAATGACCCTGAATTGTTCCACTTCAGTTTGGCTTGGGTTGCTAAGTTGATGGAAGTAATGAAGTTGAACTAAGATTCCAGGCAAGGGTGGGGGTGAACTGACAGTTGAGAGAGATTGTAACTAGAGAAAATTTCAGCACAAGACAGAATATACCAGGCCCAAAGCTGGGTGGGAGAAACTTGAATAGCACCTGCTCAAACAGTGCAAATAATCTCAAACTTGCATAAGCACTAGATAATCTTACAGTATTTTAAGGGGAAAAAAATGTAAAAATTACTTTGGACGTTATTTTTAAAAAGAATCCAGCCAGAAGACCATTAGTTACAAAATGAACACCGAAGTCATTAACTAGGCACTGTATTTTTCAAACTTACACACTTTGTTTTTTGTTTTTTTTTAAAGAATTCTTCAGAATAATGGAAAGGTCAGTCTGACCTTCAGTATTCAATACATGTAGAACTCAATTCAATTCAGTAAACATTTATTAAGGAAGGCACAATAACCTGTTTTATTTAAATGTGATTTAAATTTGTACCACCTAGACTAGAAGGATCCTTAATTGTATTTTAAGGAATTTTGGCATTAACTCTGCACTTTGCAATTAAGAATGTTACAAACCAAAGAAATTCAATGATTTGACCACAGTCACACAGACAATGAATGGAATAAATCAGAAATGATCCCAGATTTTCTGACTCCAAATATAGGGATTTCCCCACTACATCATGAATACCCATTATTTTTACCCATTATACAGAATACTTTGTAATAGATGCAAAAAAAAAAAAAACAAACAACAGCACACAACTATCTAATTTTAATTAATTGGAAAGAATTATTATGGAGTAGACTGACTACAAGTCAAAAAAACTGGATTTGAGGACTGACTAGTTACTGTGATTTTGGGTATCATTTTGCTTTTTTGAAGTTGTCTCCTTATATAGTCAATGAAAGGTAATAATCATATTTACAGAGTTGTTAAGATAAAATGATAAAAATGAATAAAGAACTCTGCATTTGGGACTATATAAATATTAGTCATTCATTCTTTAATATAATTTTCCAAGTGATGACATGTGTGTGTATATACATATATATATTTCTAGACATAGCTCTAGTAAAAAATTTAAATTTTTTTGTGATATTAGGAAGTTTTGAGGCTTAATTCTAAAATAATAAAACAAAATAACCTTGTAACATAATATAATGGAATATAGTACATAATATGATGTAATAATAAATGATATGTTATATAATAATGTAAGATAATATAGAATAGCATAAAGGTATATTATATTATGATAGTATGTAGATAGAATAGAATAGTAGAGAGGGCAGTATAGCATAGTGGATAGATAGTTGGCACTCAAGTCAGGTAAATGTTAGACATATTTTGGCATAATCTGACTGTGTGATCTTTGACAAGTCAATTAACATTTAACTGTTCCAAGTAACTATTGAAACTGCAGAGAAGGGGTTGGAAAAGGGAGTTTACTTTCTTGGGAATTCTATATACAAATGAAATCACAAATCTACTCCCTATCCATATATATGTATGTGTGTGTATACATATTTCATGTATGCATATATGTAGTAGGCATGTAGGTGTGTATATACATATACATATATGTATATATATGTGTATATATATGTATATATATAAATCAATTAACTTTTGCATATTAAAGAGAATCAGTTCCTAGCTGTGTGACCCAGGGCAAGTCACTTAATCCCAACTGCTTCAGCAAAAAAAAAAAAAAAAAGAATCTATTATAGGCTAATTATAAATTATAATTTTTCCATTATATTATGTCATTTTACTTCATACCATTTTAGTTTGGTTTATGATACATATACTAAACAAAACAAATAATTATAGTAAGCCAATAATAGTTAAAAATTCTTTAATATGCAAAAAAATTGCTTAAGCCAATTTAATTTATAGTCAAAGAATTTTTTAGCCTATTAAACCCTTGGTTTTAAAGAGTTACTGATTTTTTGGGTTGGATTTTCCTTACTTCCCAGTAAGATTTTGAAAACTCAAAAAACCCCAAGAATTTCATGCATACTGTCTGAATTATTACAGATTTTGAATTAGTAGGGTTTTACTGTACTTTGATAATCACTACTGCATGTTTGTTTTAGCACCAAGACTCCAAAAACATTATGTAACAGGAGAACATAAAATAATCATATAACCAAAGAAGGTATTTATATCCCAGCATGTCTTGTACTTTAGCAATTATATAAACATAACCAATGTCAATTCAGGGAAGTTTACAAATCTCTGGGTTTGGAGAAAAGATTCAAGAAAATACTTGCATTTGCTGAATACGTCATGCAAGAAAATGTGTTTTAAAGTTCTGTAAATCTAGCATGTTCACATTTTTACATTTTAAAAACATTACTGGAACTAAATTTGATATTCATTGTCAAAAATTCAATATTAATTGTCTACTATGTAGCAGGCCTCAGTTGAACCCAGTTCTCAGTTTTAAGACATTGAACTTATTTATCCCAAATAACTGTAACACTTCTATATTGTATGATGTGATTTATTCACTTCACCAAAGGCCTTAAAAATTATAAACCTTCTACTTATGTATGCTTTTTAAAAGTCCATTCTAAAGCTGTTCCTGAGAACAATACCTTTCATTTTATTAGCATACATATATAACTAAATCTTTATAGTATTGAGTCTTTCATAACTTTGACCAACAGTATAGGTTTATGATGCTCACCATAATTTGAGACATTATCCTTATTAATTATTTGAGGGTGTGACTTGTTTCCAAGTAATCCATTTTGTTATACTTACATATGAGTCATCTTACTCAAATTGTAGAATGAATGGGCCTCCAGTTTTTGTAGAGTTACATCTATGGATAAGTAGCTAAACACCACAGAAATATAAGACAAAAAAGGGCAATTAATAGTTATGAAGTAAAAATATATTGTTAATTTATGGTAACCTATGAACCCAAAACCTCAGATATTATAACATGACAACTTTAATATAGGATATAGATGTATATGCATAATGTGAGCATATACACACTTTGCTAGTAATACCATGATGTCTTCTGACAAGATCATATTCACAGAGCATTCTACTCTAAAACATTCATCATCTCTCAGTGGGGCCACTGAGGTGGGAATGGGGGTGGGAAAGAATATGGATGTGAAAATAAAATAGAATTTTTTTAAAAAACCCACTCATATAATGTAATAAATTCTATGTAATATAATTACCTGTATTGGTGTATATCTCTCTAATAGAGGGATGCCTAAAGGCAGGAAATGGGTCTCATCTAATTTTGTATCTCCTTCAATGCTAAGCATAGTGCTCTGTACCCAGGTGGTCTTTGATAAATGCTTGCTGTCTTTTTATTTGTATATACATCACATTCTTTTAAAAAACTATTTTTAACTCAAGGAACAAAAATATTTCTCTAACATAGTACTTTAAAAAAGAAAAAGGATTTCACATGAAATTGCAAATATGCTATGTAAATTTCAGTGGGTCCTTCAAGTGCAGGTAAGGGTACTTATTGGACTAATTACAAGAATAGCTCTTGTTACAAATTATAGTCATCTCTTCTCGATTTAGAATCATTGATTTAAAGCTGAAAGATGCCTTAGAGAACACAGAATCTAACCCTTCACTTTATAGATAAGGAAACTGAGGCACAGAAAAGTGACTTCCTAGGATTTGGCAAGGGATCTCTCTCTCTCTGTGTATATATATATATATACTCTATATAAATTCTCTCTAAAAATTTCAAGTTTTTAGCATCAAGGAACAAGTACTCAAATCATCTTATCAATAAAATGAAAGTTGATGATTTAAAAAGTTTTCTCAAATTTCCTTTTGCCGTGGAAATGGCTGGTGGGTTGTTTATTGTTCCTTCGTTCTAGAAGAGACCAAAAAATGATATACTATGTTAGAGTCAAGTTATCATGTGTCCGACTGTGACTGTTCATACCAATACAAGCTTGGAGTGTTCTGCCATAGGTAGGACACAAATGAACATTTGGAGTGGATTCTCTAACTTTGCTTATCTTACTTTTTTTTTTTTTTTTGAGCTACTTCAATTCTGCTTTGCTTATAGAGAAGAGAACTTTCTCTGATGAGGGCACACCATGCTGGGTGATCCTGTGTCAGTATCTTCCATGTTATACAATCAATTCTACAGTTTTTACAGATGCAGCAATCTGGGTGATTGTTTTCCAACTGGGGGCAGCTAGGTGGCGCAGTGGATAGAGCATCAGCCCTGAAGTCAGGAAGACCTGAGTTCAAATCTGATCTCAGACACTTCCTAGCTGTGTGACCCTGGGCAAGTCACTTAACCCCAATTGCCTCGGGGAAAAAAAAAGATTGTTTTCCAACTGGAGGTATATCTATGACATTCCAAAAATGTGATCATTAAAAAGTGGTATTGTAGCTTCAATTTGACCTGCTTATAGAGGAATTACATTGATAAAATCTTTATAAGATTGCTACTTGCTTGTTTTTAAATTATTTTCATAGTGCTTATTATTGATTCCACTAATGATGCTCTTATTTCCTTTTTGAATTGTATATGTTTTAAAAGATCATCCTTTGATTGACTAGGTCTTGTGATGTAGAGTCCTTTGTAGATGGGATGACATCATCAGTTGCTTTAGAATTAAACTCCATGTGGAGAGTCAGAGAGAATACTGTGAGGAAAGGAAAGGCATTAAAACAAAGTGAATAGGGTTAAGTTTGTGGGTTGTTTGGATTTTGTTTTTCTTTTTAAATTGCAGCCATCATTTAATCAGAATAGGGAACTCCCAGTGAAGAAAATCTCTCCGCTAACTTTGCCAGGGCTCACACAGCCCATATGTCAGGGACAGGACTTTGATCTTGCTACTTCTTATATATTATGTATAGTCATATGTATATCTAATTATTTACATGTTGTCTTCCCAATTAGAATGTAAGCTCTTGGAGGGCAGGAACCATGCTTTTGCCTTTCTTGTATTCTCAGCACTTAGTACAGAGTTTGATAGATAGTAAAGGTACAATAAATGCTTTTTCATTGATTGATAGCTCCTACAGGAGCTTTGCAGTTCTCTGGTAAAGAGAACATGGGACTACATACATCTCTAGCATAGTTAGTATTCATAATCAGGAAGGTGATGAAAATGCTGATATTTTCCCTAAGATATTGTGAGAGGTGGTATTGCATCATAGATAGTTAGGAAGACCTGGGTTAAAACTTGGCTCTATAGCATCCTGAGTATATGATTCTGGGCAAATCACTTCACCACTCAGCCCCCTTTACCCACTCTCATCCCCTACTCCCCAAAAGTCTTAAAAACTATAGGTTACTGAGCAGGTGCAGATTCCTATTAGCAAAGGAAATTTACTCACTGGAAAGTCTAGTTTTTTTTCTCCATCTAGAAATTATATAAAAGTGCTTTAAACAAATGATTTCAGATCAATTCTGAATATCACATTATAAAATTATTATGACAAGAAAGGAAAAATGGGTCCTTCTGCAAGTTAGAGTAAGCAAATGAAATGACTGAGAGAGTTGTTGCTAGGATTTAAGAATCGTGATATTTTCAAAAAATATCCTTGCTTTGAATTTACAAATTAAAAACACAAATACAATGGAAAGAAGTTGTTTATCTTTTGGAATAGAGAGCTTTTGCTTGGAAAGCTGCATGAGTATAACTTGGGTAGCTATAGTTCAAGGGAACTAGTATAAAACGCACACCAATTTTGTTTACTTGGGTGAATTTGTACCCTTGTCCCCAAAAGACTCAGGAAGATATCCTGGTGAAGCAGATCTCATAGAAAGGAAGAAACAAGCATTTAGTAAGCATATACTATGTATCCGGCACTTTACAAATATCATCATTTGTTCCTCACAACAATTCTGGAAGATGGGTGTTATCATTATCCTTTTTCATTTGAAGAAATAGGCAGACAGAGGTTAAGTAAGTTGCTCAGTCACAGATAAGTGACTGAGGCTGGATTTGAATTAAGGTCATTCTGACTTGAGGTTTAGTGCTCTATCCATTGAGCTACCAAGGTGCCTTAAAAAAATGAAATATCATAGAATCATAAACTGAGTTTAAAGGAACTTAAAGGCTATTTGGTCAAACCCCATCATTTTCATAGAGGAGGAATTTGAAACCTAAGAAAATTGAGTGGCCTTAGGGTCAGGTAGCAAATGACAGATTTAATCCAACTCCTCTGTCTCCAAAGGTAGCATTAGATCAATGGAGAGGTTCATAAACCTAAGATTGTCATCATCTATTTGTAGATGGAGAGAGTTGGTGGATGATTTTCTTTAGATTTCAGTTTCAATCTCAACAGGCTTAGAAATTACCAAATAGAGGATATCTGATTAGAAGTCTCATCAATGTCCCTATTCTGGGGGGCCTTCTGTCCTCTCACCAGGATGATATGTTGAATGCAATGACCTCTAGAGGCATGGGCTAAAATAACTACCCTATGATATTTTGTGATGTGTGATTATAGGGGTTTAGTGGAGAAAACAAATGCTAGGATCTGTACCACCAAGGCATCAATCTATTATCAGGAATATTACAGTAGAGAGATAGGATAGGATATAGAGCTAACTTGGAGGGCCAGTGGTGTCAAAAATCAAAACAAAATTGTTAAGTCCTGCTTAAAAGGAAGTAAAATGTTAGGCATGAGACTAAGGGCTTTATATGAGTTATATTTTCATTAGCCTTTTTAAACAACAAAATTCCTTTCTTGCTTTCTTACAATATATCCTATGCCTTCTCAATCATCTCTAACTCTAGTGACAAGACAACATAATGCTTCATTGAAAAGTAGAAGGATCACCAGTACTGGAGTCAGGAGGACCTGAGTTCAAATCTGGTATCAGACACTTAACATTCCCTAGCTGTGTGACCCTGGGCAAGTCATTTAACCTCAATTGCCTCAGCAAAAAGAAAAAAAAAAAAAAAAGTAGAAGGATCACCAGTACTGGAGTTGGGAGGACCTGAGTTCAAATCCAACCTCAGACATTTAACACTTTCCAGCTGTGTGACTCTTGGCAAGTCACAACCCCAATAGCCTTGCAAAAAAAAATACAAGAAAAGTATATTGAAGGGCAAAGAGTCACTTCACTACACTTAAAATAACTAATGAAATCTCTAGCTATGATACCTTTATCAGGTGAGAACATCATATTAATAGTATCAATCAGCCAAAAGCACAAAACTACATCCTTGTCATGCCTTGTGAATCTCCTATAAAATAGCTAGTCAGTTCAAAAACCAAATTTAAGTGTCTGGCAGAGGATCTTAAATTGACAAGCTTAGATTGTAAAATCTTTGGGGGCATGGACTGCTCCCCCTACCTTTTTTTTTTTTGCATTCCCAGAATTTAGGTCTTTAGTAAGTGTTTATTTGAGTTAAACTGAGAAAAGTAGCTAGGTGCAAAGCTTACTTCAGAAAGCTGACTCAATTGTCTTGCTATTTGTGTTGTTATTGTTGTTTAGTTGTAACTGACTCTTTGTGATACCATTTGAGGTTTTCTTGGAAAAGATAATGGAATAGTTTGCCATTTCCTGCTCTAGCTCATGTTACAGATGAGAAATTGAGACAAATAGGGTTGTATCTTGTCCAGGATCACATAGCTAATAAGTGCCTTAAGACAGATTTGAACCCAGGAGGATGTCTTCCTGACTCTAAGCCTAGCACTCTATCACACTGTGTCATCTAGCTAACCCAATGATTTGCTGTAATTGATTTTTTTTTTCATGTTTTGTACTTCCTCCACAAAATTCTTTTTCTGATGTTTCACTGTTAACTGGAGGAAACTTTGGGTTTTCAAAGACTCTATCAGTAGACTCGGCTCTTGCAAATTCCATCAAGCTGAAAGAACATCAAGTAAGTAATGAATACTGTCTTTTATTTGAAGACTAATGTGGCAAAGCTCAGAAACACGTTATCAAGTTGGTTATGCCGCACTGGTGAAACGGATGATCAATCACATCAATAAAATAACAGGCCTTTAAATATTGCATTATCTAATGGAACTTGCAGCATATTCTTAAGTTAGCATGCTAAAATTTTGCTGTTTTAAATTGAAATTCTGAGGAGGAATTGATTGGAATATGAGTGATGAATGAAAGAAGTAGAAAATATCTTTAAATGGTAGGCAAAGGTATGTGATAAGAACTGTGCATTTGGGAGTGAAAATTTAGGAAAGGATCATGCTGTCCTTGATTTATAAAGTATTTTCAGATATTTTGCATGAAGTATTTTATTTTATATCTATAAAGGTAGATGGGACAAATATTTTTTAACCTTATTTCATAGATGAAGAAAGCAAGACACAGAAAGATTGAATAGTTGTTCAAAGCCACTACTTAGTGGCTAATCTTAAACCTGTACTAGAATCAGGTCTTCTGACTCCAAGCTCAGTGTTCTTTCCATGACATATTTTCTATTTATTTTACTGGAAAGGTAAGGAAATTTGAATCATTTTAAGGGATGTTATAAAAGTTTAAGGACTAAGTGAATTTGAATTAATTTTTCATTTAAAAAATGAGTAATTACAACTTTAAAAAAATTAGAACTGCCATACATCTCTAGTCAGAATAGAAAAGATGGGAACATGGAGCCAGATAAATATTGTTAGATTTTGACAACTTTAAATCTCTAGGAATTTAATGGTTTTATGGGTATGTAACAAATAACTTTTTTGAATGTTATGCAACTTTTTAGAAATGGATAATGGAAGCTTATTCGTTTAATGATAAAATATAACTTACATCCTGGAAATGTTGGGCAGATTTGCAAATGCATCACTGGGGATGGTTTTCAGATGAGTCTCTGTGAATTTCCTATGGAATAAAACAAAGTTGATCAGTTACAATTTTAATTCAACCGAGTTCTGTTTAAGAAACAATTATTAAGCAGAGTAGGCTGTGATCAAGGCATTGCACATAGAGTTATTTTTAAACACTGATCCTAATTACAAAAACATTAATTAAAAATTTTAAAAAAAGGATCTCCTTTTGTTACTATGCCTAATCTTAATATTGAATTAGTTGCTAAGGCCTAACTTTTCAAGTTCTGCAACATTTTCATCATTCTTCTGGGACTGCCATTTCATGAGGTATCAAGCCATGCTCACTCCACTCCCACCTCAATTTACTCTGCAGATTTTTCTTCCTCCTAACCAGCAGCCCAGTGTCCCATCCTTCTTTTTAGCCCTTCCCCCATGCCTCCCCATTTATTTTTGTCTTTCCCTATTCAAATTTGTAGTATCAATAATAATAACTGCTAGCATTTATATAACATGATTTTCAAAGTGCCTTACATGTTTTACGTCATTTATTCCTCATGGCTATCCTGTGAGGTAGATGCGATTATTATCCCCATTTTATAGATGAAACTAAGAGATTAAGTGACTTACCTAGGGCCACACATCTAATATGTATCTGAAGAAGAATTTGAACTTAGGTTTTCCCAACTCCAAGTTTTTCGCTCTATTCATTGTGCCACCTAGCTACCTTAAATGTGTCTCAAATGCAATTCTTTTGAGTAATTACTATTTCATTTTCTTGTGTGTGTATCCTTAGCAGTTAGATAGATCCAACCATATATTTATTTGCTTGTCTATAGGCTTTCTGTCTCTCTGTCTCTCTTTCTGTCTCTGTCTCTCTGTCTCTGTCTCTGTCTGTCTGTCTGTCTCTCTCTTCCTAGCTAATCTAACTAGCTAGTTATGTCACATGTAGCTCCATTCCCCTTGAAACCACCCTAGTTTAAGTCCTGACCTCTTGTCTTAGAGTATTGTAATACTCTACCTGGTTTTCTTGCCTTCAGTCCATCCCCTCTCCAATCTGTTTTCCACATTTCTACATCAGGTTTTCTCCAACCTGTTTCGTGGCACTGCCCTACTCAAAACCTTCAATGACTCTAACCTCTTTTTTTCCAGCTCACATCACTGCTTCTCTCCTCTTCATGTATTCTACATTTTAGAGAAGTATTACTCTCTATTGCCCTCTCTTGTCATGCCCTCTCCCACATTCATCCTTTATGCATGGCATTTTAATGTTTGGGATGAATTTTCTTCTCACCCTTCATCTCCATCTGCTGAAGGCCTTCCTTCAAATATCATCTCAGATACTTTCCTCTTTATGAAGGCTTCCTTCTCTCTATCTCTGTCTGTCTGTCTGTCTGTCTGTCTGTCTGTCTGTCTCTCACAAACACACACACATATCCTCACTGGCACATTACTTGAGCCTTACTTTGTTATTTCCCTCACATACCCTGCCCTTCCAGACACCAAGATCCTTAAAAGTGAACACTATTAAATCTAACTTTGTTACAATTGCCCATTGTACCTTGCATAATACCTTGAAAACTCTGGGCAATAACTAACATGAAAATAATTCTAAATGCTAAATAATTAATATTTGTTACATCTAAGTTAAATTTCACATTATTTTCACTACAATTTATAACTATTAGCCACATTAACCTTCATCTAGTCGGTTAAATTACTATTAATCATTCTATTTCCCTGGGTTTCATTTTCTTTGATCTCGGTTACTACAGTGATTGAAATGAATATATAACCTGCAAAATCAAAAAAGAAGCAGTTCCAACCTCATTTATTTATGTGACCTACTAACCTTCAGGGCAGTAAAAAAAGAATTGAGGTTAATGACAAAAGAGTAGTTTGTTAGCTGCTTAGAATCCATGGTATTTTATTATGAAGCACGATGCTGTCTTTATCACCAATCTAGAAATGCTACCAAGTACTTGTCTCAGCTTGAATATCTTTAGTTTAACCTCACTTTAACTGGATCTAACTGGCAACTTGTTAGGTAAGAGACACAGTTTCCAAGCTGAAAATGTTTGCAAAACAAAACAGTGCTCATTACAGAGAATTTAAAGTAAGCCACCATTCTAGAGGTTACTCATCTCCAAGCATTATTTTCTCCATCTAATAATAACTGCTTTTACATCTATTACTTAATTTTATTCTCATGGCAACTTTTTGAATTAAAATGAAATAAAATATTCTATTTAAGTACCCATTTAACTATAGATAAGCATTATACTAGCTGCTGAAGATACAAAAATGAAAACAGATGAGTCCTTGCCCTCAAGGAGCTTAAAATCTAATAGAGAAGATTTTTAAAAAATGCCAAACAACTGGTTGAATTGTGAATTATGAAAATTCAAAGGAGGAGTTCTGATTAATTTAAGAGAGAGAGAGATTACTACCAACTGGAGGGGATACAGGTTTCATGGAAGGGTTAGCCCCTAAATTGGATCTTGAAGGAAAGTCCATTAATAACAATAACTAATTTTATCAATATTTATATAGCATTTTTCAATTTATAAATTGTTTTTCTGATAATTGTCTTCTGAGGTAGGTTGTACTAGTGTTATTATTCCCATATTCTAGTAGAGAAAAATGAAGAACACAGAAGTCATATGAATTGCTCTTTGTTGCAAAGATAAAGTATGCAGCACAGCCATAACTCAAACTAGATCTTCTGACTCCAAGACTGATATTCTTTTTATTAGACCAGATCCCAACTTTTTTTGATTCTATATCCTTAATGTACAGTCCCTTCCTATATATATATATACATATAATATACATATGTATGTGTGTGTGTTTAAATTGACATATAAATTATGTAATCTATCTTCCTTTAAATTCCAAAGGCAGCGTGGCATCATGGATAGTCAACAAAGGGTCTAAAAGACTTGTGTTCAAGTCTTATTTCTGAGACATCTTATTTGTGTCTTTTGGCAAGTCTTTTAATCTCTCAGTGCAAGGGTCAATTTTCAAGACTCATTAGGCTCATTATATACAAGACTCATTATATACAACATTGTGTGATGATCAACTATGATTGTTAACTCTTCTCAGCAATACAGTGATCTAAGATAATCCTAAAAGACTCATGATAGAAAATACTGTCCACATTTAGAGAAAGAATTTTAGAGTCTGATGCAAATTAATGCCTACTATTTTCACTTTTTTTTCCATTTTCCCCCTTTTATTCTTCTTTCACAACATGATTAATGCGTGATGTAATTTAGGAGAGCAATTTAGGCACTAAATGATGTGACTGATATGGGCTCCTAATGTTGGAGTTTGTTCATGTAAAGAATTCATAATAACCATTCTCTTTGGCAAAAGGTAGGTTTATTTAGAAGAAGAGGTTTTGGACAAAATGAAGAGATATAATAGACACTAAGAATGGTAAATATGAAATAGAGTTGGGAGAGCATATAACAATTAACAATGGAAAAGACAAATTCCCTAGTGGTATTCACAATTAACCAGAAGAAAGGAAAAAACTCATGAGGTTGGGGTATGCCCTTGGCTGGCAGGCTAAATTCATGGAGGAGTTTAGTACCTAAAAGAGTTATCTATAAGGAGAAAGACACTGCGAGGTATGGTGGGGGTATGAGAGGAAAGACACCATGAGGCAGAGTGCCCTAGCAGGTTTAACTCAAAGGTTTTCAACAAAGATGGTATGAGCCATGGGCAGATTTGTAGGGAAAATATGACCTCAGGGATTTGACATAACTCAGATTTCTGACTGGACACAGAAAAGTGGGGCTACCTACTATCTCCAAAGATACAAACTACTATAAGATTGAACTGATCTCCATCAGTGCCCTTCCCTGTTTGTCTCAAGAAGTAAATTTATGAGGATTTCAGGCTTTCTCTGCCAACCTCATCTTGTTGCTTCATATATTATATAAATTATACCAAAGATATTGTAGTGATATGACAAGTTTCTTCATCCAGGAGTTCCCAGTACCAATGAAGTCACAGGTCCAATCCAGAACCAGTTCCTATGAATTATATAAAAGTAGTATTATGCTGATAATTATGTACAAAAGATAGAAATGAGATGAGGATGAAATTATATTATGAAAATAAATTGAGTGCCTATGCTATAATTAGGCTAAAACACCTTTAAATAGCTAACAGGGATAAAAGAAGGCCAATGGTGACAGTGGGGTCTAGCAGGGAGTTGGATTCATTAATGAATAAAGAGGGTGGTGTAACTGTGTTTGGGGAAAGTTTATAATTGACTATTTTAGGAAGGGTAGGATGTAACCCATGTTCCCATTGTCTCAGATCAAACATTTTCTAGAGTCAGGCCTTGGCTGCTACTTTAGATACTTGACAACACTCTCCTCTGCAAGCAGAGCTATATATAATCCAACTCCAGGATACTCTTTTCATTGTGAAACTGCTGGAAAAGTACAATTCTCACTGACTAGACAAAGTTTGGGTTTAGTCTCTGCATAATAATGATTAGCACAGATGGTCAGAACTTAATATCCAAACAATGAGGGAAAGAGTAGAAGGAGGTGACAAAGTTAGCATGGAATTTAAGACTGAAACCGAAAAGGTTCTTAAACTCTATTTGAAGCTTATAGTTCTAATAATATTTATACTCTATCTTCCAAAGTACCAATTTTTACAGTATATAACTTAGTTTGCCAAAATACACACACACATGCACATATGAGTCATTACCCATTTAACATGGGGCAAGAGGCAAGAAAGGTGCCCTGATCAGTTGCTAGTGGGCTTGGGGGAAGAGCTAGGAGAGCCAAAGACTTGGGACACTAATGTGAAAAATTGGTCCCTAATCCATAACAATCTCTTCTTATCTGGCCTTATATATACTGCCCTTCTGTTAGTAAAACTTGGAAAGAAAGTGTGGAAGGTAAGAGATATTAGACTGACTATCAAACTGAAGCAGCCATTGGGCTGCCTATGAAACCTGGACAATATACCAGTACCATGTCAGGAAACTGAATCACTTCCATTTGAATTGTCTTAGGAAGATTCTGAAGATCACCTGGCAGGATGAGCTACCAGACTCTGAGGTCACTTTCTTAAACTAAACTGCCAGGCATTCCAACTCTAGAAAGAACTCCACTGGGCTGGCCGCAGTGTATGAATGCCAAATGTATGCTTGCCAAAAAGACTGTTTTATGGGGAACTCAGCTGACAAGGTGGTCAGAAAAAGCATTACCAGGACACTCTCAAGGTCTCTCAAGAACTTGGAATTGATTGTACAATATAGAAGACACTGGCCCAGGACTACTCAGATGCCCTTATCAGAGAGGGTACTGTGCTCTATGAACAAAGTACAGTTGAATAAGCTCAGAAGAAATGGGAGAGCCCAGAGTTCAAGTGTTCCCAGGGATTATTTGTATCTAACTTGTGGCAGAGCATTCCAAGCTCATATTGGTCTGATCAGCTAGAATCAGATACCTTGTAATTTAACTAACACAGTTTGGTCTTCTTCAAGAAAGAGGAAGAACAATTAGCCCCCTAGCTGGGACTTCAAGACTGTCATCTTTTCTCTCTTCATTTTACTTATTCTCTTGGTAATCTAATCATTATAGTTTCTATTATCTCTTGTCATACAACTCCTGAATTAGGGAAAAGATTAAGCCATTTGAAATGCTCCTAGGAAAGGAATGAGCTAAACTGTGGTATTAGAGAGAAGGGGAATAAATGAGTATAGAGATGAAATTACTTCCCTCAGAGGCAGTTAGTTATTTTAGTAGACTCAGGCAAATCTGCCATTGTTGCTTTTTCCATCGCAGATTCATAAGGTTCCATCTACCCCTGAGGAAATGGCACATCCAAGGATTATGTTCACAGGACATAAAGGACCTGAAAAGAATCTCTATACTTATAAGGGTGGGGTCCAGACATGAAAGAGTTCAGTTAATAGTTTTCCTTTTCAGCTTTGTTGTTGTTCAGTCATTTCAATCATGTCTGACTCCTGGTGACCTTTTTTTGGAGTTTTCTTGGCAAGGATACCAGAATAGTTTCTCCAGATTATTTTACAGTTGAAGAAACTGAGATAAACAGGGTTAAATGACATGGCCAGGATCACAGCTAATGTCTGAGTTCAAATTTAAACTCAGATCTTTCTGATTTCCAATCCAGCACTCTGTCCACTACACCACTTAGTTGCCCAAACTTTTTCAGCTAAACAACTCGCTATTCCTAACTATTAATCTCTCTTGTGAACTGACTTGATATTCCTAACTTTCTGCTGGTCTTCTTCACCATAGACATCTCACAATTTGCATGTCCAAAAAGAAAATTCATTATCTTTCCCCTAAAACCTATCTTTCTTCCAAACTTTCCTATTTCTTCTAAGAGTACCATCATTTTCCTAGGCATCCAGGTTCACAACCTCAGAGCCATCCTGATGTCTTTCCCGTCCCTTATTTGTAATATTCTTTCATTTGTTGACTCTTTCTGATTTAATTATATATCCCTCTTCTCACTGTCTCACTAGGACTAGGCAATAGTCTCATAATTACCTTGCAGACTTTCAGTTGCCTCTTTTCCAAGCCACCTTCCACATAGCTTTCTAAGTCAAAAGTCCAGCTAAGTTAGTTCTCCGATTGAAAACCTTCAGTGGCTCCCTATTGCTACTATAACAAAATTTAAATTCCTTAGATTGGAATTTAAATTCCTTTACAAGTTGGTTGCAGCTAACTTCCCTGAATTACTACATCTTACTCCCTTTCACATACTCCACATTCCTGACAAACATATTATTTTTCCAACTGAATTTAACAGTGTAGTGGTACTATAGCTCTTTCTGGTCCTTATTTTCTGGTACGTCTGAGTCATTACTTTCTAATCACTTCCTGCATTTGCTCCTTGGGTCTGATTTTTTCTCTAGTATAACTCCCTTATCTCTGCCCTTTGGGTATGAATTGGTTTTCCTTTATATAGGAAAGACAATGGAAAGGTTATACCCAACTTACTACTTTCTCCCCACCAAAACTGACAATTCACTTGCTAGCATAATCAGATTTATATATCCCTGTTTGGGGAAGTTATAAAAAAAGTTGAATCTGTAATTTTCTTTTGTTCAGCTTGAGCTGAATAGCTAGGATTCCCCAGATAAAATTTTGAAATTATAGATCTCTCTCTCTCTCTCTCTCTCTCTCTCTCTCTCTCTTGAATATATATTGCAATTTATATAGATTTGTTTTTGTTTTTGTTTTTATTTAGGATGGATCTGTTAGGCAAATCCAACTGTATAAATTCTGGCCCAGAATAAACTTCTTGAAGAGTCAAAAAGGGAATGCTAGTTGAGATTTCTGTCCTAATATTAGCTTCCAACTCTAGTCCTAAATATTCTTGGCAACTCTAGGGGGCATTACATTTTTCATCTACTCTTTTCATGCCTTTGTATTGACTGCTCTTTATGCCTGGAATATTGTCCCTCCTCCCTGCTTCTTAGACTTCCCAGTTTAAGAGAGATGGTCCTCAAAAGTCCCTAGTCACAGAAATGAAATTGATAATGTGATATGAGTAAAAATGCAGCCATACCATGTAATTCCTTTATGAGGTTTAAAAAAAATCCCTTGAGTGAATTAGAAAGTGAGCAACATTGATGAACAATGATAAATGATATCCCTTAAAATTAGTTCAGGAAATGGTAAGAAGAGACGAGGAACTCAGCTACTAATGAGATGTATAGATATACAAAGATCAGGAGGGAAGGTCATGAGAAATCATGTGGACATGGGAGAATGGAAGCACTGGTAGAACAAGTGTCACAAAGAAAGGGCGCAAGACTCTGATTGAGGCTGTTTAGGCTGAGAAGGCATAAGGAGTATCAGAACAGGTGTCAGTTTGCTGAAACTGCTCCACTTCCACTCCCTACTGTAGACCTCAAAACAAAAATCTTATATCTTTTTTTCTCTTCCTCTTTCATAGAAGCCTGAAAACTTTCCTTTTTGGTATGGGAATTTTTTTTAATTGTTTTAGATGTTTTTATTTATGAGCAGTATGGTTGATCAATGATATCAAAAGGAACCAATAAAAAAAAATGAAGGAAAGTGGTCTAGCAGAATCAGATTTCAAACCATACTACAAAATGGTAATCATCAAAACAATCTATATTGGATAAGAAATTGAGTGTTTGATCAATGGAATAGATTAGGTATATAATGCCATGGTAACCTAATATTTGATAAGCCCCAAATCCAAGTTATTAGGTCACTAATCAACACAAACTTCTGGTAAAACTAGAAGGTAGTCTGGAGGAAACTTGGAATAGACTAATATCTTAAACCATAAACCAAGATAAGGTCAAAAATAGGGTGACCCTGGGCAAGTCACTTAGCCCCAATTGCCTCAGCAAAAAAAAAAAATAGGTGCATGATTTGGATATAAAGAGTGATATAATAAGTAGATTAGAGGAATATAGGGAAAATTATCTGTCAGCTCTCTGGATAATGAAAGTTGTTTATTGTTAGAAGAATTTCCAAATTAATAGATGGAAAAGCATGATTTTAAAGTAGTGGTTCAATAGATATTAAACAATCATGAGAGACATTTAGCACAGGACAAAGGTTTGCCATTTACTATGTGAAATAGTTAATGGGTTCAATCAAATATGACTAAGCAAGACAGAATCATATATGATTAACTGACCTTTAAAGTCTGAGGGAAGAAAGGCAAGGTCTAGGGAGAAAGAAAAGGGCTAATATGAAATAGGAGTTAGAGAGAAGCTGGGGAGGGACCAAAGAGGGGCCTCATAGAGTCTACATGACTTGTGACTTGGCACTAGTCTGTCTTGATATGCTAATCAAGATGGTCTTAGAAGTTGGTCTATGTCTGCCAGACAGTGGAAACAGGATAGGTTAAAGTTACTGAGTAACATTCCAGTTTCATATCAATTTATGACCTTACAAGAAATAAAGAGACTCATGAGAGGCAAAATGGATAATTTTGATTACATTAAATTTTAAAAGTTCTTGTGCAAACAAATCCAATATAGCAAAAATTTATAAGGAAAGCAGAAAATTGAGAGAGAAAAATTTTTATGTCAAGTTTCTCTGATAAAAGTCTCTTTTCTCAAAAGGGAACTAAGACAAATTTATAAAAATAAGAGCCATTCCCCAATTGATAAATGCTCAAAGGAAAAAGGCAGGTAGTTTTTAGAAGAAAAATAAAAACTATAATTATATGAAAAAATGCTCTAAATAACTAATAATTAGAGAATTACATAATAAAACAACTCTGAGGTACTACCTTTTACCTATCATATTGTCTAACAATATAGAAAAGGAAAATTAGAAATGCTGGAAGAGATATGGAAAAAATAGGTTCACTATTGCATTGTTGGTAGATCTGTGAACTTGTCAAACTATTCTGGACAACAAGTTGGAAGTATCCCTAAAGGGCTATAAACCACACAGACCTTTTGACAACATCACTACTAGATCTATATCTCAGAGAAATCAAAGGAAAAGGGAAAAGACTCATATGTACAAAAATAGTTGTAGTAGCTCTGTTTGTGGTGGCAAAGAATTGGAAATTTAAGAGATACCTATCAATTAGGTTATGGCTGAACAAATTGTTCTATGTGATAGTAGTGATGGAATATTACTGTGTTATAAGAAATCATGAAGGATGGTTTCAGAAAAACCTGGCAAGATTTATATGAAATGAGTAGAACAAGGAGAATATTATAGACAATAATAGCAATATTGTAATGATAATTAACAGTGAAAAGATTAACTGTGATCATCATAGTGATCCATGAGAATTCCAAAGGAGATATATAATGAAAAATGCTATCAGCCTGCAAAGAGCCAATAAACTCAGAATACAAATAGAAGCATATTTTTTTCCACTTTTTCCTTCTTTTTTTTGCAACATGACTAATATGGAAATATGTTTTACACAACTTCACATGTATAATGGGTATCATATTGCTTGCTTTCTCAATGGTGGTGGAGGTGAAAGAGAGGAAGAGAATTTGGAACTGAAAATAAAAATTAAAAAAGAAAAAAGATCAGAAATCCCATGACTTCCAAAGTAAAATAAACTAATCTGATAAACCACGCTGAAAAACAAACAGTGTGGTTGGCCTGCCAACCAAAAACCAATGCTAATTAGGGTGTACTTAATAGAAAAGTATTTGGGAGAAAGCAACTGTGGGAAGAACAGCCTCAGAAAAGAGAGAAAGAGACGTAACACTGAAATGTTGCCAGTATGCTGTGTTAGGCTAGGGACTGAGAGCTAAAAAGATAAGAGAATCTCAAATCATTACAGTTTCTCAGAGTAGAAGTGGGTTTTTTTGTTTGTTTTACCAAGACCCTCATTTATATAGAAATCACTAATAGGACTGGGAGAGCCAAATAGGTAGGAGTAGGTGAACAAGTCTGTTCTTCACAACTCTCCATCACTGCTCTGATTCATTCACCACCAGGTGGGGCTAATGTGAAATAGGGTTTCTTTACCACGCTCTCTGTAAGGATTTAGGGAACATTTCTGTTCCAGGTAATTCAGATTGAGAGGGTAAAAAGCTTCAGGAGGTAGGAGGTTATGGCAGTAGTACCCCAGATAATGATTTATTGTCCCCTCCTATCCCTTTTGCTCCTCAGAAATCTGGAGAAAGGCCATATATAGATCTATGACTCCTGTGATCTGATTTCAGCAAAACCTTTACCCTAAGAATAATGTTGGTTCAAAGGTTTAAAGATTAGGAGCCCTTCCTTCAATTTTTCTTCACTCTTCATTTTCCCAGTTTTGGATTAACTCCAGGCATTGTTCAAGATATTGAACCCTCCACTTTTAACAGGAAAAGGAGATTCCTGCCTAAAACTTCCCTCATCCTAGGAAGTAGCAGCTGGCATTTGGCAGCAGTACCAGCCTATGGTTAGCAAACTGAGTTGGCTGCCTAAGCAGGAAATGGTAGCTGACTTATACTTGCTGTCATCACCCTCTCTTGCATAGATGTGCAGGAGTGGGGAGGGCTAGATTTTGACCTGAGTTTTATAAATTTGGTGCCCTCTACCCATTTTAGTATTTTTAAAATTTGACATCCTCTAAGTAAAAGTGCCTATTTTGCCCTGATCATAAATTCTGTCTCTGTCTCTTCCTTTCTCTGCCTCTCTTTCTGTGTGTGTACAGCACACATACACAAACACAAACACAATATTTTAAGTTAGAAGACAAATCATTCTTCTCGTGGATCAATTGGCATAGGATTTGGCAGTAAAAAAAATAAGACTTTTGAAAGCAACAAATGAGAAATGATGGAATCTCTCCATTTCATTAGACAAGATGTTCTTAGCAAATTTTACAACTCAGGAGAAGACTAGTGAGATAAAACAAATAAAATAGGATTGTGTAGACTCTGGGAAAGCAGTTATTTGAAAATTTTCACCATTTGAATAACAAAACTTGAATAAGAGGAAGGAGAAATGCCAAGGATTATAATTTAAGCTTGTTTGTTGAATGAAACTAATATCATGCTTATTATGATGCAGCTGAGGACAGCTGGATAATTCTAATGATGTTAATGAATTAACTATATGAATAGTTCTTGACTTTATAGGCTACATTTTGGCCATTAGAATTCTTTACTTCACTAAACTTCAAGTAATGCAGAATGGAAACCAGGGACTGAGAGGAAAGATGTTAGTTTGGGCCCAACTTATAGGTAGGTAGATAGATAGATAGATAGATAGATAGATAGATAGATAGATAGACAGATAGATAGATACATAGATAGATATAGATTGTTGATGCATCTTTTGAGGATAATTTAAGCTCCCTTTTCTTTGGGTCTTAAATAACAATCATTCAGATCAGATTTAATATCATGGAGTCTAGGGGTGGAATTCAGGAAGGATTTTTTTCCTAACTGGCATAAACAAAATTTAGCCAAAATTAAGTAAGGAATATACACTATTTATTTGCAAGGTATTTTTCTTGAAAGAATGCTAGATTTGGAGTCAGAAGAATTAAGGATTAATCTTGGCTGTATCACTTATAAAATATAACCTTAAATCATTGAAACCTCTTGAACTTCAGTTTCTTTATCTGTAAAATTAGGGGTTTTGAGATCCCATTCAGCTCTAAATAATTTGATGATAACTTTCATTCTAAGACCAAGGAATAGGAATGAGCGGTTGAAAGTCTCTGATCCTGGATCTTTGAGGAAACTAGTCCCTCAAATTTTGGTTCTTTCTACAGAGAGAGGAGGTAGGTATACGAGCTGGCTAGGGAGACTGATACAATCTGTTATTGTATAATATGAATTCCTAGGTACATCTTTCTTTAGTTTACTGGAGGAAAATGTTTGATACAAATGGATACATTTAAAAATATCTGGTCTATTTATCCTTAATACATTTGTAAGGTACACCAGATCTATTTGCTTATCACTGAATATAAAAAATAGCCACAATGTTCAGTTATAGAAGAGATCAGTCTGAAGTCCTGATAGTAATGATCAGTTCCTGGCTGAACTTCAACTGTACTGCTGCAGGAAGTAGCCCTTAAATATCAGTAAATATTTATTAAGCATCTACTATCTTACTAGGCATTGTGCTAATTGCTGGGGATACAAATAGGACAATTTCTGCCCTCAAGGTGTTTACAATCTAACTTTGGAAGTCTACAGAAAAGAAAGCTGAAAAGCACTGGGGGAGGTGGGGCAAACAGTGAAGAAGAGAAGGTGCTGACAAGGGACATGGAAAAGTCAAAGAATCTCAAGGTAGTGCAGCTAGTTGAGAAATGATGAGATGCTGAGCTGTTTTCTCCTTTAATGGAGTTTTAGCATTCATGACCTTACTCTCCAAACAGAGAGGCAAATGGTAGTATCTTTACATTGTCCTCCATGTTTTTCTAAATCAACCAGCACATCATTTCCTATACAGTATTTCAACTGAAACACATCTTATCAGAGAGATTGTCTAAGAAAGTTACCCTCCCCCCAATTTTCTATTCTTGGCTCATGGGTTTTATTAATGCAAGAAATTTTTAATTTGAAATAATAAAAATTATCCTTTTTACACTTCAACAATGTTCTGTTTTATAGTTTTAAGTTTCATAAACTAAATCTACTTCCTTTACCTTTTTTTCCTGGTTTCTTCAACATGTTCTTCCATATGAACTTTATCATCATTTTTTATAACTCAGCAAAATAATTTTTAGTAATTTAATTGGCATGATATTGAATAGATTAGATAAAATTGTAATTTTAAAAACTATTGACTGTACCTATTCATGAACAATAAATATTACTTCAATTATTTATATCTGAATTTATTAATATAAAATATCTTATGTTTTATGTTTATGTTCCTATGGTTCCTGCGTCTGTTTTGGCAGTCTTCTTTATTTCTGGGCCCATATTGTGCATCTATATTGTCTGTCCCAGATGTACATAATGTTGGATAAGTTCTATAGAGAGTTCATTCAGCTGTGAATTTTAATATTTTGAGGGAAAATTTGCCAAAGCATTTTATATATTATGTAAGTCCAGAGTTCCGGTAGAAAAGGGATTTCCTGTAAATGTCAAGTTCTTCAGATGCATCTCTTTACAGGAGAGATTCTCTTGATTGCATCATACAATCACTCAAGAATGTTTAGCCTACATCCACATAGGAAAGATCAAATGTATGAAGAATGTTGATTGTCCAGATTGCAACATGCAGCTGAATGAACTCCCTATAGAACTTATCCAACATTATGTACATCTGTGACAGACAATACAGATGCACAATATGGGCCCAGAAATAAATAATTAAAGACTAATTATAAGGTACTCAATAAGACAAATTATTTATATATGTGAAAATATTAGCAGTACTAATAATTATTATCATTATTTGGGGAGTTTGAAAGAAAGATTTGGACTGAACTGAGTTTGAAGGGGTGATCTAAAAAATAAAACTGGGGGGCAGCTAGATGGCACAGTGGTTAGAGCAGCAGCTCTGAAGTCAGAAGGACCTGAGTTCAAATTTGGTCTCAGACACTTAATACTTCCTAGCTGTGTGACTCTGGGCAAGTCATTTAACCCCAATTGCCTCAGCAAAAAAAATAAATAAATAAAACTGATAAGGAGATAAAAAGTAGTAGTTATATACAAATGAGGCATAAATGGAAAAATTGATGCAAAAGAAGCTAGTGGGGTAAGGGCAAATAGTACTGGAACTGTACTTTCATCAGAAATGGGTTAAAGAAGGAAGACTATATATATATATATATATATATATATATATATATATATATATATATGTGTGTGTGTGTGTGTATATATATGTGCATATGCATATGTATAATGTATGTATATGCATGTATGTGTAAAAGTTCTAAATTCAGAAAGAAATGAGAGGAAAAGGTGAGAGAGTAGGGGGAGAGGATAAGGGAGAGACTTTTAGAGGGGTAGGTAAAAGAATAGAAAAAAATAACATTTATAAGTAAAGCAGAGGAATGAGGAGACAGAAAATAGAGTGAGAAAGATAGTGAGGAAAAATAATAATTGTAATTGTAACACAGAATGTGAATGGGACAAATTTATTCATAAAATGGGTAATAATAGATATTAATAGCAGATTAAAAATTTGAATTCACAATATGTTTCAGGAAACGTCATAAAAATAAGAGATACAAAGATAAAATAAAAGGCAAGAATAGACTATTATGTAAAAAAAAAAAAAGAAAAAACTTCATGTTGGAATCTGGACAATCAACATTCTTCATACATTTGATCTTTCCTATGTGGATATGTAGGCTAAACATTCTTGAGTGATTATATGATTTAATCAAAAGAATCTCTCCTGTAAAGAGATGCATCTGAAGAACTTGACATTTACAGGAAATCCCTTTTCTACCTGAACTCTGGACTTACATAATATATAAAATGCTTTAGTAAATTTTCCCTCAAAATATTAAAATGAATGAATCAGGCATTTATTAAGGATTTACTATTCCTACGGACTTTTCTATATTCTAGAATACAACGAAAGGCAAAAAGAGTCCCTGTACTCAGAGCTCATATCCTGATGGGGAAAACATTAGAAAAATTGTTCATACAGAATAAATGCGTATATATTAGAGATAAACTTAGAGAAAAAATAGAGGCCCAGTGAGACTCCTGAAGAAAGTGGTACTAAAGCTGCACGTTGAAGAAATCCAGGGAATCCATGAGGTGAAGGTGAAGAAGTAAATACATTCCAGGATTGAAGGACAGTCAGTGAAAAAGCACAGAGATGGAATGTTGTATGGAGAAGGAGCAAAAAAGCTGGAGGCACTGAATTTTTGAGCACATGGAAAGAAGTAAAATATAAGAAGAAATAAGAGTGGGGAACAGCTTAAATTAAGAAGGGCTTGAAAAGTCAAATAGAAGACTTTTATCATTTGATCCCAGGGCAGCAGGGAGTCACTGGATTTTGTTGAGCAGGGGTAATAGTAGTTAAACTTGTGCTTTAGAAAGAATAGCTTAACAATTAAATGGAGTGGGGAGAGTTGGGAATAGAGAGACCAATGAAAAATCTATTGCCATAATTTAGCCATGAGATGATGAAGACTTGAACTAGACTAGTGGCTGTGGGAGTGGAGAGAAGTACATATACATAAATGATATTGTAAGGATAGAAAAAAACAAAGACATAGGAATAGATTCAACATGAGTAAGTGAGTGAATAGTTGAGGAAGACACCAAAATTGCAAGCCTAGGTGACTAGGAAGATGGTAGAGATCTTGAAAATAATAGAAGTTCAAAAAAAGAGACAGTTTTGCAGGAAATAATAGTTTTGTTTCAGAAATGTTGAATTTGAGATATTTAACTCAAAATGTTGAAGAGGCAGTTGATTGTGGAAGTCTAAAACTCAGGAGAAAGGTTAGGGATACATTTATGGATCTGTCATGTGCATAGAAATAATGCTTCAATCCATAAGAATTGATGAGATCACCCAGCAAAAGAGTTTATTAGAGGGAAAAGAGAATAGTTCCCTAGTCAGAGCCTTGGGGGATGCCAAACATTAATGGGGATGAGCTGGAAAAAAAATCCAAAAAGAGGATAAGAAAGAGCAAGAGGTCAGATAGCCACAAGGAAAACAATGAAATGTTATTTTTTTATTTTTTTTATATATATTTCAATTCTCCAATACATCCAGGTCTCGTTGCTCCAGATATTTTCTACCAATGTAAACCAGAAGCCATCCATACATTCTCGCCTTATATGATTCTTATCCATGTCCAAATAAAATCCCATAGAGGATTTATCCCCAACAAAAGAGGACTTTTTAGTTCTTTCAACATTTCATTTTTTGCTGGGAATCACTCAGGTTTCTCTCTGCTATTCTTTCTACATGACTAACTCATTCTTTTCTAATCATATATTTTCATAATGATTATCTTTGTCTTTTGGATGCAAGTCATTGCTGGTAAAATGTTACAGTGCACTTAACACTTCCTGCACCCCTTCTTCATGGCCATTTGGACCAGCAACAATTTTGATTCTTCAGATATTGTGTTTCATGATATTCCTAAACATAATTTAATTAATTATCTTCCTATTCAACTCTGGGCTTAGGCTCACTGCACAACAAAATGGTATAGTGGATTGAGTTCTGGATCTGGTGTTAGGAAGACCTGAATTCATATACAGCCTCAGACACTTACTATCTGGGTGATCCTAGGCAAGCAATTTAACTTGTCTCACCTCAACTTCCTCAGTTGTTAAATAGGAATATAGCAAGAACTCTTGATTGTGAGGATCAAATGAGATATTTTTCAAGTGCACAAACCTTAAAGTGCTACATAGATGTTAACTATTACTGTTTTGTGTACTTTATAGCATCTATTCAGTACGGAACTCAAGAATAAAAATTTAGACTCCTTGGAGAGAAATCAGGCAATGACTGTTTTACTTCTGTATTTGCATTCCCAGACATCATTATGCCTGCCAGATAGACTCAATAAATGCTTATTCATTCATTCAATATCCCCTACAGTCTTTCTCCAACTTAAATTTTCAGCTTTACCTCTTTCCTACTACTTTGTTATATTATTATATAATATCCAATATATTGGATACTTTGAATTCTCTGGACATAAATTTCACTTTCCCATCATTGGATCTTCATTCTCTTTTGTGTTCATTCTGTAGGACTGCTCCTATTCAACTTTCAAGGTCTAGTTCAATTGCCTCGTCTGTGAAAATTTTCATGATCCTAAATTCCTATCATAACTCCTCACATATACTTCTCTACCAACACTTAGCACAGTCCTGGCACATAGTAGGTGCTTTACAAATGTTTGTTGATTTGAGTTGACCATGAATGTAGAATATTACACATAATGTCAGACTTTCTAGATATATTAGATAGTTTTGCTGAAATTTTTTTCTTCTTTATTATAAATGTGGTCTTTGGGATGGGGATAAAAGATCAGAGTGGAAAATGTAGGTGATATAAATATTAAAAATGTTAATAAAGTTTGAAAAAATTTTTTAATGGCAATATAGATTTTTTTTCTTGATCACCACATTCTAAGCTGTAGAGCCACAACATGTAATTAGTCTGATCCACAGAGGTCCATTTTGAGGACTGATAAATGATAGAACTGATATTTCTGGGCTATTCAAGACAAGCTCCTTCAAATAAATTCAATTGAGCTTTTTAATCCCATACAATTCATTCAACTTCATAACGTGAATTCCCAAGTTAGAGATTTCCTTTGTGGGTGTCTTATTGCCCCATTTAAGCTGTAAATTTCCTTTCGGATAGAAAGTTACCTTATATTTCTTTCCTATAACATTATGGGTATATGAAGCCTCACATAGGCTTAGTCTCCTATTAGAAGGTGAGCTCCTAAAGAGAAGGTACTGTCTCATCTATTAGCATTCCTTTCTAGTGGTTAGCACAGTACTTTGTATGTAATAAGTGCATAATAAATGCTTTTCCATTCATTCATTCACACATACAGAGTTTTTGCACACTAAATTCTTCTTAGTTGATGATCTAATTACATAAATCAGTTATATGAAACTGTAGAATATTTATTTGATCATATGGACATCAGGACAATTAGATAGGACATCTAATTGTAAGAACAATTAGAGTTGACTCAGAACTAAAGGTTTTGAGCATCTACTATATGCAAGAAAGTCACTGTGCTACATAATGTGAAACCTGCAAAGAAGAAATAGAGTTTATATTGATATTTATAACATATTAACATATTTATATCAAAGGTTCACAAGGTCCTTACATAGACCTTGTGAACCTTTGATATAGATGTTAATATGTTTGGCCCTCTAAACAGTCCTAGGAGATAATTATTATGGATAAGAAAAATGAGCAATAATATTTATGTCCTACAACTTGCTTAGTCATACTCCAAATGATGGAAATCTATTTTGTTTCTAATTCTTTGTTATTACACACAATGTTCTTATGAGTATTTTTTGTGTGTATGGGATCTTTGTTTTTGTCTTTGACCTTAAAGGTCAAAAGTGACCTGGGGGGGAGCAAAATGTCTATATTTTAATTACTTCCTTAACAGAATTCCAAAATAATTTCCAAAATAAACTAATTCATAGATAAGAGAATATTCATGTGCCTATCTTTTTGCACCCCCTTCAACACTGACAATTCCTACCTTTACCATTTTGCTGGGTATGAAATGAAACTCAGAGGAACTGTAAACTCAGGGAGTATTTCTCTGATTAAAAATATATTGCATAATCAGAGGGAAACCAGGCTCTATTGTGAAGAATGACTGAGCTATATAACATAGAATGCTTGCCTGGGTCTCAGTGGCCATTTCCATCAGGTTAGCACAATCTTTTCTGTGTTAATACGAAATCCTTCTTTTAAGAATTGTTTATTCATATCCTTTGCACATTTATCAAATAGTCTCATACATTCATATTCATTCTCTCTATCAAAGGTATTTGATACAAATTGTTTTTTTCTGATTTTACTACTTTCTTTCTCTGTCCTTCCTAGTTGTATTGACATTATTAGTGTAAAAGCCTTTCAATTTTCTGTAATGAAAATTTTTTTATCTTTTATGATTACTTATATCTTTTGCCTGTGCTGCCTCCCATTCCTCTCCAAAAAACAAAAACAATAGACAGGGTCCTTGCCCTCAAGTAGTTTATAGCATAATAAGGGAAGTAAAACTTATAGAAGCAGCTAGGTGGTATAAAAGATAAACAAAGTACCGGAATTGGAGGAAGATTCATCTTCCTGAGCTATAATCTGGCTTAAGACACTTAATTGTGTGACACTGGGCAAGTCACTTAACTATGGCTGCCTTAGTTTCTTCATCTACAAAATGAGTAGGAGGAGAAAATGTCAAACCATTCAATTATTTCTGCCAAGAAAACTCCAATTGGAGTCACAAAGAGTCAAATACTGCTGAAAAACAATTAAGCAATAACACAATAAAGCTCATATTCTTGAGCTTTATTTATATATGTATTATATTTTATGTTTAATATATTTTATGCTCAATATATTTTGAAATGAATGATACATATTTGTATATATATACATGTGTGTATGTATGTATATATATATTTATCTGAAGCTATAAAAATTATATAAAGGGACAGAATGAATGTATGTACACATGCACATACACATTCAGTCTAAATAATTCAAGATTCAGAGGCAGTGTGTTTTCTAGGTGAGATTTAGGCTCTGATTATCCATATTCTTGTTCCAACTTTGAACTTTATTTTTGCCCAGTAAATACAGAAAGTTGAATATTGTTCTCAAGGAAAATAAACAGTAAATATACTATATTAGAAGTCAAAAGACTTACATTCTAATACTAGCTATATTATTACTTGTATGACCAATTATTTTTCTTAGGGTTAATGTCCTCATTTGTCAAATGTTTCTTAAGATGATCTCTAAAATTCCTTTGATCTCTATATTTCAGTTGTATGATTCATTCATCTGATGGTATTATTTTTGAGACTGTGTCTAGAAGTATGCTTTCCAAATATCCAAAGTAAATCCACAGGTATCATTCACTTCCCCAAAAAGGATAAGTGTCAGGATACTATTAATTATTTTCTGTTTTTATTTAACTGAAAGAGCCAAAAATAAAACTAATTATGACTGTTTTCAGAAAAAACTACTAGAGATATTCAAATGTTTCACAATTTGGATATGTGCTATTAACTACAGTTAAGTGGGTTTATTATTATTAAACACAATAGTGGATATTATTTTAAAATGTACATATAGGAAATTAAATTAAAGAAGACAAAAATGCAGCAAAGGAACCAGTAATTCAACCCTCAGGTTTCTGTAAATAAATCCACAAGAGAAATCCTATAATAGGAGGAGGAAAATTTACTAAGGGTATGTTATTTAAAAAATACACTCTAGGAGATCTGTGATCTCCTTAATGTGGGTAATCTTTTCAGTGATGTAGATAGCAGCCCATCCACACCTTCCCATCTTTGACCTCCTATAAATTCTTCACTGAAGGTCAACCTTTGTGCTGTGAGTCTTCTCAATCTCTTAACAGCAAGAAAACTTCACCGTAAATTATGCCTTTCTTTCCCTACATACCTGGCCCATCTCTTTTTCTAGTCATTCATTTGATTATATCCTTTATGCTGCTCCTCCTGAGTAATTCTTTGTTGCTTTTATATCAGCTAATGAGCATTTATTAAGCTCTTACTATGCACAAGACATTTTGGCAGCCTATTTGCCACATACCTTCCCATTTGTCCTTTTAGTGACCTACAATTTTAATTCTTTGAAAACTGATATTCCATGATTCATAGCCATATAAAATTGCCAGAAAAAATCTTACTGTTAAAAAGATGGGCTTTCATTTTGGACATAAATTCAGTATCATTTACAGAGTTGCACAATTTTCTAAATGTAACCCACGCCAGTTTTCTTCTGTTCAATTTTGGACTCAGCTCTTTAATCATCCATGTTGTCTATCTGACTTATACATATTGACAAACCAGCTCAATTAGTTGTTTAACCAATTACAACTGATTGTGTGAACAATAGACGTTCTTTATTCATTTGGGTTTTTCTGGAGGAATACTTAAGCCAAAACTCTTCAGAGATTCTGGATCCCTTTAGGTGCTCTCCAATGATCCAATACTTGAAGAATCAAGCAATGATACCCACAAACAGGAGCACCTATAAAGCTTTATCAGTCCATCTTTAATTCAATTGATTCTATTTCAACAAACATTTATGAGATATTAGTTATATTTAAGGCACTATTAGGTTCTGGGGATTCAACAAAAATGAAAAAGTACTTGTAAGATGCTTGTAAGATGAGTACTTATAAAGCTCTGTAGTAATTAACCACCATGACAGAAGCAATCAATTCTTTCAAGTATACATATCCCTTTCTGTGACTTAATTGATATTGATAATCAGGGAGTTTTTGAACCACATTATCTCATTGGTGTATCTTTCAAGGAATTTTATCTGCCTTTAAAATATGCACTGGAGAAAATGTGTTGGAGAAATTAAAGTGACATTTTGCTCTACTGAATCAAATGCTTTTTTAAAAACAGTCAATATAAGAAACGACCAACAAGATAATTTCAGAGAGGCCTGGAAAGACCTACATGAACTGATACTGAGTGAAATGAGCAGAACTAGGAGATTATTATAGAGAGCAACAAGACTATATGATGATCAATTCTTTTTTTTTAATTTAATTTTATTTTATTTGCATAACATATGTGTTGGTAATTCTTCAACAATAACCCTTACATAGCTTTCCGTTACAAATTTTTCCCCCCAACTCCCCACCCCTCCCCTAGATGGCAGGATATCCACTACATGTTAATTATGTTAAAATATTGGCAAATCGAATATATGTATACATATTTCCAAACTTATCATAGTTGTGCAAGAAAAATCTTATCTACACAAACGATATATCAGATAAAGGAAACACAATGTAAGCAAACGTCAATCAAGGAGTATGAGAATGTTATGTTGTGGTCCACATTTTGCATCCCTCTCTCTGGGTGTATATGGCTTTCTTCAGTGAACAATTGGAGGTGGTTTGAAACATTTCATTGTTGAAGACAGCCATGTCCATCAGAATTAATCGTCATATAGTACTGTTGTTGCCGTGTATAATGATCTCCTGGTTCTGCTCATTTCACTCAGCATCAGTTCATATAAGTCTCTCCAGGCCTCTCTGAAATCATCTTGCTGGTCATTTCTTACAGAACAATAATATTCCATAATATTCATATACCACAATTTATTCAGCCATTCTCCAATTGAAGGGCATCTATTCAATTTCCAGTTTCTAGCCACTACAAAAAGGGCTGCCACAAACATTCTTGCACATGTGGGGCCTTTTCCTTCCTTTATGATTTCTTTGGGATATAAGCCCAATAGAAATGCTGCTGGGTCAAAGGGTATGCACAGTTTGATAACTTTTTGAGCATAGCTCCAAATTGTTCTCCAGAATGGCTGTATCCGTTCACAGCTCCACCAACAATGCATCAGTGTCCCAGCCCTCCCACAACCCCTCCAACATTCTATGATGATCAATTTTGATGGACATGGTTCTCTTCAACAATAAGGTGATTCAAACCAGTTCCTATTGTTCAGCGATGAAGATAGTCATATACATCCAGAGAGAGGCCTGAGGGAACTGAGTATGGACTACAACATAGCATTTTAACACTTTCTGTGAATATTTGCTTACATTTTGTTTCCCTTCTAAGGTTGTTTTTTTTCTCTTTCTAGATCTGATTTTTCTTGTGCAGTAAGATAACTCTATAGATATGTATATGTATATTGGATTTGTCATATAATTTAACATATTTAACATGTATTAGACTAACTGTCATCTGGGGGGAGGGTGAAGGGAAGAAGAGGAAAAATTTGGAACAAAAAATTTTTTTTGCAAAGGTCAATGTAGAAAAATCACTCATATGTTCTCTTAATAAAAAGCTTTAATAAAAAAGTCAATAAATAACAAAGACAATTGGATCTTATATACTTTTCAGTTTTATTATGTGATTATAAAGATGTATTGTACTGTAAATGCTTCTCTTTCCTTTTTAGACTCCAATGATTAAAGCTATCTCAGAGTAGAATAGGGGCAGCTAGGTAGCACAGTGGATAGAAAATGTGGCCTAGAATTAGGAGAATCTAAGTTCAAATCTAGCCTTGGACACAACCTGGGCTTCAGCTTCCTTATCTGTAAAATGGGCTGGAGAAAGAAACAGCAAATCATTCTAATGTCTTTACCAAGAAAATTCCAAATAGGTCACAAAGAACCAGACATGACTGAAAACAAGTGAGGAACAACAACAAAGGGGGTTAAAAGGTTATGGAAACTTAAACCAAAGATAATTTAAGTCAATGTGCTGCATCTCCCAAGTGTATATACACTTTGTCTTACGACTAACTAACTGAAATGAAGAGCTTTCTCCCCTAATGAAGGAATTTCAGGCCTCAGTGATTAAGGTAGAAAAAGATTGCTATCTTTTTTTTGTAAAATCTCCCATGAAAAAAACCCATATAGGTAGGTAACTGCCCACTCTTTGCACAATACTATTCTTTGATGAAATAAAGGCTATCAGTATGATTTGCACACAATGTAGAATTCTAAGGTTTAAATAATTTTTTTTTAAATTGTTGGTTAATAACAATAATGTCCCAAAAGATAAAGTCAAAAGACATATATAAATTTTTTTCCAAAGAATAGCACACTATAAACAACAACATAAAACCATGATCCAAATCACAGAAAAAATGCAAATAAAAACACCTCTGTGGTTCTACCTTACAATCAGGAAATTGACAATGATGACATCCAGTGTTGGAGAACAGGGAAAGATAGATATGCCAATGCATAATTGTTGAACCTGTGAATTAGTCTAATCATTATGGATAACGATTTGTAATTATGCAGAACATATGATTAAGCCATTTTTATGATTTATATGCTTCAACCAGAAACGAGGATTTCATATACTAAAATATTATGTACTAGCACCAATTTTCGGAGCCTTGAAGAAAAACATACCAAAAGGAAAATCTTATGAGGACTCCACACAAAAACAAAAGATGTGAGTTTACCTTTTGGTCATTTATGCTAAGTTTAAACCCAATCTTTCCAGAAATCTTGAGTTTGCTAGGATGATAGTGAACCCCTTGTTTAGAAGGTGTTTCATTGATAATTGTTTGTTATAATAATGTTTATTAAATACTTTCTAAAATGTAATTAAATCTGCCTGATAATCAAGAAGGAGCATACTAATGGGGAGGTGGGAGGGGGGGGTTCACGAACAACTTTTTAATAGTTTCACCTAAAACTTTAATTAGGTATAGAAACCACCTCTGAGAACAGGTAAGTGGCTCAATGGATAGTGCCTGGTATCAGGAAGTCTCATTTCCTGAGTTCAAATTTGGCTTCAGATACTGACTAGCTGTGTGACCCTGGACAAATCACTTAAATTTATCTCAGTTTCCTCATTTGTAAAATTAACTGGAAAAGGAATGGAAAATTACTTCAGTATCTTTGCCAAGAAAAGCCTCAAAATGGGAAACAAAGAATCAGATATAATTGAAAACAAACAACAATTACTCTCAGGGGTTTTGTGTATGTGGGTTCATGCATTCATGCATATATGTGTATGTTTAGAAGATGTCACATATCAATGAATTTAATAAATAATAAATCAAATGGCTTCTTATTTAATGCCAGATAAAGGAGATGGATTGGACATGTAGTCAGAAGACTGAGAACTACATTGATATCCACGAAATATTAAGAAGAAAACCTAATGGCTATGTCTTCCATGGAGAATTTCTAAAAATACTTAACATTACTTGTCTAAAATGAGAACAGTAGCAATCTTAAACTAAAACACTGAATTGAAGTGCTTCTATTTTAGTAAATGACCCATAATTTTAGTTAAGAATAAGAATTTTAGTTAAGAACAAGAACAAAGAAATGAAAATGCAGTTGCTGCTTTTCTTTATTAAAAGAGCAATCCATGGGAGAAAGGGCGATGTGGTACAGGAAAATAAACAAATCTAAATTAGAAAAACTAAAATGGACACTGATTTACCAGAATGTGAAGACTGCTATTGAAGCATTTAATAGGAAACATGACGGTAAACATAGCTGAGGGACAACAAATCATTGTGAGAACAGGATAATAATAGATTGTATATCTGAAGATTGACATCTCTTCCCTTGATGGTTCTTGGAGTAATTCTGATATCATATTGGTTGAATTTATTTGGTTTAAATCCTTAAAGTTGTCCCTCAGCTATATTTACCATCATGTTTCTCCCCTTTTTTGTTTGAAGCAGGAAGAAGGGAAAGTAGAGATCTTTCAGATTATGAATAAAATCAATTTTTTCCTTTATATTTGGAGAATTATGAAAAGAACTAAAATTTCAAAGCAAATATATGTGTATATATATAAAATGCATTTGGATATATTGTGTGTATATATGCACACTATATATGCATACACATATATCTACATCTAGCTATATAATGACTCAGAATTGTAGTGAGGAGGTAAGATGTAGATATATAATACTGTAGATATGTATGTGTATAGATTAGATATAGATGTAGAAATATAATACATATCTATATATAGCTTCATAATCTACATTATATAAATACTATACTATAAACACATACACATATATATACATTACATATATATATATGTACATATACATATGTATTATCATTACATCTGTATTTCTATAGTTAGTTTCCATTCCACAATTTTGAAAGTCATTATTTGCCAAGGGGGATATAGTTTCTCAGTTCTTTGCTACCATATGAGATGTGGTCTCTTGGAGGGGAATTTCTTTGTATCAGCAATCTCTAGAAATCATTTAAATTGTTAGCTCTGATGAAATAACTTCAAATGGAACCAAAAAAAAGGTCATCTACTGCTAAATGAAATGATTTACATGAATCTAATTGAACTTCTATCTCCTGAAGCATAAGCATTTTTCCTTAGTTTCCCAATCTTTCTTTAATAGCAATATTGTTAAATGTGCTAGAACTAGCTCCTACTGACTTGCAAAGGCTTTTTGTTAAATTTTCAGCATGAGTCTGTGCACCTTGGAAATTGGCAGACATGAGAAGTCAAGACTTGCATTTATTGTTTTGTTGACTGCCTAAAGTGGAGTCCACACTGAAGGCTAGAGGCTTCTTAATGAACATTCTGAATTCATGAACTCCTGTCTAGATTTTTTATTTTTTCCTGCCTCTTCAGAAAACAAAAATTCATTTGGTTCGTTTTTTTCTATCTCTAGGAAAATGTGGTGGTTGATGATAGGGATAAATTACCAGCTTACACTACAAGATAGAGAAGAAATAACTGATAGCTATTTCTTTCTTTCCTTTATTTTTTTTTCTTTTTGAGGCAGTTAGAGTTAAATGACTTGCCCAGAGTCACACAAGTAGTAAGTATTATATGTCTGAGGCCAGAGTTGAACTCTGGTCCTCCTGACTGCAGAGCCAATATTCTAAAAAATTTTTTTAATAATAGCTTTTTATTTTCAAAATATATGCAAAGATAGTTTTCAACATTCACCCTTGCAAAACCTTGTATTCCAAATTTTTATTTCTCCTCCCTCCTTTAGACTGCAGATAATCCAATATAGGATTGTTCAATTCATCTATAAATATTTCCACATTTTTCATATTACACAAGAAAAATCAGATCAAAGAGGGAAAAAATGAGAAAGAAAAAAAACAAGTAAACAACAATAATAAAGGTTAAAATACTATATTTTGATACACATTCAATCTCCATAGTCCTCTTTCTGGATGGTGCTCTATTTTTAAAAGATTTTTTTTAGCATTCTTATTTAAAGTTTTGAATTCCAAAATCTATCCCTCTTTCCTCCTTTTACTTCCCTTTTCTTGAGACCAAGAGTAAGACTGAGTAATCAGATATAGCTTATACATGTGTAATCATGTAAAACATTTCCATATTAATCATTTTGTACAAGAGCACTCAAAAGAAAAAAATGAAAGTAAAAAATAGCCTGCTTCAGTCTGTGTTCAAACAATATCAATTTTTTTTTTCTGGAGGTGGATAATATGCTTCATCATTAGTCCTTTGGGACTCTTGGATCATTGTATTGCTGAGAATTAGCTATTTCATTTTAGAAGTAAATGCTCTTCTCAGAAATAAGGAAGGACATACTAATGGTTATTGCTCCTGCTTTTTACTAAAAATATTTTGAGAGAGTATTTTTCTCTCAAGTACGTATATGCTAGTCTTCCAATATTCTTTTGTGAGACATTTCTGGCAAAGATCATATAAGGGTAAACATTTTGAAGGATTTAGCCAGACAAAAAAGTAATGGCTTAGGTAAACACATTTTCAGAACTAGCTTCATATTCTTTCTGTTTTCTGGCAGATTTTCTTTTTCTTTTCTTTCTTTCTTTCTTTTTTTGTTACTACCAATCAGAAGGTAAAAAAATAATGCTGTATTTTGATGTTGTACTTTATTTAAATCTGGTAGCAAACAGAGTAGAGCTAGATGGACTTTTTTGTACAATTTGATTTTTTTTTTTTTGTATTTTGGGTTTTTTTTTGGTGAAAACAAGTAGCTTTGACAGCATTTGTTAGTGTTCCATGTGAAACTCCAGGAGAGTGATTTTCTGTTGAAATAGTGGTGAACATTGGTGCAAAATGAAGAGATAAAGGGGCCTCTCTTCCACATCTAGGAAGGCAGATTGCTTTTTTCCTTTAGGGAACATAATAAAATCCTGGAATTATGAGTTCATAAATTTGGAGATATACTGGAACCAGCTCCTACTCCTAGTTGTTAAAATTTTACTATGAATGTTATACCTCAGAAATCAGAAAAGATTTCAAGTCACAGCTTAATTTATCATTTTTGTTGAATGTTTAAACTTAAGAAGGTGATGAAGGAAATGTAGATATGTGTTTCCTGCCTACATTTTTTTTTTCTTCCAGAGAGCTGATCATTAAACATTTATCAGCACACTCATGGATATTTCCATAAAGAATTTTCAAGAACTTAAAAAGTTTTAGTTCTAACTTTAAAAAAAAAAACAAATGTAAAACCAAAGGAAAATTTTTAAAAAATTATAAGCTTCTAACGTGATATTCTCTAGCCCTTTGAATCTGGAATAACATATGAGTGTTCTGTGGAAGCAAAGTATAAATGACTAAGAAACATATGAAAAGAATTTTCTTTAAAATACACATGGATTTTCAAATGAAAGAAAAATATGCTTTGCACAAAAATCACTTGCCAGAAACCAAAAACATTTAGGAAATTTGAAAAATAGGACAAAAGCTTTTATAGGTGTTTGACAAGGTCTTTTTTTTTTTTTTTTTAAATTGTTTGACCTGGAGCTGTATCTATACTATAGATATAGTATATAGTATACTGGAGACCTATCAACTCCATGACAACTGATTTGTGGACAACCAAACCAGATAATTTAGGCTCAAAAGATACTTCACATTTTATACATGGAACTCTAGCAACTATTGTAAAGAGAGATTAAAATCCATAAAGCAATTCGGATAATATGACTGGGAAATAATAAGATCTTGTTTTTTTATTAGAGCTTTTTATTTTCAGAATATATGCATGGATCATTTTTCAATATTAACTCTTGCAAAATCTTGCGTTCCAATTTTCCTCCCCTCCCCTTGATGGCAGGTAATCCAATATATGTTAAACATGGTAAAAATATGTTAAATCCAATATATGCATACATATTTATACAATTATCTTGCTGCACAAAAAAAAAATCAAATCAAAAAGGAAAAAAAAATGAGAAGAAAATAAAATGCAAGCAAACAACAACAGAAAGAGTGAAATGCTATGTTGTGATCCACACTCAATTCCTACAGTCCTTTCTCTGGATATACATGGCTCTTTTCATCACAGAATCATTGGAACTGGTCTTCTCATTTTTTAAAAGAGCCACGCCCATCAGAATTGATCATATAATCTTGTTGCCATATGCAATGGTAAGATCTCATTTTTATAGGATACTTTTTTGGGGGAGGGGTTTAGGTCTCCCTATCTTGCATGGCTATAAGTGGAAAGGTCATTCATTCATGGGCCTGCTCACAATTTTGATCAGGAAGAAAGCTTTGAATTTTTCTGTTTCTGAAGTGTTTCTTCACTAAACAGCCTGGTGCCCCTTGCTCCCAGGAACTCACCAGATTGGTACAAGACAGTATGGATATTATTTGACTTTAGGCCAACTCAAGTGATCCACCAACCTCATTCTTAGCAAAATGGACTATGTCTTGCATATATAATACTTTTAAAATGAAATACTGATTTTACAAAATGAAGGGGCCATATAAAGGAAATTTCATTCCTGCTTGTGAGATTTATTATTTATTAATTTTATTTATACAGGGATGGGAGTTATGATTTTAATGGCTGAAGGAATTCCCAGAAAGAAAACTTCATCTGTTAGAGTAGGTCTTTTAGTCTTAATAGCCTAAGGCATTGAAAGATTAATTGATTTACTCAGGGTTACAACCAAAGTATTAGAAGAGAGACTTAAAACTCAAGTAGTCTTGTCTCTGAAGTTGGCTCTGTAACCATTCTGCCACAATGTCTCTATATGTATAAATATAGAATATATATAAAATAGAACATAAGAGTGAGTCCAAAGATGACTTTTTAAAAATTTTTTCTCATAATCAAAATTATTACTTGCAAAATTATAAAGAACTTTTATAAATAATTCATAACAGCGACTTTATATAATTTACAATTCCATATCACTTTACATGTTTCTAGAAAAGCAATACTAGACAGTAGAAAGAATTCTGTAGCAGAAAGTCAAGATTCAACCTATCTCTTATACATACTATCCATGTAACCCTGAGCAAGTCACTTAAGCTCTCTAAGCCTCAGTTTCCTTATCTGTAAAAAGGTGATGAAAAAGATTATTATATTCACCTAACAGGGTTGTTGTAAGGATCAAATGAATGGATGCATATAAAACACTTGAGAAACTTTCACGTGCTGCATAAATGTCAATTCTATTGTTAAAAAATACTTTTGCATGAATTATCTCTTTTGATTCTTAGACTCTGGTAACTGGATAGTGCAAATATTATTGTGCCTGCTTTTACAGATGGGTAAACTAGGGGTCAGAAAGCTTATAGGACTTGGCTAAGCTCACACAGTCAAGTGGAGTTAGTGTCAGGACTCCCAGCCAGGTCTTCTAACTTCAAATTCATTGTTCTTTCTACTATCTTACATGGTATTTATTCTTAAGATAAATAATTTTCTACTTGTATTTAAAATCAGTTATTGGTAATAATTCCAATCTATTTTATAAATAAAAAATTTTTCCTTATGTACATGTACTTTGTTCTGAAATAAAAGGAATAATTATTTTGTTATTACTTTCATATACGACTTTTTAAAAAATGGTCATAAGGATTAGGCTTTCCATCCATCAGAAAGCACTCAATTGGATTTTTACCATGAAGTGAGCTTTTTTCCTCTAAGAGTTCTTCACTTTTCACACTAGAATGCTAGTGCCTGCCTTTCATTTATAAACACTTGGCATTAGCAGGCCCCCAACCAAATTCTAAGCTTAGACATCACTGTAGGCTCTGAATTTCCAGTCTCTAGTGTTCACTGGAGACTCCACTCCTCAAACTTCTCAGTGCTCTGCAGTTTGCAAGAGAAAGGCTCCACAAAGATTAAATGCTAATATTTTAACTGTACTTACACACCATGGGTACTCCAGAACAATGGACAATAGCCCTATTTCAAAATGCTTGTATTTAGAATCTTGTCAATAGCTCTACAGGAAGCAGTAATTAATATTCAGTGATAGTAAATGAATTTCTTTTTTGGTGGCTGGGAGACCACAGAAAGAACAATCTACATAAAGTAGTCTAGGCAAGCTATATGATGATAAGCTCCTAAATTTGTAGTTTGGTGGACCTTCATTTCTCCTTATCTCTATCATCCCTTAGGAAAAAGAAAAGTAAAAATCTCCATCGACTTTTTAGGCCACTGAGTATTAACCAGTTTTCTTGAATCCCTTGGCCTCAGACAAGTTCCCTAGAATTGCCCATACTTATTTCAATAAATGAGTGGGGAGATTTTTGGGAAAAAAAAAATCTTCAAGGCCAAAATGAATGGATTTAGTTTGTTCTGCTTAAGGCTCTCTCAAAAACAAACACCTACTCCTTTTGTGAACTACTTTCAATTCATACTTTATGTTTCTTAAGGTCCTTTCCAGCTCCAAGTCACAGACTCTTTGCCTATCTATGTCACAAGAATATGTTTTCTATTTTTATGAGTCAGTGTTATATAACTGTGAGATAAAGAATTCAATAGCGTCTGAACAAATGAAAAAGAATATTACACAGTACAATGGAAAAGTATATGGTAAGTATTAGAAGTATGTAACATAAAAGAATAAAAGTATGTGATATAATCAGGAAAATGTATGATAGAAGAAGTTGGGCTGGTTATATGGTACAGGATGATAAATCTGAATGTTCTACTGATATCCTCAAGTTATTAAGAGAAATTGAGGAAAGTCCTTCCCTAGTACATCGGATATGGTGAACTCATAGAAAGGCATGAACCAGATTTTCACGGGATGGGGCAGATACAGATGGAGTATATACAATATACACATATTACAATAAGGGTAAGTGCAAATCAATGAGATCACAGATCTACTTGAATGTTCCTCTATTTGATTCATGCTTTGTTTATGTGACAAATATCCTGTTGCAAGGTGGGATTCGGAATTTTTACAATGGAATATTAAACAGGTAAAGAAATTTGAATCAACCATTAAAATGGCTCCTATTAGCAGATAATTGGATGAATGAATGATTGTATTGCTTTCAATCGGGATTTTATCTAAGATTAATTTTTGCTTTGTCTCAAGGTCTTATGGAGGGTTCACATCCTTTTAAGGAAGAAAAGCTATTTGTTGTGATTATTTTTAAACACAACTGCTTTGAAGAGCCAAACATCTACAAATTATGGGATGTTAATGTCTTTGAAGACTTGGTATATTGTAAGCATAGTTTTTAACAAATTACCAAAAAATAATTGCACAAGAGAAGTGTAAAATGTATTATCAGACAGATATAGAAATGGAAAAGATGGACTAGTCATGTAAGAAAAATGAGTTATCTCTCAGATGGACAGCCTTACGATTCACTGATATGCACATGTCAAAACTTCTAAAAAAAGATTCCAGCATGATAGGTGGACACCCTGCAGATAATTTCTGGGGGGGGAGAGAGAGGAGGAAGGGGGAAAGGAGGGGAACCTGGACAAGAGTAGCACAGAACTGAGAAGTTATGATGGATGGTTTTCAATCTGCATTATTGGAGGGAATATTTATATTGATGGGATCACAGATGTATTTTATCATCAAAGATATGTGTATTATATATATATATGTATGTTCTTCACTAAGATAACATTGTAATGCCTCATTATACCTTGGGTGTGACCCTGAATTCCTGTCAGTTCTTTTCAAGCTGATCAGGATTCTGGTATGGAACATTTAAATTTAAGTAGTTCTCTTTTGAAATGTAAAACTTCACTGAAATGTGCATATATCCTTTTTTTTTTTTGTTACTATTTCCACTTAAATTTTACATTTTACACACTAAAAAAGTTTGTTGAATGTCTTTGATTAGATACAACAATTATTGGGAAAAAAAGGTCTTAAAACAAAAAAATAAGGTACTAAACTCTGGGTGACTTATCTAGTGTTAAACTGCACTTTCATAGGTGAAGGGAAAGGAAATATTTAACATCATTTAAGCTTGCAGCTCTGAAACATTTTAGAGAAATGAACTACGGTATAATACTTGTTATAATAATTTTCTTTTATGACTGAACTGGCTCTGAAGAAAGGAGGATTGAGTTCAATTCTAACCCATGACACATAATGGTTATATGAGTTTGTTCTAATCATTTCTCCTCTTCAGGTGCTAGGAAACTCCAAAGAGGTATAAATAAAAGAGAAAGCTCTATCTGCATCTATAGAGGCAATTCTCTAATGCCACTGAAATCACTGATCTAACTCATCACTTCTATGCCTTTTTGGAGGGGAGAAAAGAATGCATCTAAACTTATCTTTTATCAATGTAGGTGTATCCTGCAATGAAAATTTTCTCCATTCCATGAAGATTGTCAACTTATTTGTAATTCAGATTGTCTGAGGAGTAATATGAGGTTAAGAGGCGTAATTACCCATGAGAATTTGGAGGTTTTTCAAGGAGTTTGGCTGAGAAAGGCAAAGATATAAAGGATAATAGTCAGGATAATATGATTTACTAATGATTTTCTTGGACTTGAGCATGTCTTGAGAGAGGAGCCAGCAGAGAAGAAGAGATTGAATATAAGAAAGAGGGAATGATGGTAGGGATAATCTGTGGAAAGAGAAAGGAGGAAATGGGAACTATGATAAATTTGGCTATTTTGGTTTTGATGAAGAGAAAGACCATATCTTCACCATAGAGTGGAACAAAGGAGAAAATTATGGGATTTGATGTCAAAGTATTGTGAATGAGAATTTGAGAGAGGAAATTGCTTTGGTTTTCTTAATAATTATGAGGTGAAGTCCTATGTCAGAAAATAAGGAAGGAGTTGTGTCAGAAACTCGAGAAAAGCTTTAGTTTGAATAACCAATTATGACTAGGATAGAAAATTCAGAAGAAATAGAAGTGTTTTATGATTGTGATGACTCAGTTGAGACAAGAAAGCATAAATTTACAGGGGACTTAATTAATTTAGTTGCATTACTTTCACTAGCTCCATTCAGCATCATGTATCAGAATCCAGAAGGGAAATGGTGTGAATAATCCAAGACTGGAGATTGGCAAATTATGTGCAGTGATGGGACAAGGAAGCAAGGAATTTGGGAGTAGAAATAATTGATGTTGTGAATATGGAGCAGAAACAAAGCCAGGGTAAGTAATGAATAGAAGGAATGGAAATCCCAGTTAGGACAAAGAATAGATTTCAGAGGAGTTGTATATAGGGAAAGATAGAATGATAAGAGATGATGACTGAATGAAGAAATTTCAGTTTATAATTTTGGAAGTTGAATACTGGTGAGTAATGGCAAAATCAAAGGTATGAATTATGCTTCTTCAGCTATCCTAAAGCTCCAACATTGAACATTATTTTTAATCAGTGTTAACTGGCTTATAGTATTGTTGTCATTTATATTAGTGTCATTTTTAATATTATCCTTCTAGTTCTGTTTTCTTTACATTTTATTAAGTTCATGAAATCAACTCATGTTTCTCTGAATACATAATTATCTGTTCTTTTAGCATATACTGATATTTTATGACATTCCTATTCTACCCTTTTCTTCAAGCTTTCTCCATTCAATGGACCAATCTCCCCATTGTACAGGGCAGGTAACTGAGGCCAAGAAAGATTAAGTGATTTGCTAAAAATCAAACAGTGGCAGGATTCAAATCACATTAACATCAACACAACTTCTAAGTATTTCTCCTGACCCAGATACAATTAATATACATTGCAATTTTTCACCATTTCTGATTGCTGTTACAGTATCTTGGGGTTTATTGACTATATTTTTTTCTTAAGGACTAGGTATTAAGCCAAAACTAATCTGATTCTCATTGACCATCAATTGGTCGTAGGTCAAGACCCATTTGGTCATTGTTTGGGTCCTGACTGACTCAGATTTAATGTAAATAACATTCTTTCCTTCCTTCCTTCTTTTTTTCCTTCCTTCCTTCCTTCCTATCTAGACATTTAAAGGAGGGAAATCAATTAGCTGGTTATTGTAATAGGAGAAGAAAGAGGTAATAAGAACTGGAACTAAGGTTGTAGCAATATGAGCAGAAAGAAGAGATCATATGTGAGAGATGCTGTGAAGGCAGAAATGATGGGATTGCACGACAGATTGGATATGTGCGATGAGTAAGAGTGAGGAGTCAAAGATTATACACTATTTGCAGGTCTGGGGGATTGACATTAATAAGGAGTTTAGGATAGGAGAGAAGCTTTGGAGTAAAATGGAAATGCCTACAGGGCATTCAGTTCAAGATATCCAAAAAAGGCGTTTGGAAATGTGTGATGTGTCATCTGGAAACAGAAGCCCATAATTTTTATATCAATCAATCAATCAATAGAACCACTACTATCTCTGAAGAATTTAAAGTTGAAGGTTATCTACAGGGCAATAGAGAGGCATATATTGGTCATTGATACTAAGTACTGGATATATAAAGAAAGGCAAAAGACAGTGTTTGTTCTCAAGGAAATCACAGAATGATTGGGGAGACAACATGCAAACAACTATTTACAAACAAAATAAATTGGAAATAATCTAGAGAGGAAAAGTGTTAGATTTAATCAAGCAAGACTAGCTCTTAAGAAAGATAGACTGGATCAGAAAAATCTTTCTTTTTTTTTTTAAATTAATACTTTTTATTTGCAAAACATATGTATGGGTAATTCCTAAACATTAACCCTTACAAAGCTTTTTGTTACAAATTTTTTCCCCCTACTCCCCACCCCTCCCCTAGATGGCAGGATATCCACTACATGATAATTATGTTAGAATACTTAAGAAATGGAATATATATGTATAGTTATTGCATCATTTTTTGTGCAGGAGAAATCATATCTACAAGAAAGAATAATCCAATAAAGGAAATACAATGCAAGCAAACCTCAATAGAGAACATGAAAATCTTATGTTGTGGTCCACATTTCACATCCCTCTCTCTGGGTGTATATGGCTTTCTTCACTGAACAATTGGAACTGGTTTGAAGCATTTCATTGTTGAAGGGAGTCATGTCCATTAGAACTGATCCTCATATAGTATTGTTGTTACCGTGAATAATGATCTCCTGGTTCTGCTCACTTCACTAAGCATTAGTTCATGCAAGTCTCTCCAGGCCTCTCTGAAATCGTCCTGCTGGTTGTTTCTTATAGAACAATAATATTCCATAACATTCATATACCATAATTTATTCAGCCATTCTCCAATTGATGGGCATCCATTCAGTTTCCAATTTCTAGCCACTACAAAAAGAGCTGTCACAAACATTCTTGCACATGTGGGGCCCTTTCCTTCTTTTATGATTTCTTTGGGATATAGGCCCAGTAGAAACACTGCAGGGTCAAAGGGTATGCACAGTTTGATAATTTTTTGAGCATAGCTCCAAATTGCTCTCCAGAATGGTTGGATCCGTTCACAGCTCCACCAACAATGAATCAGTGTCCCAGTCTTCCCACATCCCCTCCAACATTCATCGTTATCTTTTCCTGTCATTTTAGCCAATCTGACAGGTGTGTAGTGGTACCTCAGAGTTGTCTTAATTTGCATTTCTCTGATCAATAGTGATTTGGAGCACCTTTTCATATGATTATAAATAGTTTTAATTTCATCATCTGAAAATTGTCTGTTCATATCCTTTGACCATTTATCAATTGGATAATGGCTTGAATTCTTATACATATGAGACAATTCTCTATATATCTTAGAGATGAGACCTTTATCAGAACCCTTAAATGTAAAGATGATTTCCCAATTTATTGCTTCCCTCCTAATCTTGTCTGCATTAGTTTTATTTGTACAGAAACTTTTTAACTTAATATAATCAAAATTATCTATCTGGTGTTCAATTAAGAGTTCCAGATCTTCTTTGGACATAAATTTATTCCCTCTCTACAGGTCTTAGAGGTAAACTATCCTATGTTCCTCTAATTTGGTTATATCACTCTTTATATCCAAATCATGGACCCATTTAGATCTTATCTTGGTATGTGGTGTTAGGTGTGGGTCCAGCCCTAATTTCTTTCACACTAGTTTCCAATTTTCCCAGCAGTTTTTGCCAAATAGTGAGTACTTATCCCAAAAGCTGGGGTCTTTGGGTTTGTCAAACACTAAATTGTTAAGGTTATTACCTAGCTTGTCCTGATATCGTATCCTATGCCACTGATCGACTGCTCTATTTCTCAGCCAGTACCAAATGGTTTTGATGACCGCTGCTTTATAATATAGTTTTAGATCTGGTACAGCAAGGCCACCTTCATCTGTCTTTTTTTTTTCATTAATTCCCTTGAAATTCTTGACCTTTTGTTTTTCCAAATGAACTTTGCTACTATTTTTTCTAGGTCTGTAAAATAATTTCTTGCGAGATTGATTGGTATGGCGCTAAATAAATAAATTAGTTTGGGTAGTATTGTCATTTTTATTATATTCGCTCGGCCTACCCATGAGCACTTAATGTTTTTCCAATTGACTAGGTCTGATTTTATTTGTGTGGAAAGTGTTTTGTAGTTTAGTTCGTATAGTTTCTGACATTCTCTTGGCAGATAGATTCCCAAATATTTTATGCTATCATCCATTATTCTGAATGGAATTTCTTTTTGTATCTCTTGCTGCTGAACTTTGTTGGTAATATATAAGAATGCTGATGATTTATGTGGATTTATTTTGAATCCTGCAGCTTTACTAAAGTTGTGAATTGTTTCTAGTAGTTTTTTAGTTGAGTCTCTAGGGTTCTCTAAGTATACCATCATGTCATCTGCAAAGAGTGATAATTTGGTTTCTTCATTATCTACTCTAATTCCTTTTATCTCTTTTTCTTTTCTTATTGCCAAAGCTAACATTTCTAATACAATATTAAATAGTAATGGTGATAGTGGGCAGCCTTGTTTCACTTCTGATCTTATTGGGAATGGTTCTAGTTTGTCTCCATTACATATGATGCTTGCTGATGGTTTTAAGTAGATGCTACTAATCATTTTAAGGAAAAGCCCATTTATTCCTATACTCTCTAGTGTTTTTAATAGAAATGGGTATTGGATTTTATCAAATGCTTTTTCTGCATCTATGGAGATAATCATATGGTTTTTGTTAGTTTGGTTATTAATATAATTGATTATACTAATAGTTTTCCTGATATTGAACCAGCCCTGCATTCCTGGTATAAATCCTACTTGGTCAAGATGTATTATCCTGGAGATAACTTTCTGTAATCTTGTTGCTAAAATCTTATTTAAAATTTTTGCATCAATATTCATTAGGGAAATGGGTCTATATTCTTTCTCTGTTTTCACCCTACCTGGTTTAGCTATCAGCACCATATCTGTATCATAGAAGGAATTTGGTAGTATACCTTCTGTCCCTATTTTTTCAAATAGTTTGTATAATATTGGAAATAATTGTTCTTTGAATGTTTGGTAGAATTCACATGTAAAACCATCTGGCCCTGGGGATTTTTTCTTAGGGAGTTGATTAATAGCTTGTTCTATTTCTTTTTCTAAAATGGGGCTATTTAAATAATTTATTTCCTCTTCTGTTAACCTGGGCAATCTATATTTTTGTAGATATTCCTCCATTTCATTTAGATTATCAAATTTATTGGCATAAAGTTGGGCAAAGAAACTCCTAATTATTACGCTAATTTCCTCTTCATTGGAGGAAAGTTCTCCCTAGAAAAATCTTTCTCTAAAAGGTGATGGACAAGAGCAAATTGCAACTCCATTAAGATGATTGTGAGAAAAACTTTGTAAAGGATGTTATCAGAGAAATGAATGAAGAAAAAAAAAAAAGGGCTAGATAGGCCGCAAGATCAAGGAACAAGTATGCAATATCAAAGGGATAGTCATACAATATCAAAACCATGAGAGGAATGCCCCCATAAAAACAGATGTATCCCCTGGGGAGGATTTACAAAAAAAATCTGGAAGGAGTTGTACAGACTAGGTGGGCTTGGATGGACTGTAACCTACATTACTGGAAAAACTACCCACATCTACGAGACCACAATTCCTTTGTGTGTGTGTGTGTGTGTGTGTGTGTGTGTGTGTGTGTGTGTGTGAAAGAAAGGGTGGAAGGAGAGAGAATAATAGTTTTCTCCAGTGTGAGGTAGGAAAAGAGGGAAGGAGACAGTTTGGAAAAAAAATGGAGTAATTCAATGGAAAAGAGTAGACCAGGGTGAGTCAGAAAAAATACAAGTCAACCAAACATCAATACAAATCAACTAGTATTCAATAAGCCTGAAAACATAAATTACTTAGGAAAGAACCCTCTCTGTTTGATAAAATCTGCTGGGAATGCTAGAAAGCAGTGTAGTAGAAATTAGCCTCAGACCTATACATTATACCATATTTCACAATAAATTCAAAATAGATGAATGACTTTATGGAGTATGATTCATAAAACAATTAGAAGTGAAGCAGATCATATGACTTTCATAGGTATGGGTAAGAAATGTATTCTTAGCCATACAAGGGACAAGACAATTAATTACAAGAGATAAAATAGATCACTTTGATTCCATGAAATTAAAAAGCTTCTACACAAACAATATCAATGTATCTAGAATAAGGCAGAAAGTTAATGAGTCCAACCCCATAATTTTGTTTCTTTATTTGAAAACTTATTGATCATATTCTTTGATGATATATCAGTTGAAGAATGGCTTGTATTCTTATAAATTTGACTCAGTTCTCTATATATTTGAGAAATGAGGCCTTTATCAGAAACCTGCTGTAAAGATTGTTTCCCAGCTTCCTGATTTCTTTTTAATCTTAGTTGCACTGGTTTTGTTTGCACAAAAGCTTTTAAATTTAATATAATCAAAACGATCTATTTTACATTATGTAATGTTCTCTATCTCTTGTTTGATCATGAATTCTTCCCTACCTCATAGCTCTCACAGATGATAGACTATTTCTTGCTCTTCTAATTTGCTTATGGTGTCACCCTTTATTTCTAAATCATATATCAATTTTGACCTTATCTTGGCATATGGTGTGAGATGTAGTTTGTGTCCTACTATTTTCTAGTTTTCCCAGCAGTTTTTGTCAAATAGTGAGTTCTTATCCCCCTAATTGGGGTTTTTAGGTTTATCAAGCACTAGGTTGCTATGGTTATTGACTCCTATTCCAGTGATCCAACATTCTATTTCTTAACTAATACTAGATAGTTTTGATGATTATTGCTTTATAACATAGTTTGAGATCTGATATTGCTAGGCCACCTTCATTTGAATTTTTTTGATTAATTCCCTTGATATACTTGACTTTTTGTTCTTCCAGATGAATTATTTTGTTTGTTTTCTTTTTAGCAATAATTTTACTGGAGGTAATAAAGACCCAGAGTAATAGCTAATATTTACAAAATACTAAATGTATCAGAAACGGTACCAAATGCTTTATGGTTATTACTTCATTTGATCTTCACAACAAACCTGAGACGTAGGTACTGCTATCATCCCCATTTTACAGATGAGGAAACTAAGACAAACGGATAGTGACTTGCCCATAATAACACAAGTCTCTGAGGCTGGATTTGAACTCAATATCTTTCTGACTCCAGACCTTGGGCTCTATCCTATATACCACCTTTCAAATTTAGAGTTATATAAGATCACATAACAATAAAGTATCTGAGGCAATATTTAAAGCCACATCTTTCTGATTCCAAGTCCAGGATTCTAAGTAAAGCAGTTACTGACTACATTGAGCTTACATTAAAATGGGGTAATTTCTATTACGATAAATCTTCATTTGTCAAATTTGTCAACTTTAGCCCATCACCCATGGAGGAAAAAAAAAAGAAAATCAAGCTACAGAAAACACTAAATTAACCTATCATGAGAATCCTTTTACCAGCAGTTAAAGTATGTCTGTAGCCCCTAATTAACATAAAGTTACAAGAGGACTGAATGATGCCTTTTTGATCTTTTCCAAGACCTTAAAAACATAAGAAAGTAAGAGTTAATCATTAGTCCTCCAAGAAAATGCTTAGCTACTTTATGGAATATTGTAATATTCCATATTTTTGTCTTTGAAAACTGCTCATAGTTAAGATTGTTTGGATAAATTTCTGTCATGCTGAAAATAGATATCTAAAATCCTGAATAAGAAAGTCTCCTTAGAGAACTATTAGCTTTCTAAAATTTTATAGAGAAATGAAAATTGTCTATTATCCCAAGATAAGTGTAATGTACAAGAAGCCTTTAATTAGGAAAAGGAAGGAAGTTCTAAAATAATTAATGCACATAAAAAGTTTTCAAATCATTCCAATAATAAAATTTAAAGTGCTTAACTAAGAACAGGACATTCAAGATGCACTTGAGTTTTATTCCATATATTCAAGTTGAAAGATATTTGGAAATCAATAGAGTCAGCCTTGAGTCATGAAGACCTAGGTCCAAGTTCCTTTTCTGAGGATGGAAGCTTTCTATTCTGACTGTGTGACTCTAGGCAATTTTCTAAATCTATAGGTTTCAGAGAACTTGCCAATCTGCATCAATAGAAAAAGTCTCTATATCAGGAATTCCCAGTATTAATGAAATTATACATATACAACCACCCCCCAAAAAGGACCAAAAAGAAATACTTATAGTGCAATTGGTGTGTGTTTTGCATATAGAGGATTGTTGTTTAGTCATTTTTTGGTCATGTCTAACTCTCTGTGATCTCATTTGGGGGTTATCTTGGAAAAATTATTTGAGTGGTTTGCCATTTACTTTCCCAGTTCATTTTATATATAGATGAAGAAACTGAGGCAGACAGGGTTAAGTGACTTGACCAGGGTCACATAGGTAGTCAATGTCTAAGGCCATATTTGAACTCAGGAAGAAGACTTTTCCTGACTCCAGCCCCAACACTCTATCCATCACGACACTTAGTTGCCCTTAAAGTAGATACTTGATATTTATTGAATTGAATTGAATCCTAAATTAGAAAACTAAAAATTGCAATTAAAAAACATAAACAGCCCAAGTGGCTGTTAGGGATCTGCCAAAGACAAATGTTTATGTTAGGGACTACATATATACAAATATAGAAGATTACTTTAGTTCATTTAATAATAGAACTGAAAGACTGGCACTCATGGAACTTTCCATGAAAATTCTAATATTTTGAAGAATTGCTTCATAACAGTATTGGCTGCCTGGTTTTCAATGACTTCAAATTTTCTTTTTAGAAAATGAATGTGATGATGACAATTACTGTTTAGTTTTTGTTGAGTCACAGAGCTGGGGAGGACATTTGAAATAATTTATTGCCAACTACCTTATTTTATAAATGAGGAAATTTAAGGTAAGTAAAGAGTAAATAAAGAACAAAAGTTCTATTCCAGGTCAAGAGCTAGTTAATAAAAGAATAAAAATTACATTCCAGGACCTCCGGGAAAATAGTGTTCTTTCCACTACAGCACTCTGATTCTCTTTGGTTTTATATATGCACATAATAATAACCTTAAGAACTATTATGACTAATGAATAATAATAAAGGATGTAATTTTAATGGCATAGGGAACTTCTAACTGAGGAAACTGACTTTCTCCACAGGTTGGTACCTTCTCTCCAATTTATTATCTTAGAGAATGGCTTAGAGCACCGAAAGATTAAGTGACTTGCCATATAGTCAGTATGCAATAGATGCAATAATTGAATCCATGTCTTCCTGATACTGAGATCAGTTCTCTATCTACCATGCCATGCTGCTTTTCTAATAATAATGTCAACAGGTAAATATTTGGAGCATATTGCCTCTAATTTTTTTTTCAGTTGTGAGTAAATCAACATTCATTCAATACTTATTCAACAAACATTTAATTGCCTACTATGTGTCAGACACTGTGCTAAGTGCTATGGATACAAAAAAGGAAGAAAGTCTCTGCCCTCAAGGAAACTTACAATCAAATGGGAGAAATAACATGCAAATAAACATATAAAAATCAGAGATAAAAATAAAGGCTAGATAGGAAATAATTAGAAGAGAGAAAGCAGTGGATTTAAGAGAGATTAGGGAAAGCTTTCTGTAGAGGATAGGATTTTAGTTACCTAAAGGAAGATAGAGATGTCATTAGCTGGAGTTGAGAAGGAAGAATAGCCAGGGAAAATGCCCTGAGCTGAAAGATGGAGTCTCTTGTTTGGGGAATAGCCAGGAAGCCAGTGTGTTAAATTAATATCTATATTTTGGGGAGTAAATTGTAATAAAACAGGAAATGGGGGAGATGGCCAAGTTATGAAGGACTTTGAATGTTAAACTGAGCATTTTATATCTTGTAGGCAAGAGGAAGCCCCTAGAATTTATTAAGTATGGGGAAAGGAAGTGACAAGAACAGATCTGAATTTTAGGAAAATCACTTTATTGACTCAATGGAGAATGGATTGGAGGGAGGAGAGACTTGAACCAGACTGACCCACCAGCAGGCTACTGCAATAAATTGATAAGGACATGTACTAGAATTGTGGTACTATCAGAGTAGAAAAGGGGCATATTCAAGAAATGTGGCTTAGGTAAAAATCAACAGAATGGCACTAGCTTGGATATGAAGGATAAGATATAGTAAGGAAACCAGGAAAATTCCTAGGTTGTCAGTATAAGGGATTGGAAGGATGGTGTTGTCTCCCATAATAATTGAGAAGGTGAATATAGTTTATGTGGAGTGTGGTGGTACAGTCAACTAGCTTTGATTAAAGTTAACCTAGCACACAATAATATAATGTGTATAATTGTTCCTGTGCTGCATTGTAGGTAGGCATTAATGGCAAATAGGTTACATAAGTAACTGATTCATATTGATTTTATGTACCAAAATGAAATAGTTTAAAATTAGCCATGGGGAGGAGACATGAAAATTGGGCAGTAAAGAAGGAAACTTCTTTGGGCCTGTTTTGGATATTATCTGATCTCACATCTAAGGAAACTTAGACATCCTAACACCAGCCCCTTTCTGACAGTTTACCTATGGCCCCACACATCCTAAGGACCCCCATTTAGTTCTGTCTTTTAAAACAATTATCATTAAAAATTGTGAACTTAACAAACAACAACAAAACCCATGCCATATATAAAGTAGAAAAGAAAAAAAATCTGTATTATAAATATATATATATATATATATATATTAAAGTATAATACATTCAATGAGTTACTTTCAAAGTCTTGCTTGACTATTTACCTCTGAACTTCTGTTCTCTTCTAAGCACTTTAAAAAAATGCTCCCAAACCCTTTATTTCATTTCATCTTTTCTTCTTTTTTAGCAACTCAACTGCTAGATCTCCTTCTTTTCCTCTCCCCCCAGTGGAAAACAAAAGAAAAATACAATCCTTTTAATAAATAAGTATAGACAAAAACAAATTAACATGCTGACCATGTCCAAAACTGTATGTCTTAATCCGCAACTGGAATCTATCTCCTCTCTCTCAAGTAGTGAACAGCATAATTGGTCATTGCTCCTGTAGTCATGATTAGTTATTGCCAAATGTCTCCCAGTGAAAATGAAAACATTTATTTTTTAATCAAAAATGAAGTTACCATCTTGCTCAATCAAATTTGATGTCAAATCACTTTTGGCAATGTCTAAAAATTAAATCTACCTTCCAAAGAGTGGACTCCTCACCACTGAAAGGTGGGTACTTCTGAGAATGTGCTTTAAGCTCTGAAGACAATTCCAAAAGATACTGACAGTACTGAGAGCCTTGATAGTATAAGTATATAGCCTTCTAAGGTAACTTCTTTAAAAGAAACAATATTCACTTGAAAATATGAGTTCTGCTTTATTTAAAATACATACACAAACCATCTTGTTTCCCTACATTCATACCTCATATGTTCAATATTTAACTAGGATATTTCATTTTAGGGCAGTTAGGTGATACAATGGATACAGCATTAGGCCTGAAGTCAGGAAGGCTGCCTTCCTAAATTCAAATCTGGCCTCAGACACTTATCAGATATGTGACTCTGAATAAGTGACTTAACCTTGTTTGCCTTAGTTTCCTCATCTGTAAAATGAGCTGGAGGAGGAAATGGCAAAACACATTAGTATCTTTATGAAGAAAACCCCAAATGGGTCCATGAAGAGTCAAACACCCCTGAAAAATGACTGAACAATAAAATTTCCCCTCACTTCAAGCCCTTCCTATTTTTTATCTAGTTTTCTTGGTGGACATTGGACATGTCTTCAGCATAATTTAATAATGATTTTATTTTTCAAAGATTCTATTGCCTCAGCAAAAAAAAGATTATATCCTCTTTCATGTTTGAACTGAAATTATACCAGCTAGAAATTTTGTTTGATTTAATCCTGAATCATAACATTTTTTTAATTTCATTCCTTACACAATCAAGGAAAAAGTAAAGGATGCCACAGGGGAATCAGTATTAAAACTCTTACTTTCCTTCTATTGACAACAAAATTAATTATCTTTGACAAACAAATAACAATCCCCTGGAAACTACGAAGTTTTGTTGTTGTTCTCCTCTTCTTTCTTCTCCTTTTCTTCTTCTCCCTCTCTTCTTTCTCTTTTTCTTCTCCTTCTCCTCATTTTCTTTCTCTTTTTTCCTTCTTCTTCTCCTCCTTCTCCTTATTCTCTCCTCTTCCTTTTTAAAAAATTTTCCCCTTTCTGTGAGGAGATAGCCAGATATATTGTTTGTTGTTGTTAAATAGCATGAATAGTGGTTGTTTTTCCACTTTTTGCTATTCTTAGAAAAACATGATCTAAGCTCTTAAAAAAACTTTTGTTTTTGTTGTTTAGTCATGTCTGATTGCTCATGACCCCATTTGGGGTTTTCTTGGAAAAGATACTGGAGTGATTTGCCATTTTTTCCCCTCTAGCTCCTTTTTACAGATAAGAAAACTAAGGCAAACAGGGATAATTTTTGTGACTTGACCAGAGTAACACAGCTAGTAAGTGACTGAGGCCAGAGTTAACTTAGGAAGATAAATCCTGGCACTCTATCCAGTACCTTAATTAATTTCTTCCTTCTTCAAACCTATTTAACTAAATTAAACAAATAGTTACACATCTATGCTTTTCTTGGAATAGTGAAATAGCAACAAACAAACAAACAAACAAATTAATGACTGGAGCCGTGGAGAGATGGCTAGGCTGAACTTTCAAAGAAATGGGTAATTCCATTAGGGCAACCATTTGACATTCCAGTGAATTTTTCTCTTCAATAACATATTTCATATTCCTTCCCATATTCCTATTGTCACTCTGTAGTCTAGGTTCTACCTGGAAGGTAAAAACACTTTAGGGTTGCTCAACAAACAGTAGTTTTCCCCATCAAACTCTCACTGTTTAAATAACTGACACATCAATGTCCAAATTGCTTATTTCTGATCTAGGCTCAGTATGAGTATATATAATTTTTGTGTGTTCCTGCCTCTCAAAAAATCATTTTCAAATCCTGGAAAAACAACAATAACATGAGTTTCTCTCCTCTCAGAACCATTCTGCTGGGTACCTGTCCTTTAGACAGGAAAAGTTGTGTAACAAGTACTATCTTGACTCACTATTCTAGAGCCTAGTTAGCCTCTTTTAAGGTTATGGGGGTACTTTGGAGAGGTAGGCTGTCCTTTCTAATGGTTCTTAATGGCTCTAAGCCCCAATTCTATAGCATTTCCCATTTTTAACCACCAGTGACTAATTTCCATTCCATTTTACCAATTAACATCAATTAGCTTTTAAATAAGCAAGCTTTTATACAATATAAGCTTTTATACTAGCAAGAATATAAGCATAACTGAGTGAAATGAGCAGAACCAGGAGATCATTATTCAGGGCAACAACAAGACTATATAAGGATCAATTCTGGGACATGGCTCTCTTCAACAATGAAATGTTTCAAACCAGTTCCAATTATTCAGAAAGCCATATACACCCAGAGAGAGGGATCTGAATGTGGACCACAACATAACATTTTCATGCTCTCTATTGATGTTTGCTTGCATTATGTTTCCCTTCTCAGATTTTTTTTTCTTGTAGATCTGACTTTTCCTGTATAGCAAGATAACTGTATAAATATGTATACACATTCGATTTGTCAGGTATTTTAATATAATTAACATGTAGTAGACTTCCTGCCATCTAGAGGAGGGGTGGGGACTAAGGGGGAAAATTTTGTAACAGAAAGCTTTGTAAGGGTCAATGTTGAAAAATTATCCATACATATGTTTTGCAAATAAAAAGCTTTAATAAAAAAAATAGAAGCATAAACATTCTTCCCCAATATTAGGAGGTCATAGTCTGCCTTTCACTACTTCTGTGTATGGGTCAAATGGTGTTAGATTTAGCTAAATTTCTACATAGCATTGATTCTACAAAGTTGTCCATGATGACATTTCTGAAGGATAATCCTTTGTCTCAGTTATTGCTGAGTTAGGTCCTAAAGGGTGTTCCTTTCTTAATAAAATACTTGTTGACTGTCTAAAAGGAGGAAACCTAGGTTTCCTCAATGGAAGTATCCTTAATATATTCTTTAAATTAAGAGATTAGCATTTACTGAACAGACCAGAAGACAAGGAAAGTTCCATGATACACCATGAAAAGTAGAAAAGGAGAAAAATCTGATTTTAAAAGGAGACAATCAGCAACTCACTACTTATCCAAGTAAATTAAATAGAATCCTTCTAAAAATCTCAGTGATACTTTTTAGATTTGCTATAATCTGAGAAGCCAACAGAAGATAGCTCTTGACAACATTTGCTGATATTAATATAAACAAGAGACTGTCTGACACAGTTGATATAGGCTTGCCTCAAAGCCAAGCAGATTTGGTTCATGTCTTACCTCTGACATATACTGGCAGTATCACTCTAAAAAATTCATTTAACTTCTCACTGTTCTTAACAAATGTTTGAGATTAGATGGTGCTAAGCTTCAGTTATAGGGTTCTCTCACCTGGGGAATCATGAGTCTAACTTGTATCTTTAGCTGGTTAATATATTTAGGTACTGAGTTTTCATTTTTAAGAAAATATTGAACATAATAATCACCAGAAAACAGTGGTATGCTGGAGTTGGCTAATATTAGCTTGTATGAGATGATTGTTAGGCTTTCCATGTGAGCATTTACATAAAGGAAATTTGCAAACACTTGATTTATTGTTTTATTGATTATCTAAAATCTAAATCTAAGAAAGTGAAAGATAAAAAGTTTTAAATGCAAATCAAGCTTAAAAGTATGTAGAATTTTTTTTTTTATAGAGAGCTAGTTTTAAACATTTGTTAGCACATCCCTGCAAACAAATTCCATGAATACTTTTTATTGACAGGCAATGTGGTATATTGGAAAGAGAACTAAGTTTAGGATGCCTGAGTTTCAGTTTCTGCTTTAACACTTACTGTGCAGAGTTAAAGGCAAGTCTCTTAATATCTTTGAACCTATTTCCTCCCCTGGATAACAATCATATTATCTGCTTCCTAGAGTTGCCTTGACATAGGTGCTTTGTAAGCCTTAAAACACTGTAGAAATCTTAACTGTAGAAAACTTATTTAAAATTTAATAAATTTCTCTTATTTCTACTCCTGAAGCTCTATGATAATCACACTGACACTGATTCTATCATAAAAGACATTCCATGACAATGATTCTATTGATTGAGATTTAAAATAAGATTGTACTATTTGTACTTAAATGATATAATCAAAAGGTTTTCTGGCTCAGAATTTTTTTCTTTCATCCAATAGCTTTTGATTTATTCTAATTTACATAGGACTTGCCTAGCTAAGTATTGAGAGGCTGAATGTAGGCTGAACCAGAGAGAATTCTTTTAGTGTAATAGCCCATGAGAAAGATAAAAAGTAAAATGTCTCTCATCCTTGTGTGACTTCTTTCTTTCCCCAAGGTGACAATGGCAGAGGGGTGGGAAATAGGACAGAAAATTCTAAAAATATGTATAGTTTTAGAAATATACATGTAACCACTCAAGGCAAAGAGTGGGTTGGCCACAATGCCATCTGGATTTGTAGTTCTTTCAGATTTAGGGAGAGAGATCACCCTTGCAGGAAGTAGGATGCAGTTTTGACAGCTGTCAATAGAGACACCTGCCAGAGTGAGAAGAGAGGAAAAAAGACAGATGATAAAAATAGTACGTTTGAAACCAAAGACCAATGGAATCTGCAGTTTCACTTTTTGTTTTTTAGTGTTATATAGTTCCCTTTCCCTCATCCCCCCACTAATCCTAAGAGATGGACTCTCCGTGAGCAAGCAGAGGTGTGTGTGTGTGTGTGTGTGTGTGTGTGTGTGTGTGCGACTAGGTGGGGGAGAAGGTATGTGTGAATGGAGTTTGTCCAGGGCTCTTTCTAATAATGGGGAGCTGAGTGAAATCCTATCTTATTACTGCCTTTTTGTTACTATTGTTATTGTTTAGTTCTTAAGAAGAGTTTGACTATTTGTAACCTTGTAGTCCATGGAGTTTTCTTTCTTTCTTTCTTTCTTTTTTTTTTTTAATTAAAACTTTTTATTTGCAAAACATATGTATGGGTAATTCTTCAACACTGACCCTTGCAAAGCTTTCTGTTACAAATTTTTCCCCCCTAGTCCCCACCCCTCTCCTAGATGGCAGGATATCCACTACATGTTAATTATTTTAAAATACTTAATAAATTGAATATATGTATACATATTTCCACACTTATCTTGTTGTACAAGAAAAGTCATATCTACAAGAAAAAAAAATTTGAGAAAGGAAACATAATGCAAGCAAACATCAATAGAAAGCATGAAAATGTTATGTTGTGGTCCACATTTCACATCCCTCTCTCTGGGTGTATATGGCTTTCTTCCCTGAACAATTGGAACTGGTTTGAAACATTTCATTGTTGAAGAGAGCCATGTCCATCAGAATTGATCATCATATAGCCTTGTTGTTGCCATGTATAATGATCTCCTGGTTCTGCTCACTTCGCTCAGCTCAGTTCATGCAAGTCTCTCCAGGCCTCTCTGAAATCATTCTGCTGGTCGTTTCTTATAGAACAATAATATTCCTCCATGGAGTTTTCTTGACAAAGATACTGGAATGGTTTACCATTTTCTTCTCCAGTGGATTCATGCTTTCCACTTAATTGTATATTTAAAAAAATTATTAGAAGATTAAATTTATCAGATTTTTAATATTAATTTATGGTAAATGCATGTACCAGACCTTGTCTTTAAGGTGCTTAGTACCCTTTGTTTGCTACTTGATGTTGGAGAAGACCACTGGGAGTCACTGGAGAGAGAAGGCCTTTCTTAGTACATCAATGGAAGCTAAAATTTCAGTGAGAGTTCTGCTCTCTAATTGGGAACATAAACACAAACCATTTCTTAAGTTCAGTCACTACAAATCTAGACTCTATTATGTAAACTTATTTCAGAGTCATGATCTAAGGTTACGTATATGTATATAGTATATGAACATACCATGTGTAGGTATTGTGTGAATTTACATATTGATAGTGTGTTATTATAAACACACCCATACATATACATAAACTTGACTTGTGCTTATAAGGTAAATTTACACATTAGAGATCAGATTTGTAGTGACTCTATTTAAAAAATGACTTAAGTGTATTTAGATCCAAGATGTATATGCGTATCTACGTGTGTGTGTGTGTGTGTGTGTGTATTTAACATTGGGTCACATCTATGAGGTAAATTTATATTGAAAATATATTCATATACATGTATCTGTATATTACATATATTTAACTACCTGTTCCATATGTAAGAGTTTAAATGTGGCCTAATGGCCAATAAGTGGGTACATTATGGAGCAACTAGATGATAGCAATATTGTTACTCTTATTACTAATGAAACCAGAAAACATAAATATTAGTAATACATATTGAACTTTTGTGTTGCCCTACCACAATCCACTACAATAAAATTAACCTCATCATATAATTGACTGATTTTTTTTCATGAAATTCCCTTTGAAATATTACATGCTAACTTCTCCAAAAATGTAGTCTAACTATGCAATTAATTTTAAAGAAACACACACACACACATACACACACACACACAAACTACTTCCATTAGTTTTTTGAAGTGATTTATAATTCAGAAAATGAATTACCTTGGATTTTACATAAGGAACCTAAAAGTGAGTACAGAACCAGTTTAGCACTTTGCCTGGGTAGTTCAGGAAAAGAAACCCTAGAGTTAATTCTACTCCAGGTAATGTGAGCTTCTACTTTTATTACCTCTCCCTAAATAGCTTGTTATGGTAATTATCTTTTTACAGAAAGTGTTATTTTAGTGTTTTACCAATTTTAAATTAAAAAAAATTATTTAGAAAATGAATCCTGGACTAGCAAGAGTAAGGAAGTCTGTTACTTTTATCTTTATTATTAAAATAGCTGCTCCCTACTGAACATGTTAACAGCTTGGATCAAGACTTCACCACCTAAGATATTTTCAGCCAATCACCATGTAAATCAAGGAACTGACTAAACAACAAAGTTACTGACAATGGGACCAGAGCTTAAAACATTCCAAATGGCTAAGGACAATAACAGCACATAAGCCTTTTGACATATGGAATGGGAGAATAAAGATTATATAAGTGAGCAATTATAACTCAGATTGTTAATCCAATCTAATTGTAATTTTAATTGTAAATCCAACCAATCATAACTAACTCTGTTTGTAAATTCAACCAATCTGAATCTGGAAGGGAGCAGTAAGGAACTAAACTAACAGTTTTATACTGTTTATACTTTATAGCCTGATTCTGTATTTAGTGTGTCCACCTTGGGATACTTCTAGCAAGAATCCAATAAAGGATTCTTCTTTCACTCTAAAGAGTGGCTGTAGCATTACTCCTGGACTAGCTTATAACTGGGGAAGCAGTGGACAGTGTGGCAGCTCATCCTGGGTTTATTCCGCAATCCTGCTAAGTTCTACAGGTCTTTTGATAATAATATATCATGTAAAAATGGTTGGACTTTTTGTATCTAGCTCCAGAGTGGAAATGACAGAGGGGTACAGTATATTTCAGCTTGATATAAAAGAAAACTTTCTAACCTTTTGAGTTGCTCAAAAAAAGCAGGAAAAAAAAAAGAATATGGTACAGTAGCAAAAATACCAGATTTGGAGTCTGAAAATCTGGCCTGTAATAATTGTGAAATGCTAGAAAAATAACATTACTTCTCTGGCCTCAGCTTCCTGAATTGTAAGATATGTTTTGAATTATTTGTTTAAGATAGTATCTAGATCTTCTTGTTCAATTTCTTTCATTTTTGTCCAACTCTTCATGACCCCATTTGGTATTTTCTTGGAAAGATACTGGAGTGGTTTGCCATTATCTTATCCAACTCATTTTACAAATGAGGAAATTGAGGCAAACAAGTGACTTGCCCAGGGTCATACAGCTGGTTCCTGAATTCATATTTAAATTCCAAATGAGTATTCCTGATTTCAGGTCCAGCACTCTATCCCATTGTGCCAACTATAAATCCTATTATTATATCAGATTTTAAAGAGGCAAAGAATTTCCTATCCCTGAAAAGGCTCAAACAGATTAGATAATTATATCAGTGATGTTCTACAAAGGATTACTAAATTGAGTAAAAAGTTACTCCTTTTGAACTTTAAAATTCTATGGAAATCCTAATTCTTTCACCCCAATTTTTTGTAGACAATCATCAAAGGCAAAGTGTAATATAATCAAAAAATGTTGTAAGAATAGGATTTAAGTGGAGGTGAAGGTCCAGGTTCAACCTTAAAACTGAAATCAATTTTTAAATTATTTTCAGAAAAAAAAATTAATAAAAAAAAGGAGGATGAAATAAAATTCTTTTCAGGATGTTAACCAACCTGGGGTTGCCTATTGCCTTAGTCAGTGAAACCAAAATTTGTAGTAGGCAAAATTCAATCCAAATATGTGGCTTTCCAACACTATGTGATTATGAGAAAGAAAACAGAAATTGCAATGGCTAAAAAAGCAGTCATCAGAATTCATTATAAATCACATACTATGATCAAGAAGACTTTTCTTTCACTCTTAAACACGCAATATATCTTGGGCTAAGAAGTGAGTGGGCCTGGAATGATGTAATTTAATTCATATTTCCTTTAAGTAGGAGAGAGAGAGAGTTTGAAAGCCAAGATGCAACTCTATTACTCTCTTCTTAGAATGCTTGCTGTTTAAGAAATTAAAGTTTTTATTGTTGGGGAACATTTTGGTTCTCTAGTATGCAATTAAGGCTTTAACTTAGTTTTTAACTGCTTTTCATGGAATGTCTGAAAGTACAGCATGTATTTGTTATATACATGATTACACACACATGCTTAAAATAGTGATAAAAACTGGTAGTCCAGTTGTGAGAAACTTTCTAAAAATTAAGAGCAAGTTGGCTACTTTGTTTGGCAAATCATGCACTGAAAACTACTGAGCCCTTATGTGCATACCACAATCTAATATGTTTTTTGGAAGAAAGAAGATCATAAGATCATTTATTTGGAGTTGGAAGGGACCTTAGAAGTTATCTAGTACATGTCTACATTTCAAAGAAATTAAAGGAAAAGGAAAAAGACCTCCATATAAAAAAATGTTTATGATATTTTTTTTCTGGTGGCAAAGAATTTAAAAAAATAAGGGTCTACCTATCAAGTGGGGAATGGCTAAATAAATTGTGATATATGACTATGATGAGATACCATTGTGATGTAAGAAATGACAAGGACTATTGTTTTAGAAAAACGGAAAAGAACATCTAGAGAGAGAACTGTGAAGACAATGTGAATCAGAGCATAGTACTTTCACCTTTTTTGGTAGTGGTGTTGATTGTTTGCTTGTTTTATTTTTCTTTCTCATTTTTTTCTCCTTTTCATCTAATTTTTCTTGTGCAGCATAACAAATATGGAAATATGTTTAGAATAATTATACATGTTTAACTTACAGTGGATTGCTTGCTGTCTAAGGAGGGAGAAAGAAGGAAGAAAAAATTGGAACACAAAGTTTTGCAAAGATGATTGTTGAAAACTATCTTTGCATATATTTAGAATAATAAAAAGCTATTATAACAAAAATGGGGAAGACTTATGAACTAATGCAAAGTGAAATGAGCAGAATCAGGAGAACATTATATAGAATAATAACAATATTGTAATATGGATCAACAGTGTAAGATTTAGGTACTCTGATCAAGACAGTGATCCATGATAATTAATAGTACTTATGATAAGAAAAACAAAACAAAACAAAGCACAGTGCTATCTTCTTCCAGAGAAATAACTGATGAACTATGATTATAAATTAGAGGCTTTTTTCACTTTTTTGTCCCCCTCCTTTTTTTTTTTTTGCAAAATGACTAATATGGAAATAATGTTTCTCATGCCTTCACATGTATAATGAGTATCATATTGCTTGCCTTACCAAGGATGGGGGAGGGACTGGAGGAAAGGAGAGATTTAAATAAATGAAATTTAAATAAATAAATAAATTCTTTCATCGCACAGAGGAGAAAACATAGGTCCAGAAAGGTTAGAGAATTTCCATAGTCATGAAAATGGAGAGTAACTAATAATAAACACCAAACAAAGTAGTCAAAAGAACAGACAATCAGAATGTCAGTAGGACATTCTGATGGTATTTGTTAGTACCCTGGCTAAGAGTCAATTATGCAGTATCAGATGGCTTATCTTCCTTTCCAACTATTTTTATTCCCACATTTAAATTGAAGAAAATGAGGCTTAGAGGAGACCACAGTCATGTAACCAGTAGTAAGTGATAATGCCTGAATTCTTCATACTTGCTCACTGTTCATTCTACTATATCATGGTAAATTAATGAATTAATGAATGAAAAAGCTTCTATTAAGTACTTAGGTATCAGGAACTGTGATAGGCATTATACATTAATAATGTATAAAACTGTCAGTCCTTGCTTTCAAGATGCTTATATTCTAATAGGGATAGACAATACATAAAGGGGTGAGGTGACTAGTATTTTTTTCTTATTGTTTTTTTTCCTTTTTGTCACCTACAAATCTGCTAACCATGTCATTTATTATTTTTCCAAGCCATGATAAATATGTTAAATATATAAGTTCCTATCTCAGATGCTTGGTACATTCAAATTTGACCTTCTTCTAAGCTAATATTGTACCATTAATGTCCATTTTGCCTGAAGTTATCTAAGTAGATATAAATCCATCTAAATATGCTATTGTCTAGTCAAGGCCATCACCCTCCTTTCTCTAAAAGAAACATGAAAGATTAAATCAAAGGCCTTGCAAAAATCAACCTAAACCATATTTACAATATTCTCATGATCTACCAGTCTAATAAAAATAACAAGCATTTATATGACACTTTAAAATTTATAAAACTAGAATTGCACATGTTTAACATATATTGGATTACTTGCCATCTAGTGGAGGAGGTGGGGGAAAGGTAGGGAAAATATTTGGAACACAAGGTTTTGCAAAGGTGAATGCTGAAAACTCTCTATGTATATATTTTGAAAATAAAAAAAAACTTTTTAACAAAGAAATATTGATAGAGCCATAAAAATAAAATGAAATTTATAAAGCCTTTTATACATGTTAGCTTATTTGATCATTTCATAATAAACCTGTGAGAAAAAGAAATAAGATAAATTTCACATAACCTATTTTCACTGGGGCCATGCTGTCTTTTTGCAATCACCACCTTTCATTCTTTTTTTTTTTTTTACCACCTTTCATTCTTACAGATTCATTATCTATTATAGTCTAGACATTTACTTGCAGCCATAGGGAAGTTGTGTCATACATTTTTTAGTAAAAATAATAATGTTGATTTGGTTATTCCCAGAATAAGAGGTGAAAAACAGGGGAGGAGGAGAGGTACCATGGTAGAGAAAATGTTGAGGAGCTTGAGTAGAGCCTATTTTCATTTAACATGATGTGAAATATGTTTTTGAGATAGACATCTATTAGGTTGGGTCAGTTTGCTCACCAATCTGTTTCATTCACCAATCAGAACAACTCAATTGCAGAACAATTCTCCAATTAATGGGCATCCATCCAGTTTCCAGTTTCTTGCCACTGCAAAAAGGGTTGCCACAAACATTTTTGCACATGTGGGACCTTTTCCCTTTTCTATAGTCCCTCTGAGAAACAAGCCCAGTTAATCTCTAATCATTCTAAAATTGCTTCATTTCTCTGAGTTTCTGTTTTCCCATATATGAAATAAGTATAATAATATAATAGCTATCTCACAGGATTGTTGGGAAGAAAATACTTTGTTAGATGTAAAATGCCATATAAAAAGTTATTATTGTTGGTGTTGTTAATGAAATAATATGATTTGGGAGGCAGTATCCTTTTAAATTTTTTCCCCTGAGGCAATTGGGGTTAAGTGACTTGCCCAGGGTCACACAGCCAGAAAGTGTTAAGTATCTAAGGTCAGATTTGAACTCAGGTCCTCCTGACTTCAGGGCTGGTGCTCTATTCACTACATCCTCTAGCTGCTCCTAATTTTTTTTCTTTTTTTAATAATAGCCTTGTACAATGTTCCCTTGGTTCTTCTCACTTCAGTTAGCATCAATTCACGTAAGTCTCCCCAGGCTTCTCTGAAATCGTCCTGCTGGTCGTTTCTTTTAGAACAATAATATTCCATGACATTCCTATACCATAACTTATTCAGCCATTCTCCAATTGATGGAAATCCATCTAGTTTCCAGTTTCTTGCCACTGCAAAAAGGGCTGCCACAAACATTTTTGCACATGTGGGACCTTGTCCCTTTTCTATAGTCCCTCTGAGAAACAAGCCCAGTAAAGACATTGCTGGATCAAAGGGTATGCACAGTTTGATAGCACGTTGGGCATAGTTCCAAATTGCTCTCCAGAATGATTGGATCAGTTCACAACTCCATCAACAATGTATTAATGTCCCAGTTTTCCCCCATCCCCTCCAACATTTATCATTATCTTTTCTTGTCATCTTAGCCAGTGTGGGAGGTGTGTAGTGGTACTTCAGAGTTGTCTTTTTTTTTAATATAAAGCTTTTTATTTACAAACATATGAGTGATTTTTCAACATTGACCTTTGCAAAAACTTTTTTTCCCAAGCTTTTCCCCTCCTTCCCCCCACCCCCACCCCTAGATGACAGGTAATCTAATACATGCTAAATAGGATAAATAATATGACAAATACAATACATGTATACATATCTATACAGTTATCTTTCTGCACAAGAAACATCAGATCTAGAAAGAGAAGAAGAAAAAACAACCTAAGAAGGAAAACAAAATGCATGGAAAAATTCACAGAAAGCATTAAAATGCTGTGTTGTGGTTCACACTCAGTTCCCACAGGCCTCTCTCTGGATGTATATGACTATCTTCATCGCTGAACAACTGGTTTGAATCACATCATTGTTGAAGAGAACCATGTCCATCAAAATTGATCATCGTATAGTCTTGTTGCTGTGTATAATGTTCTCCTGGTTCTGCTGATTTCACTCAGCATTATTTCACGCAAGTCTCTCCAGGCCTCTCTGAAATCCTCCTGTTGGTCGTTTCTTACAGAACAATAATATTCCATAACATTCATATACCATAATTTATTCAGCCATTCTCCAACTGATGGGCATCTTTTCAATTTTTAGTTTCTTGCCACTACAAAAAGGGCTGCCACAAACATTTTTGCACATGTGGGTCCCTTTCCCTCCTTTAAAATCTCTTTGAGATATAGGCACAGTAGAAACATTGCTGGGTCAAAGGGTATGCACAGTTTGATAACTTTTTGAGCATAGCTCCAAATTGCTCTCCAGAATGGTTGGATCCGTTCACAGTTCCACCAACAATGTATAAGTGTCCCAGTTTTCCCACATCCCCTCCAACAGTTATCATTATCATTTCCTGTCATTTTAGCCAATCTGACAGGTGTGTAGTGGTATCTCAGAGTTGTCTTAATTTGCATTTCTCTGATCAATAGTGACTTGGAGCACCTTTTCATGTGACTGGAAATAGTTTCAATTTCTTCATCTGAAAATTGTCTGTTCATATCTTTTGACCATTTATCCATTGAAGAATGGCTTGAATTCTTATATATTTGAGTCAATTCTCTATATATTTTAGAAATGAGGCCTTTATCAGAACCTTTGGATGTAAAAATATTTTCCCAGATTACTGCTACTCTTCTAATCTTGTCTGCATTCATTTTGTCTGTACAAAAACTTTTTGACTTGATATAGTCAAACATCTATTTTGTGATTAATGATGACCTCTAG
>JAJPUD010000897.1:354523-424938 GCA_023553655.1 Myrmecobius fasciatus
CTGTCTCTCTCTCTCTCTCTCTCTCTCTCTCTCTCTCTCTCTCTCTCTCTGTCTCTGTCTCTCTCTGTCTCTCTTTGTTTCTCTCTGTGTGTCTCTGGGTCTCTTTGTCTCTCTCTCTCTGTCTCTCTCTTTCTTTGTCTGTCTCTCTGTCTCTCTCTCTCTGTGTCTCTGTCTCTCTCTGTGTGTATCCCTGTCTCTGTCTGTGTCTGTCTTTCTCTCTCTCTCTCTCTATGTCTCTCTCTCTATGTCTCTCTCTCTCTGTGTCTCTTTGTCTCTGTCTCTCTCTCTCTAGTGCATCAAATTGCTTCTTCCCTATTTTTAGGTTATTTGTGACATGGGGGTTTGAAGAATAGTTATTTATTAAGCATTTATTTTGTGTGCTAAGCACCAGGGACAAAAACAGAAAAGTGAGACAATCTCTAATTTCCATGAAGCTATTGTTTTTGTTGTTTATTCTTTGTTCTTAACCAATGATATCACTTGAATGATGTCTTGACTTGTGTGAGTTGGATTTAAGTGAGGTAGTGCTTTGAAAAATCAAGTGTCTCTCTTTCTTCCAGTCTTTAAAGTCCAGGGGCAAGACAAAAGTTAAGATGGCATGAGTTCACATTCTAATGAAGGAGAAAATACAGAGAAGGAGGTTGGGCTGCAGATTGGATGACAAGCTCGGTTCTCAGGACAACAGCAGGATGGATAATGGGGCTCAAATGTCTGGAGAGATCAGCAGCAAGGTATATGACTAAGCTGTGATCTCACTCATTTGCATAGACTTTGCTGTTGAAGAGAAAGACCTTCTTCATCACAACTTTGCCAGTGAGAAAACTAACAAAGAGGAATTCAGAGTGCAGCACCAATTCTGCTGCTCCTAAAGTTCTTGGCTCCCACTGAGGAAGAGGCCATGACAGCTAGCAGATGATACATCTAAGGCTTGATCTGGTTGCTACCACTGCTACATCCAATGGACAGGATGACAGACTGCTATTGCTCCCATCAGCTACTATGTGATAAGACCCTTGATTGGTGATAATTATTTGACACATTAGAAATGGCCTCCAACAATTGTTGATAAACCTGATAAGGTTTTTCTACAGATAGTTTTGCTGCAATCCCTTATCTATAAAGCATTTTATTAAATGGAAATTTCTGATAACCAGCATTTAACTTATTCATGGTACATACAATGATGAAAATATTAAAGCACTATAAAAATGTTCATTGCTTTTTGAACCAGTCAAAATATTTAATAAATTGTTATTGTTGATGATAATGGTAATGAATATAGGTATAAAGGAGCTTACTATGAGGCACTTATCAATAGAGATCATAACTTCTAAGCAATTTATAGGGTTGCTTTGGAGACTAGGAACTAGAGTATTAGGTAATTTGTCCAGAATCACAGATGTTATGGGCCAAAGGCAGGAACTGAACCCAGATTTTGGTGGGCTCTTGCCTTAGAGGCAAATAGATTGAACATAACTAGAGCCTGGGCCTGGAGTCAGAAAGAGCTAATTGAAATCAAATCTAACTTCATGCATTAACTAGTTGTGTGACTCTTGGCAAGTCATTTAACCTCTATCTTCCTGAGTTTCCTCATAGGCAATATGAAGATCATAATAGCACCTACCTCCTAGACTTTTCCAAGGATCAAAAGAGATATTTTAAAAGTATTTAGCACAATGCAGACACATAGTAGGTACTTACCAAAAAACTTATTTCTTCCTGACTCCAAGGTCAGCATTTTATTCTTTTTTCCAGGCTGGTAAACTTCATTGCATTTTATTTAAATAAAACTTGGTATTCATTCCACTTAATTCCTTTATCTAGAACTTTATATATAATAGATGTTTAATAAATATTTGTGAAATATTTAAGAAAACCTTAGCTCTGTAAACTTGCATTAATGAATTTGTAATAGAACACTAGATCAACCAGAACTGAGCTTTTTTTTTCCAATTATGTCAGACAGAAAATTTCCTATAGCTTTTGAGTTTGGCGTCACTTTTTTCTCGAAAGAAAAGTTCTGTCTTTACTACAGCCTCCTAACAAAGATAAGGGAAAACAATTTTATGCCCATTTTGTGGATTAAGATTAAATATGTAATGACTAGCCCCAAATCACATGACAAAGCAGACTAGATTAGAAGTAAGTTGCAATGCAGAGGTAAAGCAATATATATATATACATATATATATAATTGCCATTCACATATTAGTAAAAGAGTCAGTTCCAAGTAAGCAGTACATAGACTAGGAACAGTTTACTTTTATGTGGCATCAAGTATCTGTTTTTCTTTTCCTGCAATTTTCTCCTTTCCCAGGATAAAAGAGAAAATCACTTTTTTTTTGTACCTGATTTAGATACAACTTAAAAATAAAAAATAAAACTCAAAACTATACTATATTTGGCAAATACATGTTTACCCCTGAACTGTCTGGTTTTTTGTCCATGGAAGTAATTTCTTCAGTATTATTTAAGCACCTTCCATTGTTACAGAAACCTGTAGGGGCCAGGGTTTTATGGAATTCTTTTGCGTTTCATGTGGTACATTTCAAAATTGCTGGCTTTGCTGTCTTGGATTCCAAACACTAGGAATGGTTGTGAAATGGCAACCTCATTATGCTCCATGGGAAGGCCAGCCAGCATTTGATACAGGGATCTGGGAAGTCAGGAAACCATGCCAGATCTTTCAGCCAAAGTTTGACACAACACAGATATGTTTTTGGTAGAAATTTTGTGGGATCTTTTGGGACAGATTCCTATTTGATTCCTAGTTTCTTTGATGCAGTGATGACAACTTTATTGGGGGAGAAAAGTCCTTACAAGAAGCTGAGAAATTATTTTTAAAAACAACAAAATTTGGCAAGTGCCCTGTTCTCTCAATCAAACTTTTAATCCTCAAACTGAACAGCTGTTTGCCTGGTCACTGATTGGATTTCTGCCCTTTACAAATTGATGTAATAAACACACCAAAGCTTAAAATCAAGACAAATCTTCAAATCTCAGATCTGTTACTGTTTTAGGATAGGAGTGAGAAAAAAGCAACTGCAAAGTAAACTCTTGGTTGATATGCAAGGAAGAGTGTTGTGGGGGGGTTTGGTTTGTTTCCACTGGGTTTATTCCCCAATAGTTTCATAAAGCATCCAGTCTCTACTGCATATATAATCTTTGATGGGAATGTCATCTCTTTTAGAAGAATGTATATTAGACATGCAGTTTACTAGATAGTGTTTCACTAGCTCCATAGCTGCTGGTTTGTATAAGAGTATGAAATTTTTTCCTACTCAGCTTCTAGCTTCAGTGGAGGTACTATCAAGATTAGGTTTGACCACTATTATTGCTTGAAACTCAGAGACATTTTTACATATCTTTGAGAAAAATGAAAGCTCTAACACATACACTCAGTCATCAGACCAAGGGGAAAAAGCCTTCAATGCAGGAGTAGAAGTAGAGGAATTTATATAACTTTCTCAAGTAATTTACCCATGAAAGGAAAGAGAAATAAAGAACAAAAGCTAGGGCCAACTATGGATATAGATCAAGTAAGGATTTGTTTTTTAAGGATGCAGAAGGCAGGGAGATATTAATAATAGCAGCTAACATTTATATAGCATTTATGTGCCAGACACTGATAAGTGCTTTATAATTATTTCATTTAATCCTCACAATAACCAGGAAGATGCTATTTTAATGCCCATTTTATAGGTAAGAAGATGGAGAAAATTAAGTTAAGTGACTTCACCAGGGTCACATATATCATGTTTGAAGCAATATTTGAACATAAGTCTTCCTGATTCCAGGGAGTATGTGTCAGTAGGGCACACATGTGGAAGATCACACCCCTAAGAATCCAGAGTACATGTGTAAAGGGGTAATATCCTTCTAAATCTGCAGAACCATAGGTATCTTCTGGTAAGGTTCTCTGCCAATCATGTGGTCTCTGCTGTATTGTAGACATGGGATATAATCTATGCTAGGTGTTGCTCCATTCTGGTTTTGTGTGGTTATTGATGGACAATGTTCTGTTGATCCAGGAGTCACAGATGACTGCTGTCATGTTTGAAACCATTGGGCATAAGATTGTGAAGATGCGAAGACAGCAAGCTTAGTAGTAACCCAATGGATAGAGTGCTGGACCCTTCTCCAACCAGGAAGTCCTAAATTCAAATATGATCTCAGACACTTATTAGCTATGTGATCTTGGACAAGTCACTTTGTTTGCCTCAGTTTTCTCAATTATAAAATGAGTGGGAATAAAAATAGCATTTACCTCATTGTTGTGAGGATCAAGTGAGTTAATATTTGTAAGGTACTTAGCATGTGCCTGGAACATAACAAGCACTTAGTAAATGCTCATTTCCTTCCTTCCTTTTTTCTGCTTTTCATTTACAGTTTCAGTTAGAATTCTTGGATGAGGTACAATTTCTTCCTCATAAGAGAAAGAGTGGGCTCTACCATCTCTTATGGCTTATGGCTAAGAGATTATTGCTTTTTTTTTTTGAAAGTCAAATTTCTCACACAGTAATTATACTAAGGAAAAATCATTACCTTTTTTTCTTTCTCTGAATGAGGAACATTTTCAGTTGTAAGAACATTGACTGTGATATATTTTTCCTCTCCAAAACAAAATCTTATGCCTAGGTGCCAAGTTCTTTGCAAGACAATCTAAATCCCAGCTTCTTAAACTGTGGGTTATGACCCTGTATGCAGTCTCATAACTTAATGTAGGGGTAGTGAAATTATGATTTATTATCAGTAAATATTTGATTTGTATGTCTATATATCTGGGTGATAAAAAACAAAAAAAAAAGCCACAAAAAACCTTCTTTGTCCATAAGCAGAAAAAAATTTAAGAAACCCTGATCCTAAATGACAAAATTCTCAACTGCAAGATTCTTTTAACTTCCCATGGGAAAAAAAGGGGAGAGAAGGAAAGATGAGATAACACAATTTTTTTTTGATATTTTGCCCTTTCTTTCAAAACTTTGTTTCAAATTCTTTGGACTTTGAGCTCTACCTTACAAGTATCTAGACTTGAACCCTAAATGCACATAGATATAAGTTAATAGAAATGGGTTAGCAGTGCAGGACTTAATGTTGGATTTGGGCCACAAAATACTTTATAAAATCAAAATTTTAAACTGCTAATTTGAAAAATAGTTCATATTTAGTGATATGTATGAAGTACTTATTTAAGGCATGGGGCAAATTATAAGATAATCATCAATATAAACAGGTCAGAAAGGTCAATGGGAATATTCCCAAAGAATTGGTTGGCTAACATGGACTCATTCTAAGCATTCCAATGGAAATTGGAGAGAGTAATTATAGATCTTTTACAGACCCTACCCCTCTTTAGAATATAACTCCATATGCATAATATTTGCAGAAGCTTTATTTGAGGACCTTTTTGGAAAATGATTCTTTCCTTTCATGTTATTTGTGATTGTTATTTGTTAGTATACATAAAAGAGGACCAGGGAGAATAGTAGAAAGAAAGCTATGTGAGCTGATAGGGAAAGGGAAGATAAGCAGTTAGGTAGATAAAGCATGGGAGTTGAAGTCAGGAAGACTTGAGTTTGAATCCTGCCTTAAACACTTTTTATGGCTCTCAGCAAGTCACTTAAAATCTTTCTTAGTTTCTTCAGTAGTAAAATAAGGATAATAATAACATTTATCTTACAGGATTGTTATAAGTATCAAGTGAGTTAACATATATAAAGTGTTTTGTAAAGCACAAATGGATATATAAATACTATTATTATTAGGAAAAGAAGAAAGAGAAGGAACATAATGAAGAGGAAGAAGAAGAGGAAGAGAACTAGCTAGCATGCTGGTTCATCTCTATCTAATCTCATTTAAAAGGGGAATTCCATGTTATGATGCCTGCCCTATTCTGACTCCTTGTAAACAAGAAATGAGACCAAATTTCCTAGATACAGGGTTATCAAAACACTTAGATGAAAATGAAAGAAAAATCAATAATCTAAATAGTTTTTCTATAAAATGCCACATACTTGTTATATTTGAAACATTTAAAGGACTAATTCAATCTTTTGATGTTTAATTGAATACTAATCTTGCATAAATGTTGTTGTTCAGTCCTTTCACTTGTGTCCAACTCTTCATGACCTCATTTGGGGTTTTCTTGGCAAAGATACTGTAGTGGTTTGCCATTTCCTTCTCTAGCTCATTTTACAGATGAGGAAACTAAGGCAAACAGCTAGAGTAAGGTAATAAAGTCTGCTCTTGATAACACAAAATACTTTTGAAAATTTGAAGTGGGGACCTGGGACAAGGTCTTGATTGTTCAAACTATGCTTAATAGGCCAAGTTTCTAATAATCCAATATTTCAATGGATCTTTCATCTTATTTATATTGGTCCTCCCTTTGGTAGTGCACACTGCAACCTACTATGTCTTTTCTTTTTCTTTTTTTCCACATTCTCCCACCCCCAACCCCATATGTCTTTTCTTCTTATGTGATGTTGTCTACATTTTTCCATAAACCCTGTTTGGAGTCATAGAGCTAATAAGTCTCTGAATCCAGGCCCACAGTCCTATCTATGTTATCATCTAATTGCACTCTCTTCCCTCAACATATCCTACCTGCCTAAGTACTAAACTTAATCCTGGGAAAAGAAACTTGTACACAAGAAATTGTGTAAAAAGGAGGTGGGCTGTTTATGTAACAAGGCTGAGGAATAATAGATGAGACATGCTATGTTCCTGTGATACTCTCTATAAAATACCTAGAAGCAGGAATTTAAAATCTTTTTTGGGGGGGAATTGTAATAAACATTTGGCATTTTGGCAAAGCGTAGGGATCCCTTCTCTAAATAATGTTTTTAAATATTTAATTTAATTTTAAGTAATTTATTATATTAATAATTATTGTTATTATCAATTATCAATATTATATATTATGTAGACAAGAATCACACAAGAAGAAAAGACATAGTGGGTTGCAGTGTGCACTATCAAAGGAGGACTAATATAAATAAGATCAAAGATCCATTGAAATATTGGATTATTAGAAACTTGGCCTATTTAGGCATAGTTTGAACAATCAGGACCTTGTCCCAGGTCTGCGATTCCCACCTCCCCTCTTCAAATCTTCAAAAGTATTTTGTGTTATCAAGAGCAGACTTTATTGCCCTACTCTAGAGCACTTGAGCCCACTTTACGCTGAAATTTCTGTTTTAATCTATCTTCTATATTTCCTGCTGATTCTACATCTATGGAGTAGCCTACATTCACTGAGCTCACAATGCAATTGGTATATTTGTGTGTGTGTGTGTGTACGGTTAAGGGACAGAGTAGAAAACATAATGATATAGGAATCATGAGAATCTCTTTTCTCTATTAGCTTTGACATACATGATCTAAAATAATCTGGGTAGGAAAACATGACTAAAAATATTGATAAAGAGTTCAAATAGAATAAACTCCACTGATTCAGAAAAAGAGGTAAACTCATCTTAATTTCTCTCAAAAATATGAAATAATTTGAATTCAATTATATGCATCTTGAGAACCGGCCCCAGAGAGGGAATTTCCTTTTAGGTGACAGAATAGAGCAGAATCTGCACTTTAACTAGGATGCACCACTATTCCTATTATTATTCATTTATTTAGCACAACATAGGCTTAATAATTGTTTGTTGAATTGATGGGTATTCATTCATTTAAACTAAAATGAAAATACTTTATTTCTTCTGATGACTGTCAGTCACCAACCACCACTCTGAAACTCCATCCTGACATTCAAATTGGTAATGGGATATTCAGTTATAGAAAGCTAAAGGACCCAGAACTTTAGGGAAATGAAATACTCAAATTTCTGAATTTTCAAAGACTAAACCATCAAGGCTTTGCTATATGATATGTTATATTACCTTGAGTCAATGAAGTTCACTTCTCTTAATGCTATTATGATATTAGAAGCCTCATTGGAGAAAATCTTCAGAGTTAGCAACAATTTTATTGAACTGATGACATTAAAAAACCCACTGCCAAAAACCATTGCTGTTATCTCTTAATCACATATCAATGGTTTGTAACACTAGTGTTGGATTAAGTCACTTGGAAGCCTTGGCTATATTTGAAAATCACACTCTTTATGTGTTATTATCTACTCTAAGTCTGAGTGAATAGATTAAAAAAGACAGCTAATGGATGGGGGCAGCTAAGTGGTGCAGTGGATAGAGCACCAGCCCTGTAGTCAGGAGGACCTGAGTTAATTTGACCTCAGACACTTAACACTTCCTGGCTAGGTGATTCTGGGCAATTCACTTAACCCCAATTGCCTCAGCAAAAAAAAAAAAAAAAAGAAAGAAAGAAAGAAAGAAAAGACATGGATCCAAATCCCACCTCTGACTTTTGCTACTTGTGTGGCCATAGAAAGACCACTTAACATCTTTGAGTCTCAGTTTTCTCTTCTATAGAATGGGATGCCTTCCTTCCAGAGTTATTATGTGATTCAAATAAAATAATGAATACTAAGTACTTTACAAATTTTTAAATGTCAGTTATGACGTATATATAATATATAAATCACTTCAAATTTTGCAAAGTACCTTACATATATTGGCTATCCCAAAAATCTTAGTGCAATTTCAGGCTTTAAAAGATGACTAAAACATTTGTGGTCCTGGACAAGTCACTTAAACCTGGTTTGCCTCAGTTTCCATATATGTTAAATGTGCTGTAGAGAAGGATATGGCAAATCACTCTGTCTGTCTTTGCTATGAAAATCCCAAATGGAGTTGTAAAGAACTGAATAGACTGAAATGACTGAACAACAACAAAAGATTTTTGGGACATCCTGAATTTCTTTATCTGATCCTAATTATATCCCATATGAAGTATGCAGTACAGTTTTTCTTAGCTCCAATTTACAAGTTAGGAAAACCAAGGTCAGTAGAGTGAAATGATTTGTTTATGGTCACATAACATTAGGGTAAAATTTGAATTTAAGTCCCTTCAGGCTTCAGGGCTAGTGTTCCTTCTGCTATATTACACTATTTGATTATGTATACATAGTATTGTTAAAATATGTATCTTGTTACAGCCTTATCATTGTCATACCCTAAGCAGCTGCCTTTTTTCCCCTTTCAGTTCCAGGACTTTCAGACCTTAATACACATAACATTTCCCATTTTAGTTATGTTAAATTCCTCCTTAAAAACTAATTGAAATGAAAAAAAATCCAGAAAAATCTATCAAAATAGGCTCATATTCAAAGCACAGGAATTCACTCCTCTAGTCAAATGGCCAAACAATGGTTTTACTCAATTCTAAGAAGATTTTCCAACAGTAATTAACCTTTATTGTTAGACAACCAGAAAATTTTTCTGTAAATTTCTCTCTGATAAGTTTTATTACTTACCCTTATGTTGTAAAAACAAAAACACCCCCCCAAAAAAAATTTTTTTCCCTCAATACAAAACAGTTTTAGAAATTAAGGGTTTTTTTTTTTTAAACCACTAGATCCTCCTGTTTTCAAGGGCTTGTTCTCCATGTAACATTTCAACATTTTTATTCATTGTTTTGAACTTCTGTCGAACTGCTGGAGATTTTCCAAACAGATTAAACATGTCTATCATCATGTTTCTAATTCAGTAATTTTTTACATATGGGTACCAGATGCATTTTCTCCCCATTTCATATCTTTGGAACTTTAAAGCAACCTGTAACTTGAACCATGAAAAGATTTCAGCGCAGATGCTTAGTGGACACATCTTTTTTTTGGCATTACAAAGCATTCTCTGCTAAACAATAGGTTTCTATGTTCACATATACACACAAATTAAAGATATATTACTAATAATCCCCCCTCCCCAATTGTTGGGATTTATTCATTACACACTATTTGGTTTAATAAACTATGGAAGCTAGTACGATCAAAAATTAGAATTGCGAGCAGGTAAAATCCCACATTTTAATTCACTAGAAAGGATGCTTCTATTTCCACTTAAACAATATTTTACCTTGTATTCTATTGCTGATAATCAAATTACAAAGCTGGAAGATACGGTGTCAACATTATTTTTTAACAAAGCCTATCGATGGTTAGACATTTTATGACTGTTGGTTGTTTTTCTAGGATTCTTGTTCCCAGTGTTTTGAAAGTTAATAGCTTAGTTAAACTTGGGTGCTTGGGATTCGACAATCCCCCTCCTCATTTGATCCCTCCATAAGAGATTCCCATGCCTTGTTTCTGGTTACTTCCACTGGGGAATGGTCTTTCCATTATTTCCCACTCTTTTCAGTTGTTCCCAATACACCAGAGTGGTCCTCCTCCCCTTGTCCCAGGTACTCACAATGTCTGGGTATTCTGAGGGAGGCTGGGAATGAAGTGGATGTCCTTGCAGGTAACGCGGAAGTCGCTTTCTTGGTAGCACTCACAGAGCGGGGAAGGGCATTGCTGGCCTCCCAGATTTGTCCGCAAAACCAGCAGCAACACCAGAAGCGACAGCTGGCACTTCCCCATTTTCCACTGCTATCTCTATTTCTTCATTCCACTGCTCTTCTGCAATCGAATGAGAAAGAAGATAGCGTGGAGAGAGAAAGAAGACTGAGGAAGAGGTCTCTGGAAGAGCAGTGAGCTTCCTCTCACTACCAAGGAGGCGAAGAGGTAGCTCTTCTCAGGATTCCGCCTCTCTGGGCAGCGGTCTCTCAAATTGAAGACTTTGTACTTCCTCCCCTATAGACTCCAAGCACCACCTTATTCTTCTCACTGGCCCTGATCTTCCACACCGGCTCCAATATTCTCCTGGTCCTTAGACACCTTTTGCTCTTTTTCTAGGTCTCTTTCTCATCCTCTCTTTTCAAACTCCTCCACAATCTAGCTACAAACCTTTCCCCCGTTCTTCCTCCTCTTTTTCAAACTCCCACTTCCCTCGCCCCGGAGCCTTTTTTTTTTTTTTTAAATAAATTATCAGTTCCTGATCCCAACGAGCATCTTTCCTCATCTTCTGGGCTCCCTTGGACACTATCCTTCTGAGGTCCACCTCCACTCTTTGCTCCCAGGGGGAAAAAAAATCCTCTTACCTGATTTCCAAGGTGCTTCAATGCGGTGGGGAGCCGGACACTACCTCGAGCAGGGAGAGCAATTGATCTCTTGGTTGAAAATATTTATGTCCTGCTTTTCCTGATTGTCTCAGAGAAGCATCTTCTTGGAACTGGCAATGCACTGGGCTCCCAGTTTGAGAAAGCACGAGTTGTATTCATAAGAGCAGCAAGATCTCTGCAGAGAGCATCCTAACCTTATCAGAACTTCCTAGATGGTAGTATTATACAGTGAAACACTCTGCTCTAAGCAGAGGGATGAATGATTTAGTGATCTCTAGCAAGCCGAGCAAATTGCGGAGACTGTTTAGGAAACCGGGACTCTGATGCCATCTGCAGGCAGAAATTGGAAATAAGCCCTGGCTTGAGGATCTGAATCTCTAGGATACCTGAATCTAGGATCTGGAAATGGAATGAAACTTTGAGATGGTTGTTCCACCACCTCCTTTTGTCAAAGAGGAAATTGAGACCTTCTGGCCTGTTACACAGGTAATGGAACCAGAATTAAATGGAAGATTCTCAAACTTCAAATCTAGAGGCTTTCAGGTATGATAGGAAAAGTAGTGAACCTAGGTTCATATCAGTTCTGTAACTTTTGCTACTTGACATCTTCAATAACCTCCCTAGGCCTCCATTGTTCAATAATGAAAAGCTGAATAGGATAATGTCTCAGGCCCCTTATAGCTTTAACTTTATGATCCACTGGTGTCTGCTTATACATTCTAGCTCTGAAACAATCTTCTATTAACTCCAGGATCCCATATTATGTCTGCAACCAGCAAATATACTCAAATTCTCAAATTCCAAGTAATAAACAAAAACACTACCCATCACACTGATACATTGTTAGTGGAAATGTGAATGGATCCAACCATTCTGGAGAGCTATTTGGAGCTATGCTTAAAAAGTGATCAAACTGTGCATACCTTTTGACCCAGCAGTATTTCTATTGGGCCTATATCCCAAAGAGATTTTTAAGGAGGGAAAGGGACCCACATGTGCAAAAATGTTTGTGGCAGCCCTTTTTGTAGTGGCTAGAAACTGGAAACTGAATGGATGCCCATCAACTGGAGAGTGGCTGAACAAATTATGGTATATGAATGTTATGGAATATTATTGTTTTATAAGAAACGACCAGCAGGATGATTTCAGAGATGCCTGGAGGGACTTGCATGAACTGATGCTGAGTGAAATGAGCAGAACCAGGAGATCATCATACACAGCAACAACAGTATTACATGATGATCAATTCTGATGGACATGGTTCTCTTCAACAATGAAATGTTTCTTTTTGCTGAGGCAATTGGGGTTAAGTGACTTGCCCAGGGTCACACAGCTAGGGAATATTAAGTGTCTGAGACCAGATTTGAACTCAGGTCTTCCTGACTTCAGGGCTGGTGCTCTATCCACTGCACCACCTAGCTGCCCCTAACAATGAAATGTTTCAAACCAGCTCCATTTGTTCAGTGATGAAGAAAGCCATATACACCCAGAGAGAAGGCTATGAAATGTGGACCACAACATAACATTTTCATGCTCTCTATTGATGTTTCCCTTCTCAGATTTTTTTTCTTGTAGATCCAATTTTTCTTGCACAGCAAGATAACTGTAAACATATGTATACACATATTCAATTTGTGAAGTATTTTAACATAATTAACATGTAGTGGACTTCCTGCCATCTAGAGGAGGGGTGGGGATTGGGGTGGGAATTTGTAACAGAAAGCTTTGCAAGGGTCAATGTTAAAAAAATTATCCATACATATGTTTTGCAAATAAAAAAGCTTTAATAAAATGAAAAAAAACCCCACCACCCATCAACTATAACAGTTAAGTGGGAATGCTTAGTTATCAAGATCACTAGCTACTGCTTGGATAGCCCTCACCTATGCCTTTCAGCTATCCCTTAGCAACAGCTTCCCTCACATCAGGGTCAAATGAACCTGCAGAAGAGATAACAAATAGAATGCAAAATTTCCTGAGACCAATTACTTCAGAGAGAAAATCTTGATCTTTACTCACTAAGACTTTTTTCTACCATTAAAAGCTTCTTACTCATGTTTTAGGTTTTTGGTATGTGAAAAACCCACATTCTGCTATTTTTTTTTATCCTTCTTTAGGAAGAATATAAAAACTTCTGATGTGCTTTTCAGTTTTTAACTCATGATTCATAAATCAGTGTGTTTCTCTTCCTTCATGAACAAAAGATTCTGTAGTTTTCTGTAGTCTCACCTCCAGATCTAATAAGACTAGACCCAGGGCAAGTAAAATGGCCAGCCCAATAACTTGTGTGTGCATAATCCAGAGGAAAGGGGAAGTAGTAGTCCAGAGATTGGAGCTGCTCTCCCCTGGGCACTGCCTATGTCCTTGGGCTGCATTTAGGCTGAACGGGATTCTAGGTCATCAAGGCTTGGTGATCCAAGGTTAAGAGGTGCTGCCTAGTAAGTCAGAAGGAAATCCTGATAAACGGCACAGAGCAGGGTGGCTCTGTTTAATTGCTGAATTAGGGCCATCCTTCTGGGACTGGGGATCTGAGTAGAGAGACTCAGTGTATTACATAATCTCAACCCATGAGATTAGATCTGTTCTCCCCAGAAGAGAAAGGGAAAGGAACAGTCCAGATGCGAATCTTCAGAGCAAAAAAATCTCAAATACCACCAGAGAGTGCGCTTGAGATATTGTTGTTTTGTATGGGGAAGAGATGGTCCTCTTCCATGTAATTTTTGTCTGTATCCGTGTTTGTGTCATTGTGCAGAATGTCTGTGTCATGTCTTCTATGAGCTAGATTTTGTTTAAAAAAAAAAAAAGCCTGACTTTTTTCTAGATCATAGCTCTGGCCAAGATAGGGGTGACAGAAAAAGTTAGTTAATTTTTTAGAGTAATGATTGGGGAGTTTGGCAATTGGTCATTTCAAGATTGCAAAGTGCTTAGAATAAAACAAATGCTATAAGAGTGTTAACTTCTTTATTGGATTTAATTGCTTCATTTTTGATAACTTCATATGGGTTTTTAGATGTGACCAACATACAATACCAATGTTGAGATAAATGAATTCTCTGTGTGTGTGTAAAGTAATTTGGAAGCAAATTTAACTAAATTAAAGCCTCCACAACAAGGATAGTGCATAGGATAAAGGGACATGTGGGAGGAGTGAGTGAAAGAGAGAAAATGACAGCAAAAACAGTTTTATACAAATCGTAATCTTTTTGCACTAAGTATATTAACAGAAGATTTAAGAGTTTGGGAACTTTGGGAAAAACAGAAAAGCACTTTTAAAAACCTGGCAGCAAACAGCCTAGTCTGCAAGCCTTTTCTGATTCACAGAGGAAAAAAAAAGAGCAAAACATTATCTGGATTAGGTTTGTTTTTTAAAAGCCTGGAGTATGAAGCTCTGAATGGGGGGAGATAAAAGAGAACAAAGAAAGCTGATCTCAGTCAAAGAAAGTAAACAGACAGGAAGTGAAGAGGAGTCTTTCTCTGGAATTCCTCTTAAATTGTAAATCCATTATGTAATGCTCCGAGGGAAACTGAGGCAGTACTACAGATTGGAGATTATTAGTATTTTATTGATATTAATGGAGAGGTAAGACTAGTCGATTGAATAGGACTATTGTCTCAAAGTATTCAGTGATCTATTGAGGGGTATCAAGGATTTTAAAAGACTGGTGCTCAGGGAAATGAAGGTAGCTCAAGGAGCAGAAGTAGGGGTTGGGCACTGGGGGGATTGGAGTTCAAGGAAAGGACTATCAATTCAGTTCTAACAGGTTGGGGGTATGAAGGAAGGATCATAAGTTCTGATAAGTTTGGGAAGAAGCTAGGAGACATTAAGTCTGGGGCCATAAAGATAAGGGGGATGTCTAGGTGTTTGAGATAGGCCATCTGGAAGTTTTATGACTCTTTGGAATGTCAATAGTCATAACTCAGCAGCCCGATTATCTCAGTGGTCAGAAGGGGGAGGGGGATTGCTACCAAGGCAGAACAATTAGGAAACTGAGACAGAGCAATTGAAGGAAACTGAGACATGGGAACTGTGGCACAACCATTAAACTTCTTTAAACTACTTAGTAAGATTGTCATCACTGAGGAATAACTTGTTTGATTACATAGGTCCTAATGAAGGAATGACTTTACTGATAATTGACAACTTTGTTAAGCAGGAACAACTTATAATGATTGGCTTTTTCATCAGGAATGTTGAGCTTATGACTACCTCCTCAAATATCAAGATGAGTTGTCAATTTTATATGATGAATCTTTTACAATTATATAAAACGTTCACTATTAAATGGTATGTGCTAGAATGGTTAGTTTGTTTAAATACAAGTTCTTAGAAATTTGTGTACAAATATTGAAACATTACTAATGGAAATTTAAATCTGTATTTGATTTCATTTTATTAAATATTATTAAAACAAAGTTCTGGTAGCTTACCTTAGGGGGTCATATGCTTGTATCCCCTAATTAAATGAAGTATGTTGCTTTCTAAAGTGTATATTGGTTAATTTGTAAAAATTATGAATTATGCTTTAAAATTTTGTCAGCTCTGCTGGACATAGGTATAAGTTTTATGAAATTTGGTCCAAAGTTATTTAGATATTAGCTATATTATCAAACTTAAAGTTTAAAAAAAAGGTTATTAAAAAAACAAGGGACTGTAGAGATGGAATAAATTTATGTCCAAAGAAGATCTGGAACTCCTAATTGAACTCCAGATGGATAATTTTGATTGTATTAAGTTAAAAAGTTTCTGCACAAATAAAACTAATGCAGACAAGATTAGGAGGGAAGCATCAAATTAGGAAATCATCTTTACATTTAATGGTTCTGATAAAGGTCTCATTTCTAAAATATATAGAGAATTGTCTAATATTTATAAGAATTCAAGCCACTCTTCAATAGATAAGTGGTCAAGGGATATGAACAGATAATTTTCAGATGATGAAATTAAAACCATCTTTAGTCATATGAAAAGTTGCTCCAAATCACTATTGATCAGAGAAATGCAAATTAAGACAACTCTGAGGTACCACTACACACCTGTCAGATTGGCTAAAATGACAGGAAAAGTTAATGATGAGTGTTGGAGGGGAGGTGGGAAGGCTGGGACACTGATACATTGTTGGTGGAACTGTGAATGGATCCAACCATTCTGGAGAACAATTTGGAGTTATACTCAAAAAGTTATCAAACTGTGCATACCCTTTGACCCAGCAGTGTTTCCACTGGGCCTATATCCCAAAGAGATCTTACAGGAAGGAAAGGGACCCACATATGCAAGAATGTTTGTGGCAGCCCTTTTTGTAGTGGCTAGAAACTGGAAACTGAAGGGATGCCCATCAATTGGAGAGTGGCTGAATAAATTATGGTATATGAATGTTATGGAATATTATTGCTCTGTAAGAAACGACCAGCAGGACGATTTCAGAGAGGCCTGGAGAGACTTGCATGAACTGATGCTGAGTGTAATGAGCAGAACCAGGAGATCATCATACACAGCAACAACAGTATTACATGATGATCAATTCTGATGGACATGGCTCTCTGCAACAAAGAATTGTCTCAAACCAGTTCCAATTGTTCACTGAAGAAAACCATATACACCCAGAGAGAGGGATATGAAATATGGACCACAACGTAACATTTTCATGATCTCTATTGATATTTGCTTGCATTGTGTTGCCTTTCTCTGATTTTCTTTTTTTTTTCTTGTAGATAGGATTTTTCTTGCATAACTTGTCAAGTATTTTAACATTATTAACATGTAGTGGACTTCCTGCCATCTAGGGGAGAGGAGGGGACTGGGGGTAAAATTTGTAATGGAAAGCTTTGTAAAGATCAATGCTGGGGAACTACCCATACATATGTTATACAAATAAAAAGCTTTAATAATAATAATAATAATAAAAAACAAGGGACAAGAAAAATTAATTTGCAAAAGTGCAGGTGTTGGTTCTAAATGGCAGAGGGCAGATTACAGTTGATACTGAAGACAGTGAAGAGCCTGAAGGCTTAGATAACAAAGATGCTCAGGAATGGTGTGAGAAATGTATGAAAAACATTTGAAAACGTATGGAAAAAAAGGAAGGAGTGAATGGGACCAGGGGAAGATCTCTCTAAAAGTCTATGAGATGGAGTGGGACCCTAGGCTTAAGTTTCAGGAAGTCACATGATATCCTATTCTCAGAGGGCTGTGGGACAGAAAAGGTCAGATCCTACACCTCACCTTCAGGAAGTTATGGGCCCCCATTGCTGACTATTGGTCAGTGGTTATTTCCTTTTCAGTCCATCCAATGAACTCAAAGTCTTTTGTATTTAACCAATTCAACATTTTGAACTCAAGGCCAGGCATCATGCTGGGAGATGGGAGCTGAAAGGCTCTGTGTCAGCTCAGCTGGTGTTTGGACCTCTCCTTGCAAGGACTAAATAAATGCTTCCTCTTTGTATCTGAAAATGCCTCTGAGTAGTCAGTTTGGGTAAGGGAGTCTAGCACCCATCCTACACACAAGGAAGGATTGTAAACCAGTTTCCAAGCATTCTACCCATCAGGAAATTTTCAGGGGCTTTTGAGTAGTCCAGTGGGCCTGGTAACTCACAGAGAATCCTTAGAGGATTCTTCTTACCATGCCCCAGTTATCACTATCTTGTAAATCCTTCCTCTTTTATTAAATTTTTAAAGATGTTTATAATATTTCCTTCTGTAAACACTATGTCCATTCTAAAAGTCATTAATCTCTTGTAGACATTAACACTTATAAGGTGACATTCTTTTCAAATGTAACACTGATTTATAATGCCCATATTTAACTAATCACTAAAGGAAAATCAACTAACCACATACAATCTTATATTATACAAGCATCCTTATTGAGGTTTACATTACAATGATATTACAAGGTGATGTCTTGGTTTTCTCATGAATTAGATTTAAGTGAGGCAATTGCACAAAGTTGTCAGCCTCATTTTCTACTCCAAAGTCATTGTAGTCTAATGGCAAGACTAAGACAAGATGACAGGTGATAGTCCAGATGGAGTAGATGACCTTGACCTTTCTAAATTAGAATCTTTCCTGGGCTTCTGTTTGTTTGAGATAACATCCATTCAATGACTATGGGCTAGGTAAGAACTGAGGCAAAAGATACCTTAATTTACTATTAGGAGACATCATAAAGCAGGACTCTAGAACAATTGACAGGTAGCAATAGCTGCCTGACATTTTATTTGTTTATTTATTTCCTTTTCAGTCCATCCAATGAACTCAAAGTCTTTTGCTATTTAACCAGTTCAATATTTCCAGCTCTGTTAGCTATTAGCTTGTTAACAAGCAAGTTAATAGCAGTTTCACAATTAGCATCATTAAGTAATGGGCATTCATATATACTGCAATCTAGGGATGAAGTAGATTACTGCACAGAAAGACTAAAAATACAAGTGCAAAACAACAAAACAAAACTAGAAACATCATTCAAAATTAAAATCAAATAACTTCATTGAAATAAAAAAAACAAAGTAACAGAAAGAAAAGAAATACACATAAAAAAGGAAACAATATTGCATGTCAAAATTATAAATCCAGTCAGAAGCAAATTAAAACTATAAAATTCAATAAGATGACATTTATATATCACTTTAAAATTTATAAAATACTTTACATATGTTATCTCATTTTATCCTCACAACAACCTTGGGAGATAAGTGCTAATTATCTCCATTACACATATTGGAAACTATGACTCAAGTAAAGTTACTTGCTTATAGTCATGAACAAGGAAATGGAATAAGAATTCATACAGAATTGTATGGTGCCATAGGGAATATAGAAGTCAGGAAGACATCTCCTGGAGTTCAAACTGAACTCAGAGACTTACTAGCGGTGTGACTAAGTCATTTAACCTTGTTTGCCCCCAGTTCCTCATTTGTAAAATGAGCTGGAGAAGTAAATGACGAACCACTCCAGTATCTGACAAGATAACCTAATATGGGGATCATGAAAAGTCAAGCACAAATGAACGACTATGCCAAACACCATGCTTAAGTGTTTTACAAATAATATCTCATTTGATCCTTACAATCCTTTCAGTAAAGTCAATTTTATTTATTATCATGCAAATTTTACAGTTAAGGAAAGCTAGGCAGAAAAAGGTAAACTTGCCTGTAATCACACAGCTCTCAAGTATCAAAGACTGGATTTCAATTCAGTAATTCTAGAGTATCTACTGAACTACCTAGCCTCCTAATAAGCAATATTTCCTCCTAAAAATTGTAAAATGTTTATTTAATTCAATTCTAAATTCAAAGTAGCCAAGAAAAAAAGTGAAAGAACACAAGGATGAAATTAAAAACTGATCACAATGTAAGTGTCTGCTAGAAACTGGAAACTGAATGAATGCCCATCAATTGGAGAATGGATGAATAAATTATGGTATATAAATGTTATGGAATATTATTGTTCTATAAGAAACGACCAGCAGGATGATTTCAGAGAGGCCTGGAGAGACTTGCATGAACTGATGCTGAGTGAAGTGAGAAGAACCAGGAGATCATTATACACGGCAACAACAAGACTATATGATGATCAGTTCTGATGAACATGACTCTCTTCAACAATGAAATGCTTCAAACCAGTTCCAATTGTTCAGTGATGAAGAAAGCCATATACACCCAGAGAGAGGGATGTGAAATGTGGACCACAACATATCATTTTCATGCTCTCTATTGATGTTTGCTTGCATTGTATTTCCTTTATCTGATTATTCTTTCTTATAGAATGATTTTTCTGGCACAACAATGAAAAGTGTGGAAATGTGTATACATATATTCTATTTGTCAAGTATTTTAACATAATTAACATGTAGTGGATATCCTGCCATCTAGGGGAGGGGTGGGGAGTAGGGGGGAACATTTGTAACAGAAAGCTTTGTAAGGGTCAATGTTGAAGAATTACCCATACATATGTTTTGCAAATAAAAAGTATTAATAAAAACAAAAACAAAAACAATGTGTCTGTAATATAGGTAATCTACAATGCTTACGGCAGTAATGCAGTCTGTTCAAAGTAAGGAAAATAAATTAAAATAATATGCTAACTCCCATTGAGAAAGGATAATTTTAAAAAGTAATTTAAAAAATAAACTCCATATGTAAGGAAACTGGTATGGGATGGAGGGATGAGATTCTGTGGGAGCTGATAAGTCTTTTTCAGCCACTCAGAACATGCAAGTGACTCATGTCACTGAAAGGTTATTATATGTCATAACTAGTATTTTCAAAGATATATTTTTGATAATTCTGAAATATATATGAAAGGTATGAGAAACTTTATTTGCTATAAGGGAAGGTACAGAATGGAGTTAAAATTTATCCCCTTTCTCCATACGTATTCTTATACTCAAGTGTAGTTTGGATTCCTATTATAAACTATATAGTAATGTGAATGAAAATTAAGATCTGATATGGTGGCTAGTTCTGGTCTGCCTTGCCATGGGAACCTGAATCCTATTAATTCCCTTCATGGACTGAGTTAGTTGCCTCTTTGAGGGAAGAAAGTTTTTTTTTTTTTTTTTTTTTTTTATTCCAGTACATGTGGGAACTGTAGTTGCAGTGCAACTGGTTTAATTGTTGTTGTTAATTTTCCCACCAGAAGTGACTTTGAAGGAATGAATATTCATCAGCTTCTCTAGTCACACTAATGAAGTCTATAAATCAGAAGCTGCTTTTATCTATCAAAGATGGACAGTCAGTACAGTAAACAGAAGTGAAAAAAACTCTAAAGAAAAGAGATAAGCTTTGAATTGAACATATGCTTTTCTGGCCCAAGAAGATGGAGAAAGGGTAACCAGATATGCATCAGTCTACTCAAAAGGCTGTTCTGACAGATCCTGATAGATAAAAGCTGCTGTAGCAGAGCTCCTAGTGAATAACTCAAAGTCAGCCAATGTCTCTATGCTTCAATCCCATTTTCTAGTCTCTTGTCTCTGTCTGTCTTCATCTCTGTCTAGTCTCATTTCTCTTGGTTTGTATATCTGTATCTTCTTATCTTCTTTTCTGTTGGTCTATACCCACATGTCTCTCTTTTTCTTTCTTTCTGCCTATCTCAATATCTTTGCTTTCCCTTTTGCCTACTGTGCTCCAGTACTCCTTCCTCTTCTCTTTTGGATAAGAAAAGACTAGAGGATTTCATAGATAGGACATGAGAGCTTTTATTCAGCCAGTAGAAATTGGTTTCCTATTCCCTGTTACATAATCAACCTGATAAAATTAAAGTTGGAATAATTAGGATGGAATATTGCTGCTTCTGTTTTTATATAACGGTAACTGGAATTTTTTTCACCTTGTTACCAAGCATATATTACACATCTCATATTTAAGTCAGTGTGCTAAGCAGTAAGGGAATAAAGAAAATAAATTACATACTTCCTGTCATCAAGGAGTTTATGTATGATTAGGGAAGAAGATAAGATCTATACATAGATAGGTAATACATAATCTATATTATGTAGACTGTGAAGAAAGAGAACTAGGAGAATGAGGAAAAGTTCTATGAGAAATATGAAGAAGAGATTACATTGAAATTGGAGGAAAGGGGAAACAAGACACTCCTCTTTCAGGGGTGGAGCCAAGATGGTGGAGAGCAGACAAGACTCTCTGTCTCCTTTAACCTTCCTCAAACCAACAGCAGATTAAGCCTTCCAAACTGGTTTTGAAGTCAAAGAATGCACAAATATTTAGAGTACAACACATTTCTAGAAGAAGATACCTTGGAAGAATTTCAGAAGAGGTCTGTTTTGATTGGGTAAGGAGGCAGTCTACAGAACCCACACTGCAGCACAGGGAGACTGGGGCAGGGAGCTGGAGTGGAGAGTTGGAGCATTGTGACTTCCATGCACTTGGGCCAATCTGTCCTGATTATAAGCAGGTGATTTGGCAGAGCTGCCTTTTGTCGGGGTAAATTGTAAACCACTGAGCCCTGGAAGAGCACCCGACCTAGCTGCCATTATGCAGCACCAGAAAACAATCAATCAATCAGCAGAACTGCCCCAAGGCAAATTAAAGCAACTGTCCCTCCTTTGCTTTGAACAGACTTCAAGCCTTAAAAAATGAATAAAAAACCAAAAAGAACTCTCACCATAGATAGCTTTTATGGAGAGAGAGAACAGACTTCATGTCCTGAACTCCCTAAAGGTAAAACAACTCAGAAAAAGACCCAAAGGGAGATATGAACTGGTCCCTATCTCACAAGGCCTTCTTTGAAGATTGCATATAGGATCTTAAAAGAGAGTTAGAGGAAATACAGGGAAATGAAATGAGATCATTGCAAAAAAGAATGCAATGAACAAAAAAACTTAATTGGCCAGTTGCAAAAGGAGCTAAAAAAGGTAATTGAAGAAAATAATACACTAAAAATTAGAATTGAACAAATGAAAGTGAATGACTCAATAAGACTTCAAGAATCAGTCAAACAAAAACAAAAAAAATGAAAAAAAATAGAAGAAAATATGAAATATCTCCTAGGAAAAACAATTGACCTGGAAAATAGATGTAGGAGAGACAATCTAAGGAGTATAGGACTGAAAGCCATGACAAAACAAAACAAAAAAAACCTAGACATCATCTTACAGGAAATCATAAAAGAAAACTGCCCTGATATTTTAGAATCAGAAGGTAAAATCGAAAGAATCCACCAATCACCTCCTGAAAGAGACCCCAAAATTAAATCCCCAAGAAATATTGTGGCTACATTTCAGAATTATCATACCAAGGAAAAGGTATTGCAAGAAACCAGAAAGAAACAATTTAAATACCAAGGAGCCACAATTAGGATTACCCAGGACCTAGCAGCTTCCACCTTAAAGGATTGAAGGGCCTGGAATCTGATATTCTGAAAAGCAAAAGAACTGGGATTATAGCCAAGAATAATCTGTCCAGCTAAAATGAGAAGAAGATGGACATTCAATGATATAGGTGAATTTCACCTATTTCTAATGAAAAGACCAGAACGGAACAAAAAATTTGATCTCTAAACACAGAACTCAAGAAAAGCATAAAAAGGTAAAAAGGAAAAAACTCTTGAGTACTATATTTCTGTTATGAGTATACCTAGAGAATGTAGGTATACTTTGTTGAAGCAGCAAGTGTAGATGAAGCTACACAGAGGCAGCCTGGGGTATAGGATCTTCTTTTCATAGTTGTGAAATGGTAGGGGAATTCAGCAGTCCCTGGGTGTCTGAGCAGCCTTTTTTAGGTACTGCACTGCTCACTTCTTTTTTTTTTTCTTTATTAAAGCTTTTTATCTGCAAAACATATGTATGGGTAATTCTTCAACAGTGACCCTTACAAAGCTTTCTGTTACAAATTTTTCCCCCCTAGTCCCCACCCCTCCCCTAGATGGCAGAAAATTCACTACATGTTAATTATGTTAAAATACTTGACAAATCAAATATATGTATACATATTTCCACACATCATTGTTGTGCAAGAAAAATTGTATCTACAAGAAAAAAAATCAGAGAAAGGAAAAACAATGCAAGCAAACATCAATAGAGAGCATGAAAATGTTATGTTGTGGTCCACATTTCATATCCCTCTCTCTGGGTATATATGGATTTCTTCACTGAACAATTGGAATTGATTTGAAACAATTCATTGTTGCAGAGAGCCATGCCCATCAGAATTGATCATCATATAGTATTGTTGTTGCCGTGTATAATGATCTCCTGGTTCTGCTCATTTCACTCAGCATCAGTTCATGCAAGTCTCTCCAGGCCTCTCTGAAATCATCCTGCTGGTCATTTCTTACAGAACAATAATATTCCATGACATTCATATACCATAATTTGTTCAGCCATTCTCCAATTGATGGGCATCCATTCAGTTTCCAGTTTCTAGCCACTACAAAAAGAGCTGCCACAAACATTCTTGCACATGTGGGGCCCTTTCCTTCCTTTAAGATCTCTTTGGGATATAAGCCAGAAACAGTGCTGGGTCAAAGGGTATGCACAGCTTGATAACTTTTTGAGCATAGCTCCAAATTGCTCTCCAGAATGGTTGGATCCATTCACAGTTCCACCAACAATGTATCAGTGTCCCAGTTTTCCCACATCCCCTCCAACATTTGTCATTATCATTTCCTGTCATTTTAGCCAATCTGACAGGTGTGTAGTGGTACCTCAGACTTCTCTACCTCTTTATCTTTAGCAATAAATGCTGCCATGAATATTATTGTTTGGTAAGAAACAATACACAGCAACAAGACTATATGATGATCAATTCTGATGGACATGGTTCTCTTCAACAATGTGATTCAAACCAGTTCCTATTGTTCAACAATGAAGATAGTTATATACATCCAGAGAGAGGCTGAGGGAACTGAATGTGAACCACAACACAGCATTTTAACGCTTTCTGTGAATATTTCCATGCATTTTGTTTTCCTTCTTAGGTTGTTTTTTTTATTCTCTCTTTCTAGATCTGATGTTTCTTGTGCAGTAAGATAACTGTATAGATATGTATACATATATTGGATTTGTCATATAATTGATCATATTTAGCATGTATTAGATTACCTGTCATCTAGGGGTGTGCGATGGGGGGAAGGAGGGGAAAAGCTTGGAACAAAAAAAAAGTTTTGCAAAGGTCAATGTAGAAAAATCACTCATATGTTTTGTAAATAAAAAGCTTTTAATAAAAACCAACAAATAAATAAATAAATGCTGCCATGTAATCTGCAATTGTCACCATGTTGGTGGTTTTTTTTACTTTTGATCATCATTAGCACAGCAAAGCAAGATAATCAAGTATCTTATTAAAGAATATTTCTTTTTGCTTTGGGGTATATAATGAAGTCAATTCTGTCAGTATCTCTATTTGCTTCTCCAAGAGGAACCTGTGAGCCATTCTTCCATTCAACTATAACTTCCTTCTATCTTCAGATTTCTTTTATATTGGTAATATCGATGTTGTTATGATTCAGTCTCTCCAGTCAACTTGTTGGTCACTGGAGAAAGATCTCAAATTCAGACAACCAAGAATTAAATTAATATGCATAAATTATCTAAAAATCATATGATTTTAGCACCATTTGCCCTATTCTCCATCACTCTGATATCATTGCTGTAGAAGAAAATACAGCATGAGAAGTCATTTTTAATTTTTCTTTGTTTCACTCTTGCTTTGACCTAAGAAGCCACAACTTATTGGTGATGTTTTGTACTTATAATTTGCCCTTATCCCACAAGTAATCTATAATAAGTCATATCTGAAGATTTTTCAGCTTGGTAGAACCTTATGCTTACATAACTTTCAGAAGCTTCCATGTTATGGTGTCAAAATGGAACTCCAGTAGAGAAAATACAGCTGAAATAAGACATGAGAACTAGGTGGTATTTTGGGTAGTGCTGGACCTGGAGTAAAAAAGACCTGAGCTCAAATCCAGCCTCAGACTCTTACTAGCTATGTGGCAAATCATTTAACTTTGCCTCCCTTTCTTCATCTGTAAGATGAGCTGGAGAAGGAAATGGCAAACCACTCCAGGATCCTTGACAAGAAAACCCTAAAAAGGGTCATAAAGGGACACTCCTTAACAACAATAAGGATGTTAGACCAAGTAAGAAATAAATGTTTGTCATTTTTATTTTAATCAACTAATTTCTATATTTTGAAGATAAAACCAGAGACTTCTATTTATTATAACATGTTGTCACTGTTGAGTACATAGTAAATCTTTCTTCTCTTGTATGAGGCAAGGCATTATTTTTGGTTCTAATTCCCAGTGATAAAATTAAAACAGTAAGGATTAATTAAACATTTTATTGTGTGCTAGACACTGTGCTGAGTATTGGGGATAAAAAGAGAGGCAGAATCACTTCCTGCTTTCAAGAAATTCACAGGCTAATGGGAGACAATATGTAAACAATTATGCACAAGCAAGATATATAAGAATAATTTTAAAAATCAATCTCAGAGAGAAGTTAGTATCTTAAGGAGATTAGAAAGGGTATTTTGTTTTTGAATTGCTGGTATCTCCTTAACAAGTTGTGACCTTTGCTCTGCAAGGCAAGCTATGAACTTTTCCTGGGAACTTGTTGCTCCATTGATACTATACTAAGGTGGATCATTAATTTAAGATAATTTTACATAGCTGAATTAAACTTCATACTTGGAGTTTGACTTTTTAAACAAGTTTAGAGGGCAGAGGATTGGAGGGAGAAAGATCTGCTTGGGGGAAGGATTCTGAGAAAATGGCAGAGCAAGTCAGAAAATTCTAAACTCTCCATATTTCTCCCACAAACAAAACACAATTGCACTTCAGGGCAAATATAGACCAGTGAAAAACAGATAAGACCTGAGGCAGAACAAAGCTCCTCCTGGACCCAACAAGACCTAAAGAAAGGGTTTAATCAGTGGAAAGTGTAAATATCTTCTGGCTAGCTCCACAAAAACAGCAAACAAGGAGTGGTGGGGCAAGCTAGGTTTAGAAGTAGCCTCAGCCAGAATTATACGGAGCATCATCTCCCAGATGGGGAGTCAAGGTTCTGAGTCCAGGAAGACAGCTGATTAGGAATGTCAGGCCCAACTGTGCTGCAGAAACACCCCCTTGGGCAAGACTCAGTCTCTCCAAGGAAAAGGAAGAAACAATACTCCACATCATATGAAACTACATTTCCCACAAACACATGCATCCAAGCTCCATAAACATCTCTGCCTGAGAAATCCATCTCTGAAAGTCAATCTACTGTTAACTTATAATCAGTTAGAAAGAGATTTGCTTCCTAAAACCTTTTCCAACATATTTATTTCCAAAAGGTTTTATTTCCTAAAACATATTACCTTAAAAATCTTTCTCTTTCTTCTATATCCCATTCTTCTCCTTTTTCTTCTACCTTTCTCTCCTTCTACATCCCTTCCCTTGTTTTATTCTCACCTCTGTGATTAATGGTTTCCCCAAATTACTACTAGCTGTCTAGCTGAGGCCAAAGAGTACATGTTGATCTGATGAAGAGATTTAATATATTTTATTCATTTGCAATACAGTCTGAGTTCCCTGAGTTGGAAATTCTTTTAGATTATAGCTTTTTTTTCCTCCTAAAAACAATTTAAATTCACATGTTTAAAACTGGTCTCATTTTCCCTTCTTTCCCTATCTTTCCTCCATTCAACCTGGAATACTAATAAGCAGAAAAAAACAAATGTTCTACTCATTTCTAAAATTAACACATTGCCTAAGTTATATACCATTTCCTAAGGAAATAAGATTAATACCAAGATGAAACAGCTGGCAAATACTATGTTATTGATCTTAAATGTTTATTTCTCCTGAATGTGAATTCTAACCAATGCAAAACTACTCCGACCAATAAGAATGGATTGTAAAAGACAGGTATGTGGTAAAAGAAACAGATGGTGTAAAGTGAGAACCAAGTACAAATTTCTGCTTCAGTGAGACTAAAGGCACTCAATGCCTTGAACACAGCAGATATCCTGATGAGAATTGTGTTCTCCTGCATTAATAGACAGCAGACTTTGATTTATAGGAGAGAATTTTATAATCTTAAAACTGGAAACTTAGAAGTTATCTAGTGTCACCTTCTATTCTATATAGGAATATTTTACAACATTCCTCAGAAGTTGTTAGAGAGTCTCTGCTTGAATACTTATGAAGGGGATGCAAGGCCCCACAAAAAAGGGGAGGTCCTTGATGGATATGTAGTGTCAAAAGGCTTATAACACTGGGCAAGTCTACTAGGCCAGCTGTAACCATGCCAAACTGAATGAATGCACAACTACTCCATTCTTCCACGATACTCTGGTTATGTGCTCAATTCCTTGTTAATCCTCTCTTTAGGTTCAAAAGAGTCTGAATAATACAAAATTTTCAAAACTTCTTTCTAATTGGTTCACTATGCCCACATCCCAAACTCTTGGAGAAAGTCTGTTTTCTTTCAATCTCAAACCATATACTCACAGAGATAAAAATCATGTTAAATGGTCATATAATTAAAAAAAAAACTTAAAAACCAAAATAAGTAAAAGTGAAGGAAAGAAAAAGGGGATCTTACATTATTTAGTTAAAGAAAAAAGAGGGAGAAGAGCTAGGTAAAAGGAAGAAAGAAAAAAAAAAGAATTAGTAAGTTAAATAAAATTTCAAAGCTTAGGGAAAGAGGTAACAAATAGATAGATTGAAACTGAGGGGGAAGAGAACTTTGGGGAATAGGGTCACCTTAAAGTAGAATAAGCAAAGCATAAATTGAAATATACTTGAGGAGAAGAAAATACCATTTTAACAGAAGGACAAGAAAAAATTCTAATTCTGAAAACTCCCCACAAAATTAGAGAAAATAGAGGAAAACATAAAGTAAACTCTATTACTTTAAACATAAAATAATAAAATAAACAAAAAAATTAAATGAAAGTGACATACTGCTTAAGAAAATAAAACCATATAATCTGCTTCCAATAAATACACTCAAACAACAAACATGTTCACAGATTGAAAATGAGAGGCTAAAAAATAATTAATCTACATCAGATGTATCTCACAAAAGGAAAAGAAATTAAAAACACAAAGATAGCAAAGAACTAAAATTATTTCTTTTTGTTGACAACATGCTGGTTTACTTGGGGAACAGGGTCACCTTAAAGTAGAATAAGCAAAACATAAAATGAAATAAACCTGAGGAGAAGAAAATATCATCTTAACAGAACAACAAAAAAAATTCTGATTCTGAAAACCCCCCACAGAATTAGAGAATATAGAGGAAAACATAAACTAGACTTTATTACTTTAAACGTAAATAAAAATGTAAATGCAATTTAAATGCCAATTAAAAATGTAAATAAAACAATAATTAATCAACAGCATATTTCTGTTTAGTAATAACAAAATCCAAGAGGCAATAATAATAGAAAGGGAAATTCATTGCAGATAACAGCAAAATGCCTAAAATGTGGAGATAAACCTACAAAAGACATGCAATATTGTTTAGATACAATTAAAAATTATTCCTTAAAGAAATAAAGAATAACTTAAATAGTTGGAGGAGTATTTAGTGCTCATGGTATCAATATGCCAATAAAAATAACCATACTATCAAAACTAACTCCCAGTTTTAATAGAATACTAATTAAACTATCAAAGGGATACCTAATAGAACTCAATAAGATGCTAACAAAATTAATTTGGAGAAACAAAAGATTTAGAATATCAAGGGAAATTATGGGAGGAAAGGTAAGGATGAAAGGGGAATAGAACTATTAGAGCTCTACTGGATATGTAAAAAACCAAAACATATGAATAAAATTTAAAAAATGACTTGTAAATAAAAACTTGTAAAAATTGTCATAAATAAACTTGTAGTTTAATAACTTCTATTACATGCATTTTATAAAGGAATATGACGCCTAAATGTAAGCTGTAATGGCTTCATTAGGGAAAGTAAAGGAAGGGATGGAAGCAGATACATTTACCCCATAAATACATCTCCTACTAGCTGGAGGAGAAGCAGAAAGAGAGGAATTAGGATGAGAAAAATGGATGAGATATAGTGACTTCCTCAGGCAAAACACCAGGGAAGAAGGGTTGAAGCAAAGAGGGCTGTGGATTGGATCTTAGGCATCAAAAACCATGTTGGATATTCATAGCCATAATGCCTTCCATTCCTTTAGACAGTCTCAGACCATCTGTGTTGTTTGTACTGGTCAGCCCCTTGGCTCTTGCCCTGATGTTCTTGTATTCAATGTCCTCTGTTCATGGCTGTCCTGTGAGCTATAGACTCTAGCTATTACTTTGCTTCCAGTTTGACTGGCCAACATGGAATCCCAGAGCAGGACTTTGTTTACTCCATGTGACTACTTGGTTTCCCTTTTAAAATCTCTTAAAAAATCTGAAAAGGCTTATATAAACTAATGCAAAATGAAGTGACAACCAGAAGAACATTGTACATAGTAACAGCAATATTATACTGATAGTCAGTTGTGAAAGTAACTAGGTACTCTGATCAAGAAAATGGTTCAAGACAATTCCAAAGGACCCATGATGAAAACTACTATCTGTCTTCAGAAAGAGAACTGATGAACTTAGGGCAAATTGAAGCATACTTTTTCCACTTAATCTTTCTTGCTTTTTTTTTTCATTTTTTGTGTTATAACATGACTAATATGAAAATGTTCATACAAGACTTCACATGTATAATTGATAGCATATTGCTTGCCTTTTTAATATATGGGGAAAGAGAAAGTAGAAGGAAGAGAATTTGCAACTCAAAATTTTAAAAAAAGAATGTTAATAATATAAATAAATTATTTTAAAAAGCCTCTCTTTCAAGACCAAAAGAAACCCCAAACCCTTATAACTTTTCCAGTGCAATCTCATGCCTCAGTCTTCCTGTTTTATTGACCACAATTCTGGAGGAGGAGTTATACACCCAATGATTGAGAGATCATATTCTTCTAAGGAAGAAGATTATTACTATTACTATTATTATTACTACTATTACTACTCCTACTACTCCTCCTACTATTACTACTCCTACTAAATTACTTTGTCACTTAAAGTTTTTCAAGATTACATACTTGTAATGTGAATCATAATCTTTCCATATTACCTTAAAAGGCAAATTGTTATAGCAAACAAAAAATCACTTGATTATCTTAAGTCTCTCCAAAATTAGTAATGTTAGTCCTCCTATGACAGATCTGTACTTGAAGTCTTTCCAGTTTTTTAGAACCTGACAGAATGTGTTCTCTTCTGGCACAATCTTTACTGATTGCAGAAAGAATCATATCTGCCAGGGTCTTATAGAATACATCCTCAGCAAGCTCTTTTCTTAAAATATATTGAAGCCATCCTTCAGGGTTTAATTCATTCAGGGGATTAAAGACTCAGGGCACTGAAATGGTTTCTCAGTTGCCTTACTACAAAAGGGCCAGAACCTGAGAACCTCTAGCTTTGCCCTAAGGCTTCTTACTGACCAAATCTATATTGAATGGTCCAAAGAAGCTGCAGTCAGCTGAATTAATGCTATATCCTAAATGAATATCATTCCCTGTTACCGCTAAACAAATCTCCTTTTGTTAACAGTTAGATGGAGTATTAGTGCCTTTATTTCATTCTAATATCGACCTTGAGGCAGTAAACCAGCCTCTTTCAGGCCTCTTATTTTTATACCATGATAATCAAAGTTGGACTTTAGTGAAAAAAACTTATATTTATATTAAGTATATGCTGCTAAGTTTTTTCATATACATGATTTAATTGGAGTGTTCAATCATTTTCGAGAGAAACTCTAAAAACAATTTTTAAAAATCTATCTCCAGAAAGCATGATTTTTTCAAAGATTATTCAACTAAAATGTCTTCCACCCATTTGGGCAATGAACATTTCAATTCAACCCATATGATAATCATATGATGTTCTAGTATTCTGCAGAACAAACTGCTAAAGTTACCTAGAAACTACTTCCCAACCTCCTCACCACCAGTTGCATGCCTTTTATACTATGGCAGGTACAGAATGAAGAAGAAAGGATGAATTATTTTAAGTGGAACTGAGTTTTTTCTGCATTTGGCCTGACTCTAACATGACTATCTTTTGGGATATAAATAACACACAAATAGGAGTGGCTATGGACCATTACATTCTACTCCTTATATTTGAATCATTAATGGTAACATAAATGTCAGAAAACATTGTTTGTATGTGCATCATAATGGTTCTGCTTTTTAAAAAGGTACTTTGAAAAAAGCGGAAATCATTTTTTTTCCTTTTATATCTGAGTTTCTCAACCTGACAAAATTGCATCTAATGATGCTATGGACAGTGATTTACTAGTGTGATTCTTAAAGAGAGATGTATGTGTTAGGGAATTTGGGACACAATTTTTTGTTTATTTTTTTTAGGAGAAACAAATATAAGAGAGGCTTGATTCAATGTGAAGTTGATCACTAATTGAAGAGATCAGCTAAGCAGGAGCTTAGTTTTTATGGAAGTTGGGTGATTGTTGTCTTTTGTGCTCTGACAGGACCTAAATGACACGACTATATTGAGGTCAAGATACAGTGCGTGTCCAATTGTGTGGTATAAAATACCAATATTAGTTCTATCACAAATTAAGCACAAATAGTCCATATGAACATTTGGAGTGATGATTGTCTGTAAATTTGTACATTTCACTTTTCTTTTGAGCTATTGGAAATATAATTTGCTCAAAATGCACATTACCTTTGATTTGATGAAAGCATGTCATGATGAACAGTTCTATGCCAGTGTCTTCCATGTCTCATAACTGATTCCAAAGTTCTTCAGAGAGACCTAGAGGCTGTCCTTGTATCACACCTTTTGACTTCTATTTTAATGTTTGCCTTGTCTGAGTTCCCTGTAAAGTAGTCTTTTAAGCAAATGTATGCTTGGTTTTTGAACATGTCCAGCTGATCCAAGTTCTGCACTCTGTAGTAGAGTTTGAATACTTGTCAGTTTAGTTCAAGAAAGGCTGACCTCACTGTCTGATATTTTATCTTGCCAGGTGATCCTCAGAAGTTTAAGACAATTCAGATAGAGTTAAAACACTAGCTAAGTACTTACATCTCTGACACCTGTCTTCATGTGAGCACACCAATTCCATTCTTAGCTTCTCCCTTTTAGTTACCAGAAGGGAAGTTATTTCAAATCTGCTCTGGGAACTGGAACTATGGAAGAAAAAGTTGCCAGGGTGAGGTTTCTCTCTTGCATCTTCTTCTAAGTTACCCTTCTCTAAAAGAGTGCTGATTCATTTCTATCCAATAGAATTCTGATTTATGTTGTCTTTTACCTATGTTTGGAGAGCTTTAATAATGGCTATCAATCAAAATCTCTTTAGTTCTTTCTCAGATAGTGAAAAAAATCCCATCAAATCCTAAAGAGAATCTCTTTTCTGTGTATATAACTGACAATAGCCTCCCTCTCAACTTCGTTTGAGCAAATGAAATATGTAAAGATTGGTAATGCATTTTGTTATTATTTAATTATTAATTTATTGTTACTATTAATTATTATTTAATCTTAATACTAATTTATAGAGACAAATTCAGAATAGATTTTGAATAGCCATGGCTTCAAGTAACCCAAATCCCACAGTTAATCTTTTCCCATCATACTATCCATCCCCTTCTCCCCTCAATGCAATAGTTGTAGCAGTAACAGCAATAGTAGAGATAGATGTTCCCCTCTCAAATATCCTTTTTTCCTTTCAGTTCACTGTGTTCCAGAGAGACCTCATATTCTCTCTATAGTAGCTTTCATGGTTGACTGTGGAGACTGTGTCATCATGATGGAAGGCTCTAGAACTTAGAGTGACAGAGTCTGGAGACGGACCTTGTTTTCATTCATGATTTAGTAGTGATCATTATGATGATAATTCCCTTTCAGACTTTTTCCTCTCTCTGTCTCTCTATCTGTTTCTGTCTGTCTCTGTCTCTGTCTGTCTCTATCTGTCTATCTGTCTTTCTGCCTCTCTGTCTCTGTTTCTGTCTCTTTTCTCTTCTCCTTTTCCCCATTCAAAATGTGAGGAGAGGGGGAATTGACATAGCCCCAGTGATCTTTGGAACAGAATGTGCTGAGTATTTTTCTACCATTCTCTTAGTTCTATTATAACTCCTTGCCTAAAGGGGGCTATATAATAAAGAAAAAAGTTAAACAGAATTAACTGATTAAAAGAACTTGAAGTTAACAGCATATAAAACATACTACATCCATAATCCACTAACTATCAAAAGGAGACTAGTAGGTTTTCTCTATATATATTTCAAGATCAATTGTTATTGATATTAATAATTTAATTGTTTTCACATGTTATTGATGTCATGTTATTTGTTGTTCTCCTGGTCCTGCTTACTTTGTTCTGTATCAGTTCAAAGAGGTCTTCATTTGCTTTTCTTAAATCCTTATATTCTTCATTTACTGTAATAGTATTCCATTATTGTCATAAACCACAGTTTATGCAGCCATTTTATGAGTGCCAAATTTGTTTCTAATTCTTGCTTTGAAAAGTACTGCTATAACTATTTTGAATAGATTAGATGTTTCTTTCTGTCTTTGATCTTGTTGGGCATGTACTCAGTAATACAATCATTGGGTAAATAAGCATTAACACATTAGTGACTTTTCTCACATTTTCTACATTTTCTACAATGTACAAATTCTACAGTTTCTACAATTTAGGTGGACTTTTATAATTTTCTCACAGTTCCATGTTATTGACTTTACTTTTACAAAATAATTTGACTTTGAGACTAGATCTGACCATATTAATCAATTAATTAATCAAATTAATCAATCAAAGGCTTAAGAACAAAGTTCACTTTGTAGGTGCAGAAATGGAGGAAAACAGGAAGAACTTTTAGGATCTCACAGTGAAAGGGATTTTTTTTATGTATATAAAATTTTTATTATTAAAACTTTTTATTTGCAAAATATATGTATGGGTAATTCTTCAACATGGACCCTTATAAAGCTTTCTGTTACAAATTTTCCCCCCCTACTCCCCACTTCTCCCCTAGATGGCAGGAAATCCACTACATGTTAATTATGTTAAAATACTTGACGAATCGAATATATGTATACATATTTCCACACTTATCATTGGATATAACATATAATTATAGATATATAGCTATATATTCAATTTTTTCCTGTTATTCCAGAGCTCTAATCCCTAGATGTGTCTACTATATAAATGCACATTTGTATTATGTGTATTTCTTTTTTTTTTAAATTTTATTTTATTTGCATAACATGTTTGGGTAATTCTTCAACAATAACCCTTACATAGCTTTCCATTACAAATTTTTCTCCCCAACTCCCCACCCCTCCCCTAGATGGCAGGATATCCACTACATGTTAATTATGTTAAAATATTGGCAAATCAAATATATGTATACATATTTCCACACATCATTGTTGTGCAAGAAAAATCTTATCTACACAAATGATATATCAGATAAAGGAAACACAATGTAAGCAAACATCAATCAAGGAGTATGAGAATGTTATGTTGTGGTCCACATTTCGCATCCCTCTCTCTGGGTGTATATGGCTTTCTTCAGTGAACAATTGGAGGTGGTTTGAAACATTTCATTGTTGAAGAGAGCCATGTCCATCAAAATTAATCGTCATATAGTACTGTTGTTGCTGTGTATAATGATCTCCTGGTTCTGCTCATTTCACTCAGCATCAGTTCATGTAAGTCTCTCCAGGCCTCTCTGAAATCATCTTGCTGGTCATTTCTTACAGAACAATAATATTGCATAATATTCATATGCCATAATTTATTCAGCCATTCTCCACTTGAAGGGCATCTATTCAATTTCCAGTTTCTAGCCACTACAAAAAGGGCTGCCACAAACATTCTTGCACATGTGGGGCCTTTTCCTTCCTTTATGATTTCTTTGGGATATAAGCCCAATAGAAATGCTGCTGGGTCAAAGGGTATGCACAGTTTGATAACTTTTTGAGCATAGCTCCAAATTGTTCTCCAGAATGGCTGTATCCGTTCACAGCTCCACCAACAATGCATCAGTGTCCCAGCCCTCCCACAACCCCTCCAACATTCATCATTAACTTTTCCTGTCATTTTAGCCAATCTGACAGGTGTGAAGTGGTACCTCAGGGTTGTCTTGATTTGCATTTCTCTGATCAACAGTGATTTGGAGCACCTTTTCATATGACTATAAATAGTTTTAATTTCATCCTCTGAAAATTGTCTGTTCATATCCTTTGACCATTTATTGATTGGAGAATGGCTTGAATTTTTATAAATATGAGACAATTCTCTATATATTTTTGAGATGAGACCTTTATCAGAACCCTTGAATGTAAAGATGATTTCCCAATTTATTACTTCCCTCCTAATCTTGTCTGCATTGATTTTGTTTGTACAAAAACTTTTTAACTTAATATAGTCAAAGTTATCTATCTGGTTTTCAATTAAGAGTTCCAGTTCTTCTTTGGACATAAATTTATTCCATCTCCACAGGTCTGAGAGGTGAACTATATTACATTCCTCTAATTTACTTATAGTATCACTCTTTATATCCAGATCATGAACCCATTTAGATCTTATCTTGGTATGTGGTGTTAGATGTGGGTCAAGCCCTAATTTCTTCCACACTAGTTTCCAGTTTTCCCAGCAGTTTTTGTCAAATAGTGAATACTTATCCCAAAAGCTGGGGTCTTTGGGTTTATCAAAAACCAAATTGCTATAGTTATTGCCTAGTTTGTCTTGTGATTCTATCCTATTCCACTGATCGACTACTCTATTTCTTAGCCAGTCCCAAATGGTTGGTTTTTTTTTTTTTTTTTGAAGCTGGTTGAGTTTTATTGGAATATTGGAATTCATGCATTTATTTCATCCTATCCCAAACACACACACGAGCACAAACACACACACACACACCCACACACACACACACTCACACACACACTCTCTCTCTCTCTCTCTCACACACACACACACTCACATACATTCAAATCAAAATGTTGACATCGGGTTTTAAGACTTTTCAGGTCGAGGATGTCTGCCTTTTTGCCACCCACCATTCAGAAACCACTGGTGAAATTAGAGCCAACATTTCCAGGAAAATCAAGTCGTGAACGAAAACAGAGGTCTTCCAGTCTCATGAAAATCAAACCACTCCAGAAAGAGTAAGTTCAAAAGAAATACAGAAATAAATCATGTCAACACCCACCCGCAAGTCAGAGATTTTTTCTGTTTCACCCATTCATTCTTTAGGATAAAATTATTTAGTTTCCAATTGGTTTTTGGTCTATTTTCTCCTGGCCTTATATTGCATGTGATTTTTATTCCGTCATGATCTGAAAAAATGCATTTATTATTTCTGCCTTTCTGCATTTGATTTTGAGGTTTTTGTGTCCTAACACATGGTCAATTTTTGTATAAGTTCCATGGACTGCTGAGAAAAAAGTAAACTCCTTTCTGTCTCCATTTAATTTCCTCCAAAGATCTATCATACCTAACTTTTCTAACATTTTGTTTACCTCCTTAACTTCTTTCTTATTTATTTTGTGGTTTGATTTATCAAGTTCTGAGAGAGGGAGGTTGAGATCCCCCACTATTATAGTTTGGCTGTCTTCTTGCATCTCTCTGAACCTTTCCTCTAGGAATTTCCATGCTATACCACTTGGTGCATATATGTTTAGTATTGATATTGCTTCATCATCTATGGTACCCTTTAGGAAGATATAATTTCCTTCTTTGTCTCTTTTAATTAAGTCTATCTTTGCTTTTACTTGGTCTGAGATCAGGATTGCTACCCCTGCTTTTTTTTGTTCACCTGAAGCATAATAGATTCTGCTCCAGCCTTTTACCTTCACCCTGTATGTATCTCTATGTTTTAGATGTGTTTCTTGTAGACAACATATTGTTGGATTCTGGTTTTTAATCCAGTCTACTATCTGCTTCTGCTTTAAGGGAGAGTTCACTCCATTCACATTCACAGTTAAAATAACTAATTCTGTATTTCCTGACATCTTATTTACCCTAGCTTATGCTTTTCTCTTTCTTATCCCCTTTCCCTCCTCCCTACTATTTTGCTTTTGAAAACCACTTCCCTCAAACAATCCTTCCCCTTTAGAGCCCCACCCACCCCTTATTTCCCCCCTTGCCCTCCAGTTTCCTTATAAGTACGTCTATTATTCCCTCTGAGCCAAATCTGATGAGATGGAGATGAACCCAATTCTCATTCCCCTCCCTTTTCTCCCCTCAATCATAATAGGTTTTCTTTGCCTCTACATGTGATGTAATTTCCCTTATTTTACCTCCTTTTCCTCTTCTTCCAGTGTTATCCCTTTTCTACCTCTAATTTCTTTTTCAGTTTATCATATCATAAGATTCATAAAATCACAATAAACATATAATAATAATCATAAAATCACAGTAATAATGATAATAATCATAAAATCACAGTAATCATATCATAATCATAATGTAATAATCGATTCACAAAATCAACCCTCATTCTATAAGTATCTATAACATAAATATAGTTCTCAAGAGTTATTTTTTCTTGTTACCTTTTTATGTTTCTCTTGTGTTCTGTGTTTGTATATCAAATTTTTTGTTCAGTTCTGGTCTTTTCAGTAGAAATAGGTGAAATTCTCCTATATCATTGAATGACCATCTTCTTCCCTGGAAGATAATGCTCATTCTGGCTGGGTAACTTATTCTTGGCTGTAATCCAAGTTCCTTTGCCCTTCGGAATATCTGATTCCAGGCCCTTCGATCCTTCAAAGTAGAAGCTGCTAGGTCCTGTGTGATCCTAATTGTAGCTCCCCGATATTTAAATTGTTTCTTTCTGGCTTCTTGTAATATCTTTTCCTTGGTATGATAGTTCTGGAATTTAGCCACGATATTTCTGGGGGACTTAATTTTTGGGTTTCTTTCAGGAGGTGATCGGTGGATTGTTTCAAGGAGTATTTTGCCTTCTGGGTGTAAAATATCAGGGCAGTTTTCTTTTATGATTTCCTGGAATATAGTGTCCAGGTTCTTTTTTTCATCATGGCTTTCAGGAAGCCCTATAATCCTTACATTGTCTCTCCTAGATCTATTTTCCAGGTCAGTTGTTTTTCCTAGGAGATATTTCATGTTTTTCCTCTATCTTTTCATTTTTTTGTTTTTGTTCAACTGAATCTTGAAGTCTTGATGAGTCATTAATTTCCAACTGTTCGATTCTAATTTTTAATGTCTTATTTTCTTCAGTTACTGTTTTTAGTTCCTTTTGCAATTGACCAATTACATTTTTTTGTTCACTGCATTCTTTTTCCATTTTTTCTATTTTATTTTGCAGTGATCTCATTTCGTTTCCCCATGTTTCTTCTAACTCTCTTTTAAGATTTTTTATGTAATCTTCAAAGAAAGCCTTGTGACATGGAGACCAATTTATGTCTCTCTTTGGGGCTTTTTCTGGAGTTGCTTTACCTTTAGGGACCTCAGGATTTGAGGTCTGTTCTTCCCTCTCTCCATAAAAGTTGTCTATGGTGAGAGCTCTTTTTGGTTTTTTATTCATTTTTTTTAAAGGTGTGAGGTCTGTTTAGGGCAAAGGTGGGACAGCTGCTTTAATTTGCCCTGGGGCAGTTCTGCTGATTGAGTTATTTCAGGAACTGGGCAGTTCTGCTGATTGAATTATGTCAGGGGCTGGGCAGCTCCGCTGATTGAATTATTTCTGGTGCTTATCAGACCTGTTGTTTGATTGATTGCTTTAAGGTGCTGTGTAATGGCAGCCAGTTACGATGCTCATCAGGGGTTCAGTGGTTCACAATCTATCCCCCTCAAAAGGCAGACCCTCCAAACCACCTGCCCACAATCAGGACAAATTGTTCCAAGAGGTTCGCAGAAGACTCCCAGGTGTGTGAAAAGCACAACGCTCCCACTCCTCTTCTGACTCCTGTTCCAGCTCCCTGCTCCAGCTCCCTGTCCCGGTATCCCTGTGCTGCAGTCTGGGTTCAGTAGGCCACCCCCTGCCCCATTAAAACAGACCTGTTTTGAGGTTCTTCCAGAGTATCTTCTTCTAGAATGGTGTTGTTCTCCGGATATTGTGGATTTTTTTGCTTCAGAATCAGTCTAGAGGCTTCATATTTTGTTGGTTTGAGGGGAGGTTACAGTACCAAATGGTTTTGATGACCGCTGCTTTATAATAGTGAAAGGGATTTTGATGCTCACAATACCACAACAAAATCTCTCAAGTGACAAAGATAAAGCTGTTCAAGGAGCAAGGTATTTTTGTTTGTTCATTTGTTTGTTTAAGTACAGGTCTTTAAGTCTGGACAAATTTGCATGAGCCTACTAATCTATTCATAATTTTCAAGGAGCAGGTGTAGCATTGTATTAGGAGTCAAGATCTGGGATTTATTTTTTCGTTCTGCTGCTAGTTGACTTCAATCCATTCTTTTGTTCTTAAAAGGTGAACTTTTATGTTTTATTCCTGTATGTCCTTCATTTTCTAATATATATTTCCTCCTTCCCAACCCTGAGAGTCATTCTTTACAATGGAATAAAAAAGAGGAAAAGACATCCTTTTAAATTATATTTATTTCTCTATTTGTAGCTTCAAGACCATTCTCCTCAAGAGGATAGAAGCAATGGTTGCATTTTCTCTTTGTCATCAGTTAATATTAATATCTGCTCTAGAGCAGTGGTCTTCCTTTGTCTTTTTCATAATCTGAACATAAGTAAATTGAATCTTTTTGTTATTCTTAGCATTGGATTTTTGGAAGGTGGACAGGGTAAGGCAGGGAGCCTTAGGTAATTTTCAAGTATTGCATAATTTTTTTCTTGGGTTTTATTCCATTTTCAGTTAAAATATATATATGTATATATATCTGATGTAGCAAACATCTCCTAGTATATGTAAAGTCTTTTTCAAATTTCAAATGAAAGTTTCCTTAGAGATGACAAGGTTTTCCAGAGTATTAGCTTGTAGATCATATTGTACTATTGGTATTGAGCCCCAAAATACTATAATGCTTTCTTAATGAAGTTCATGGCTTCTCAAATCCTATTAGTATGGTAATCCTTATAGTTTAAACTGGATGCATGATGAATGTATATTGCTTAGATTATGAAATATGGGTTGAATGGGCAGCCAACCAAATTAGTCTACTTCAGATGGACAAATATCTGAATCAGAACTTCAATGGGAGAAAGGTTGCCTGGATGACATTTAGGAAAATGCATAGTGCTTTCAGTGATCCCAAGCTGCTCCTGCAGTCAAAGCACAACCTTGTCACATCAGTTTTTTCACTATACTGCCTGTGAGTCATTGAATTACATAATTTCAGAAGAAAAAAAAAAGAGAGGTGATCCAAAGGATAATTGAAAGGTGTATGGTGGATGGCAGTATTCTCCAGCACATTACCAATGATAATTTGTATGCAACAAGAAGCATAAAAGTCACAATCAAGGACAAGTATTATTTTTGGAGAAGGAAGTTGGATAGTCCATAGTTATGATGACAAGGACAATCTGGGATGGTGTAAAGTGCCAAAAAGAACCCTGAACAGGGAGTCAGAGGTTCTGGATTCTAATCTTAGTTATGTTACCCACCTTGATTAAGTCACCTCAAAAAGTGCTAGATATAGAGAACAGAGTTCAAATGCTAGTTTTGCTACTTATTAGCAATATGACTTTTAACCTTTTTGCTCCTCACTTTCCTCATTTGTAAAATAAAAGGGTTAGACTAGCTCAATGGTGTTAAACTCAAATAGACAAGAGGGTCAATAAGGATCCTTGCTGATTGTATAATGACTTACAAAACCACATTACATTATTTATGTTTTATTGTATTTTTATTTATTTTGCTAAATATTTCTCAATTACATTTTAATCTGGTTGTAGTTGTACTTTGGAGTGTTATGGGCTACATTTGACACCTCCATACTAGATGACCCCCTATAGTTCCTTCCAGGCCCATAATAACAGATAAATAATCTTTACTGCCATGGTAATGATAAAAAAAGTAAAAACAAAAAAAACAAAAACAAAAACAAAAAAACCTGGAAGACAATTCTTACTGAGTTGGGTAGATTCTTTATGGAATTTTTGTGGAAAAATTTGAACAAGAAATGTAAAGGATGAGAAGGCATGATAGTGTTCCAATCTCTAGAATTTTCTATCTGCCCCATTCTAGACATTTAAGACTTTACCAAGCCTTTCAATCTGCCCTTTAGCTGAACTTTCTTTCATTTGTTGGTTGCCCCTTGAGAAAAGGGGCATATTTTTCTGCTTGTTTCCCTAATGCTTAGCATTGTACTCTGCATAGTACATTACTATGTGCTGTTGATAAATGTGCTTTCATTCAAAACAGTTCATTTAGTTAAACAAAAAATCCCCCTTAAAACAGATTTTAAAAAACTTTTTATTGATATAAAATTTCTATGTAAAGAATTAATCATAGAAATCTCAGATCAAGTTGAATTCCTTAATCAGACTAATGAGGCTGTAGGGCATGGGCCCTGTGGAACACTTCCTGGCTCACTGGTACACAGTTCTATTATGTTTTCATATTGATGAAATTTCAAAGATTGGTTCTCTTCCTGATAAATGGCTGAGAATCAGCTATTCCTCTCTGTATTCTACAAAATTAATCTGGTCACATATTGTTGCTTTCTTTAAGATTTTATTTTTTGTTCTGCCTGTATTTTTATTCAGAGTATAGCAACTGGGAGTGAGGGAAAAAAGGATTTCTTCTTTGCACAGCTTCAGGAGAAGTGATGGCAATTTGCAGTTGAAGCACATGGCAGTACTAGACATGAATTTTTATATAGCCTAAAAGGAGAAATCCTGAGAGTGGGCTTGCTCAGTTTAACAGAGGATAGAAACTGGGTAACTGAGATTTTCAATAGAAGCACATGGCGAAGCAGAATGTATTTTCCTAATTCACTTGACAGGAGTCTCAGTTTGGGGCTTAATGAGTAATCTCAAGTTTAAGAGTTCTTGAGTTTAAGTGTTCAGTTTTATAAAGCCTATCCTTATTCAATATCCTTTTTTTAATGGCTCTTTTGTTAACTGTTGAATGATATATGGATGCCTCATTTTTTTTATCAGATGTAAATTTATGAATGACTTGAGTTGGGCTCAGACCATTACAAGGTCTTATCTGGAGGACAAGCTCAAGTTCATTCCCTTTTGTGGGGTTAGTGAGGGGGACACAGATTATTTGAAAGCTTTTGAATTTTTTATGGCATGAACAAGGACTCAGTTGAATATCATATTGTACTTTGTGAGCTTATTATAAATTTTACTATAATATTTATATTATCATAATATTGTGTATTAATATATTTGTATCATAATAATTGTACATATCATATATAATATTAGTATCTACCATTTATATAGAACCTACTATGTATTAGGCATTATGCTAAGCATTTTATAAATATCTTGTTTTATCCCTTTAACAACCCTAAGAGGTATTATTTCTATTTCTATTTTATGATTGAGGAAACTAACATAGAAAGAGGTTAAGTGATTTGCTGAGGGTCATCCAATGAAAAATTGTCTGAGGTCTGATTTGAAATCAGGTCTTCCTGATTACAGACCATGTATTGTTACATAAAACGGGGATCTCTTTTATATATATTTGAGAAAATCTAGAAGTTTCTTCTTTATTCAGTCAGCCTTCTTCTACCACTTAAATTTCCTTTTTTATGTCTCAGACTTTCATTGAGAGTAAACCCTGGATTCAAGTTTGCTATGAAATATAGCAAGTGCATGAAATATAATATTACATAAATTACTCAGGAGCCCTCAGGCCCAATGTAGAAGAAATTCTTTCACTCTGACATTCTGAGAAAGTCTATTTTCCTTCTCTCTCTTATATTTCCTACACTCTAGTAGTCCTCCTTCTCCTCCTCTCCCTTTCAGGAGTATGATGGAACTTTATCATATCTCTTAGAGGAGCCAATTTTAAAATTTTTAGTGAGAAATTACACCTCTGAAGCCAGCAGATGCTACAAAGAAGAGTTTGGTTTCTTATTTTGCTGTTTGGACTTATGAGAGTGATGAAGAAATTGTTAAAGCAGATTAATTTTAAAAGTGTGTTCTTCTCTTCCTCCTCCTTCTGTTTTTCTTCCTCCTCCTCCTCCTCCTCCTTCTAATTCTTTTTCTTCACTTGTTTTTCCCCTTCAGAAATAATGAAACATACAACCAGAACCAGTGAAATTTATCTAATTTAGTCAGCATTAATATAATTTAAAACAGAAGATTTAAAGTAATTAAAAAACATCATGATTACTTTTAACTGAAAACCTGAAAAGGAAGAGAATGTGTAATTAACAGTGACATAAAGATGGAATCAGCTCTGTGGTTGAAATAAACATTTTTCCAGTTATCTAAAAAAAAAAAAGAATAGCAATACTTTAAATACCAGAAATAAACATGTATCCTGTCATACAGATTAGGGAAGGGGGAGAGGTTACTTTTATGGCACTTCTCAGAATGAGTTAGCTATAAAGATAACTTCATCACCAATGTCTCCCTCAGGCCTCACCTAATTTTTTTTTTTTTTAGTTTAGTATTTTATTTTTCCACAGTCACATATTAAAAAAAAATTAAAACTGAGTTTCAAATTCTTCCTTGATTTCCCTGCTCATCCCTGTTGATAAGACAAGCAATTCAATATAGGTTATACATATGTAGTCTTATTTTCACAATAGTCATATTGTGAAAAAAAATGTAAACCCTCCAGAATAAACAAACCCTCAAGAAAAATAAAATAAAAAATAAGTATGTTTCAATCTGCATTCAGACTTCATCTGTTCTTATAAGTCCTTCAGAGGTCTTGGATAATTAATTGTATTTCTGAGAATAATTATATCATTCACAGCTGATCATCTTACAATATTGCTGTAACTTTGTACACAGTACATTTTACTTTATATCAACTCATGGAAGTTTCCCTAGGTTTTTCTGAGAGCATTCAGCTCATCATATAGTGCAATAGTATGCCATCATAATCAATATCATAATTTATTCAGCCACCAATCAATGAGAATCCCCTCAATTTCCAATTCTTTCCCCCTAGAAAAGAGCTGCTATAGATATTTTTTGCACATATATGTCCTTTTTCCTTTTAAAAAAAAATCTTTTTGAGGATGCAGACCTGGTAGTGGTATTACTAGGTCCTGCATGGTTTTATAGTCCTTTGGGCAGAGTTCCAAATTGCTCTACAGAGTGGTTGAATCAATGTATTAATCTCATTTTTTCACATCCTCTCCAACATTGCCATTTTTCTTTTCTGTCCTATTAGCAAATCTAATAGGTACGTGGTGGTACTTCAGAATTATTTTAATTTGCATTTCTCCAATCAATACTGAATTAGTATATTTTTTCATGTGGCTATAGATAGCTATGATTACTTTATTTGAAAACTATTCTTTTGATCGTCTATCAGTTGGGGAACAGCTTTTATTTTTTATAAATTTGACCCAGTTGTCTATGTTTGAGAAATGTGGCCTTTAATCAGAAATTTGTTTCACATTTTTTCACAATCCTTTTATCCTGTCTTTCCTCAAAAATATTTTGCTTCTGATTATGCCTTCCCCCAATCTCCCCTCTCTTCTGTCAGCCCCCCTCACCTCTTATCTTCTTCCTTTCCTACTATCCTATAGGGTAAGATAGATTTCTACACCTATTTGAGAGTGTATGTTATTTTCTCTTAGGCCTCTGCTATTCTAACTTGAGTTAGGAAGTCTAATGGTGAAATCCAGTGGCTCTAAAACTATACCTAAGGAAGCCACCCCTATTCTAGTCTGACTTTCTAACTTCTATTTTGTCTGCTTATTCTTGTATGTTTGAATCAAATCCCCATATTCTGATTCACATATCATGCTTGCAGCTAGTCACTGAAGCTTTCCTCTGCCATAGAAATGTCTCCAAATGCAGCTAAGATAGTTCACTGAATAGAGTGAGCTGGATTTGTAATCAGGAAGACGTGTGTTCAACTAGCTGTGGACTTTAGTCTGCCTCACTTTCCTCATATAGAAAAAGGAGATAAAAATAGCACCTTACCTCCCAGGGTATTGCAAGGATAAAAGTACATATTTGTTGTTTACAAATATTAATGTTACAGAAATGCTATTGTAATTATACAATATGTTCACAGCAAATTCTTTCTATTCTCACACTTAAATCATTATTAATGACTCAGTGATGATTCAATGATTCCCTCATACAAATGAGGGAAATAAGATTATCAGTTATCAGGAAAATCTTCTGGAAAATTAAACGAATTGAAATAAAAAAAAATTTTCCCCCAATTATATGTAAAGATAATTTTAAACATTCACTTGAAAAAACTGAACTCCAGATTTTCTTTTTCCCTTAATCCCTGAAATGGTAAGGATTTTTGAAATGTCTATATTAGTTATGTTGTGAAAGAAGCCGGGGAAAAACATGAAAAAAAAAAAAAAACCATAACATTGAAAAATGTCCTTCAGACTCCATTCTCTGGAAGTGGATGGTATTTTTCATTTTGAATTCTTGGGAATTGTTTTGGATCATTATAATACTGTGGTCATGAATCATACTATTGCTGTCACTGTATACAAAGTTCTCCTCACTTTACTGTATCACTTAGTGTAAATTTGAGCTGAAATTTTAAGGGATTTGCATTTTCAGGAGGTCGAGACGTGGAAGGAGAATAATTTAGTTATTTCTGCACAAGGGGAGCTGCTTATGCAAAGACGGGGCAGGAGTTGATTAGTTGAATAAGAGAGTGCATGAGTCATATTAACACTTCGAGAAGTTTAGAAAGACAGTTGGGATTGTTTTAGATTGTGCCGGATTTTAGAACCAAACGGAAAGATGTGTAATTTGTCCTACGGGCAATGGAGAATCGCTGAAGAAGTAATTTGGTATTAGTGGAAAATGCAATAAATTTAGAATCAGCAGATTTATTGCTAGTTCGTGGTAATGAAACTTTTGGCTAGACCTAAGGGACTTAAAGCAGTATGTACACATCCCTCATTTTTGGATGCCGGGGTCCTCAAATCAGCATAAGAAACCCGCACCAGCAGTAGACATTCAAATAACTTCTCCTTTTAGGTTACTGGCCCTTTAAACCAAATTATAAGAAGAGGGAAGGGGAAGAGACGCAGTTGCCAGACGCCTTTCTAGGTCCTGGGACAAGGATACAAGCTTATAGGCTTCTTCCGGGAGAGGCACCGGGCGGCTCCCCTGCAACCCTTCCTGGGACTTGCAGTCCATTTTTTCTTCTTGAGGTCTCTCTGTGGTTGGTTCGGTGCCGTCTCGCGCTACACGGACTACATCTCCCAGAAAGCCAAGGGTCAGTTGCAGAGGGTCTGCAGCAGTATCCGCGGCTGGGCGGCTAGTTCAAGTTGCCATAGCTGCGGAGTCCGGGAAGAGAAGAGTCGGTTGCTTCGGCCGCGTCTTGTCAGTTGCAGCTTTTTGCAACAGCTGGATCCGAGTTAGGGATGATTCGGCCCTGAGGGCCTTAGGCCCTCTCTTTTCTTAAGTAAGTACCATCCATTCCCCTTTTCGTCTCTGTCCTCATCCCACCTCCCTAACCCCCGAGGGTTTTGCTGGGCCCTGCTCTTCAGGGTATTGGGGCCGGAGGGATAGACGGTGAAGGGAACCCTCTCTCCTGGGGCTGTCAGCCACAGTGTCCAATCAGGGGAATGGATGTGAATTTGTTCTTTGGACGCATTTACAATCTTACTGTGGCACACATTGTCCTACGGGCAATGGAGAGCTGGTTTCTCCTTCTTGGTCAGACCCACATGTCTTGTGTTGGGTCCCGTCCTGGGTGCCCCATTGAAAAAAGAGACATGGATTAGAGGAGGATGTCCAGGTGGTCAAGAGGCAGATGCTTCAGAACTGGAGACCATGCCCTAGGAGATTCTGTTGACTATTGCAGTCTTCAATTTTTTTGAAGAGTTATATGGAATAGATCAATCAGAAAGCATTTATTAAATGCTTGGTATGTGTCTGACACTATGCTGGCTATACATCCCTACGCAGTCTGAGAACGTAGATGTATGTATCAGATGTATAGGATGTACCAAACGTATTAAATGCTTGATACGCTTAAGGCTAATTGCAGTTGACTTTCGAGTGCATTTCAAGGCATGTCTTCACATTTGAAGGTTAAGTTTTAGTGTAATTGAATATATACTTGGTACTATTTGTCTGATATTATTTTAGTACTATTAAGAGCTTAAAACTGCCTTAAGAGTTTTTTGACATCCTGTAATGCCAGAAGTTATCCAGAGAGAAGTCACTAGCAGTGGAAGGCGTGTTTCAGAAAGCAGATTTTCAAATGACCTTGGATTAGAGTGCTCTCCTTGGCCCCAGTAGACAGAACTATAAGTTTTTTTTTTTTTTTTTTTTTTTTTTTTTTTTTTGCTGAGGCAATTGAGGTTAAGTGACTTGCCCAGGGTCACACAGCTAGGGAATGTTGTGTCTGAGACCAGATTTGAACTCAGGTCCTCCTGATTTCAGGGCTGGTGCTCTATCCACTTCGCCACCTAGCTGCCCCCAGAACTTTAAGTTTTAAGATTTAGAACTGAATGGGATCTTAGAGATCGATATTTTCATTTTATACACAAGGAAGTTAAAGTCCAAGAGAAGTTAAAATGTGTCAGATTGGATTCTCTTATTTGGATTTACGATCCTTTTTTTCACTATACCCCTGCTTATTGAAGTCCATGGAATCTCTTTCCATGATACCATGGAGATGTAGTTGAAAATTGCAAAACTATATTCAGGTTTAATATAAGGAGCAAGTTCCCCATAATTAGTATTTTCCAGAAGTGGAATGGATAATCTGAGAATGTTATCAAGTATTGTTGTTCAGGCATGAGATGGAATAGAGGGCCTTTCCTACTTTATAATTCTGTGTAGGTATATTTGTGGAAGATTTGGTGCCTGATAAAATCTTCCTTGAGAAAGTCACTGTGTAAGGCAACCACATCCACTATCTGGATGTGAAAATCTAAAGTTGTTATTAGAATTGGGTTACACACACACACACACACACACACACACACACACACACACACACTCTCTCTCTCTCTCTCTTTTTTTTTTTTTTCCTAAGGCTATTGGGATTAAGTGACTTGCCCCAGGGTCACACAGCTGGTAAGTGTTAAGTGTCTGAGGTCACATTTGAACTCAGGTCCTCCTGACTTAAGCTGGTGCTTTATCCATTACATTACCTAGCTGCCCCCACATACATACATACATACATACATACATACATACATACATATATATGTATATATATTCGTAAACTTTCTCAGAAACCCAAAGAGAAAGTATCAGTGAAAAAGACTTTTATTTGAAATATTTTTCATTTTTTCCAGATGTTGGGGAAAGGAGCCCTAATTAACTCTATTATTGGATTTCACTTGGCCAATCTTAGTTATTGGAAAGAAGTGTAAAAATTGTGCTTTTTATGAGATGGTTCTTCGGATTTATTTACTTTTTAGTCTCTAATAGATGAACCTACAAATTGGTATCAGTTACTCTTAAGTGACTAATTACTCCATGATTGTGTGTAAGTAAATGAAGTTTGCATCTATTCTATTCTGGTTATGTTTCTTATGTATCCTAGTGCCCTTTTATGACCTAGGGTACCTTTAACTATTTGCCACTTATTTTAATAAATATACCATTTCTTATTTCAGAATAGGTTGCAGATATATTCCATGATTGATTTTTATATAGGCAAATACCACATTTTCAGAAATATTATATTAGTTCTCTTGCTGATAATAGTCTAATAAATTTATTCCAGTCAGAAGTTAGAAAGGATTAATAAATCTAGAACTTAAAAAAAAAAAAAACAAGGTTTAAGGCTGAGTAATTCTATTTTCCCGATTTCAGGAAAAATAAAAAAATAAGATAGCCTAAAGGTCTAGTGTTATATTTCTTTAGTTCACTGCCATCTGGGAACCAATTCTAGAACCAATTCTAGAAGGTCAATTTACTAAAAAATATATATATATATAATTTTTTTTTTCATTTAAGGGTAGTGTGAGGTGAGGATGTATGGTTTATTGGGCAAAACTTATGTTTTTCAAGTGCATTATTTCAGGAGTAAGTCAAGAAATCAAAATCAGAAGAATCATATTCTTTTGCAGTATTGATTTTTTAAAAAATCACAAAACTGACAGAGTATAATGGTGTTGAATATATTGCTGTGTGATACATACCATATAATATTAAAGCAAACAGAACAGGCTACAGAAATTGCAGGTATGTATCATCAATGTGTAAATTTGACTTTTGTAACCATAGATGTTATACTTTTGCCTGTGTGGTTGTTGATAAAGATTTGCTGGGCAGACTGACTGCGCATTTGGATGGTCTCAATATTGTTTCTGATCTAATCTGATCTAAAATGATATATTCATTTTAACAAATATTTATTACGTACTTATCATCTGCAAAGTACTGTATGAGGAGTAGGGAATGGGAGGTTAGAAAATGTATGCAAACCTGAAAAAAAGGTCCTTGCTTTCATGTAACTTATAGTATGTCATATGTATAAAGAGTAAATTAATTTTATTTTACTATTTTAAAAACTTTAAAGTTGTAGGTGTCTTTACTTCTTGTTCTATTTATCTATAGGTAGTTTGGGAAAAGTAGAGGGGCAGCTAAAGTTCACGAAACATACTGAATAGGCTGCTTGCCTTGAACCTCGTGGTCCTGACGAAATGATAGAAAGGAGAGGTGTGTTTATAAAGAAAGCATTCATTTCAGAGGAGAGCAGTAAGGAATTCTGGGAGTTTGCTTTGTAAGTATGTTTTCCCTTTGGGTTTCTGAGACAGTTTATGAATAATAAAACATATATTTGAAGGAAGGACAGTAGAAACTAGATCTTAGAAATGTAATTATTTTGGGTTTAAGAAAAATTTTATTCACAGATGACAAAATTGACTCCACAAAAAATCCAGACATTCAGAATTGAAGCACTTTACATTAAAAAAAAAAAAAAGATTATTTGCTTTTCATCACTAGTCTTATTTGAAGAGTGGATTTATATTAGAGGTATAATGGTGTTGTGGAAAGAGTAATGAATTTGAAGTCACCAGGGTCTAATCTCGTCTTAGATGCTGGTTAATTGTGTGATCTCGGATAAGTCACAATTTCTCAATGCTTCAGGTTCCTTTTTAGTAAAATGGGGATAAAACACAAATTATTTTGAGGAAAGTATTTTTTACAAAAATTAAGACTATGTGAATGTTTCATTTCTTAAAATATTTAATTTGGATTAATTTTTTTAGGAAGGTAGTGATTTTGAAAATCAAACTATTTGGATTCAAACGACTTGTCATTTTTCTCACTTATTTTCAAAAGCTCTTTGAGCTGGTAGCACTATTAATCCTTAAATTATTTTAAAATAAAATAAATACAACAAGCATATGAAGTATTTATACAATGATCAAATTTAACCTGAGCCACAAGCTCAAGAAGCACAAGAACTGCAAATAGCAAGTTTCGAACTTCTGTCTAGACTTGTTGCTAATTTTTTTTTTTTTTTTTTTTTTTAGCTAGTGATGATATAACTAGTAGTATAAGAGAAATTAAAATATACAGAGTATATCTTTGGGTCTTTCTTATAAGCCTATCTTTGAGATTGTGGGTTCAGTAATCATATCTATATAGATATTTCCTAATCCTTTTTCAGAGTTCTAGATACTCATAGCAATTGTAATATATCTTTATCTAATTGTCTCAAAGTCAGCTCAAGTTCAGCACATAAACACCAAAACAAGATATTTTCCCTGAAAACCTGCCTTTCCTTCATATTTTTTTTTATTTTTGTGGAAGGCATTGTCATCTCTTTAGTTGACCATATTTGCAACTTAAAGCCATCCTCTACTCTTCATTCTCCTTCCACTAATTTATCAGTTTTCATCAGTTATCAAATCTTGTCAATTTTACCTTCACAGGATTTCACATATCAATGAGAAATTTTCTCTATCCATGTGGTCACTACCCTAATTAAAGCTTTCACCTGGATTATTGCCTCCAGATTATTTCACTTTTTTTAGATTCTGCTTTTCTCCAATGCATCCTCCACATAGCTACAAAAATACTTTTCATAAGGTACAGAAAAGATGACATTCTCTCACTCAAGAATCTTCACTGACTTCCTATTATACAATAAAATATAATTTCCTTAGTTTGAAATATAAAGCCCTTTTGATTTAGACAGTCTTTAAATTTAGATTTAGACAACCTTTCTAGACTTATTTTATACCACATCATTTTATGTATGCTGAGTTCACAGATTTTGCCTAAGGTCACACTGTAAAATTGCCAGAGGGCAGATTTGAACCTGAGTCTTTGTACTCTTAAGCGTTCTTAACAGATTAATTTAACTAGATGTTCTTTAGTAGGAATATCTATTTAATTTAGTAAGCATTTGTTATACATCTGCTATGTGGGAAATATTGCTCTGCATTAGAAAATGGCTCTGGAGTCTGGATTCGAATCCTACTTCTTATACTTTATCCTTGTATGACTTGGGGCTAATAATAATAATAGCTAGCATTTATACAGCATCTTAAGGTTTGTGAAGTGCTTGCAAATTTTGCATTGCATATTCTTTGCTGAACAGTCCTGGGAAGTAGGTGCTATTATCTTCATGTTATAGATGAAAAAATTGAGGCAGACAAAAGTTACTTGCCTAAGGTCACACTGCTAGTAAGTATCTGAGACTGAGCTTATATTTAGAGTTTATATTTAGAGCTTCCTGAGTCCTGAGTCCTGAGTCCTGGTCCAGTGCTCAATCTACTAACCTACTTAACTGTCACTTAATCTTGGGCTCAAGTTTCCTTCCTATAAAATGAGATATTTGGACTAGATGGCCTCTGAGCTCTCTCCAGCTTTTGATTTGTGATTCCAATGTCCTGTTTGTTTTGGTAATCACTGGCAATTCAGACAACAATCCCAAAAGTTTCTTCCTTAAATTCTACTGGGTGGAAGCAACACAGATAAATTATATAAAGTAATTGTAAAGTTTTGATAGAGAAGAAGTGCTTTCAGCCATGAGGATCTGTAAGGGCTTCCCAGAGGAAGTATTATTTAAGCCAGCCTAAGGAAGAAAATGATGAGGGGCAGATGAGTCTACAGCCTGTTTAGTGACAGGGAGATAGGTGTTAATAATGTTGTTCATGGGAGCAAGCCATTCTGTTGCTGGAATGGAAAATGTCAAGGGAAATAGCATCAGGAAAGATAGGCTGGAGTTAGGTTATGAAGGGCTTTCAGTGAAAAAAAGAAAAAAAAATTTACTCAGGAGGTAAAAGGGAGCCACTGGAGCATTTGGAATAGAGGAGTGAAATAGACTTTTGCTTTCAGAATATCACTTTGATAGCTGTGTAGAGAATGAATTTGGAAGGAATCAGGATGAATTGGGATAGGTAAACTTTGGGCCAGAAAGAATAATTAGTAGTTTAGATGAGATTTGATGAATAACCCATACAAGTCATGTGAGACAAGGGGGATGAATGCATCCAAGAGAGGTTGATTGTATATCTACAGTAAGATTTGGTAACTGATTAAGTGTGGTGGCAAGAGAGAGGGAAGAGTTAAGAGATGAACTCTAAAGATCTAAAGATGGTTGTTAGTTACCCTAAACAGAATTAGGGAAGCCAAGAAAAAAGGTTGATTTAGGAAGAAATATGAGTTCCATTGTGTATGTGTTGAGATTGAAATACCTATGTGACACCCAGGTGGGGATGTCTGTGAGACATTTACCTACTTGCACAAGTACAAGGTTTCTTCATTTGGGCCATAACATGTATACATGTATATTGTAGAGAAGATATGTTAGAATATAGAGCTGGTCTGAGCATTTAGGGTTACATAGTCTGCTTGAGAAAATGCTTCAGTGATAAGGCATATTTATATTAGAATTTAAAAGATTGGGTAGCTGGTAGAAGGCTATCCAGATTTGAGCAAAATCTTTTTTTTCTAAAAGAAATGGCTTCATCTGCACAAAAGCAATAAAAATACTTGATTATTTGTGTGCTGGGTCATAAACAAAGCTATAAATATTTCATGGGATCACATATCCATTTGAGTACATATGTACAAAATACAACTGCATTAAATTTAAGAGTAATTGCAATTGACTAACCAAGATAATCCTATTTTGATTTATTATAATCATTTGCATTTATCTTACTACTTCTGTTACTCGTTTACACTATAATTTCTTCATCTCTAAATTAGCCAAACATTTTACCAATTGGTGCCTCCTCAATATAGTCATGGATGTGCATTTTCCTCTACCCAGGCAAACTGTCAACATCTCACTTTCTTACCACTAAGATTTTGCTCATAATTGTGAAAATATGTATAGAATAACTGCACATTGTAAAAATATAAAAAAGATCAGGGAAAAAAATCCCAATATTATTGGGGGTAGGATAGCTGACATTGCAGATATGTACAATTAAAATAAAACTTGATACTTTTTTAATGTTAGATTTCAAATATTTAAATATAATTTTATTCATTAGAAGGTATTTGGGGGGAGGGGTGACATGACTGCAGAATAAACTTAAAAACTAAAAGATTAATTACTTAACTCGAATTAGTCAGCCTTTGTGAATTATCACTCTGATGTTTAAAGCTTATCTATGAAAGAATAGCTTGTAATTGTTAAAAAATGGCTTCTAAGGAAAAGAGACCAGAGAATCAATAAATTACTTCCATATAAATCTGTCATCATAATTGAGAAGATCTAATGATTCTCTAAGTTAGAATACAAAAGAAGTCAACTTGAATTTATCTGAAGAAACTCATTGTTAGTCCTGAAGCAAAGTTTGCTGATAATCTCATCTTCTCTGGTCATTGTGATCAGGGTGAGTGTGGATATTTGTTAGAAACAGTTAAGTTCTTAGGAGGAACAAATTGTTAGGAATTCATTATTTGGACTGGAGGAGATTCTGTGAGATTTATTAAGAGTGTAATATTTATGATATTAAAATACCAATCTGTTTGGAGCAGTAAAAGAACATTTTCTTACAACATTGTGTAGTATATTTGTCCTTGAACTCTGGAGTTTTCTAAAAGACCTTAGAGAAGTAAAAGGTGGGTGATCTTTGAATAAATGCTATTTTTATGAATTTGTAAGTTATTTCTTTTATTTATTTATTTATCCCAAAATTGTTTTTTTTGGAGTGACTTTAAAATTATATTAAAAAATCTTAACCCAACACAATCATGTCACTCAACAAAGAAAATAATAAAATACTAAAAATAGGATTCTTTATGCAATGCTCTCTCTTTTGTGCTCTTCAGCAAGATTTTTTTTTATAGTTGTTTGTGTTTAGTATATTAAGTGATCATTTGTTTTGAGTCCTCTTCCTCCCTCTCTTGTTTCCTGAAGTTTTCAATAAAACGTGAAATTGTCCACACAAGTCCTTTTATAACTTATTGTGATGTGGAGCTATCTCTAAACTTTTGAAGGCCATTCCAGTCGAGTGCAAACCCTGGTGCAAAACCTTGTGCTTAGCTTGAAAGTCTTCAGATATGGCTCTGGCAGTGAATTGCTTATCTGTTGTAAAAAGGCTAATTTGAAGAAACTCTACTTAGGTTTAGGATGAGGAAATTTTTGGCTTCAATAGTTCTTAAAAGACTAAATTGTTTTACAGGTTGTGACATTAGAGGGCAACACATTGTTGAAATGGAAGCTTCTTGAAATACCAAAATATGGAAATGCCTAGCCACAAAATTGTTTTTCCATGTGAATTAAATTAAGTTAGGGATGGCATTTTAAAAGATGAGGAAAGAATATAAGCAACCAGCCAGCTTCTGCTGTTGGGCGAAAAAAATCTCATCTCTGCTATTTTGTATCAGTTAAAAGATATACACTGACACTAGGCATTGAAGCTGGGCTTAATATACATCACTGGAAAAACAGAAACCATAGCTACTTTGAAATCACCAAATTATATTGTATTATTTCGTGGCTGATATGGTATTTTTAGCCAACTCTATTTACTTGTAGTTCTGGTTAGTTGTTGAATGACTGGCAATTAGTAGATGACTCCCAATTTGAAATGTACTCAGGCATTAAATACATAGTCTGAACCAGCTTTGCAGAGTTCATTATTTTAAAAAAAACACACCTTAAACCCCAAACCAAAAAATCCCCATTTTCTTCAAATTATCCCCTTTCTCCATTATCAGTCATTAGTTTGGTTATTGGATTGATTGGAGTTCTTTAGTCTTTCAGAGTTATTTTTCTTTATGACTTTTTTTTAGTCTAAATTGTTCTGATTCTGATCTTTTATTTTTTCATTAATTCTTCTAAGTCCTCCAAGATTTCTCAGAAATTAATCCTTTTGTAATTTTTTATGATGCAACAGTGTTATTCCATTACATTCATATATCGTGATTTGTTCAACCTTTCTCTAATTATTGAGGATTCCTTTTGTTTCCAGTTCTTTGGTACAACCAAAAGAGCCCCTATAAATGTTTATATACTTAAAGGTCATTTCTCTCTTTCTCTGATATCTTTGGAGTATAGGCCTAATAGTGTTATGTCAAAGGTTATGCACAATTTACTGACTTTTGGGGTCATAATTCAAAATTGTTTTTTTAGAATGATGAAGCCATTTCACAGTAACAACAATAGTATATCAGTGTTTTTATTCTCTTAAAACCACTCTAAAAATTATTATCCCCCTCCCCTTTTTTTTAACCAATCTGATATATGAGGTGCAATATTTTTGTAATAATTTTTTTTCATTTTTTCATATGATTGTTAATAGCCTGAATTTCTTCCTTTGAAAAATAATTATTCATATCTTTTGATTTAAGTATTCTTATCTTCTTGAATCAATTCCTTATATAGATATTAATACTTGCAGATTGATAGTTACCTATAGTATAATAGTTATCCTATAATCATGTTACCCTATAGTTACATCCTATAATCATACAGCTAAAAGGGATTTTGGAGATAATATAGTCCAGCTCCTTTGATTTAGAGATGAGGAAACTGATACTCAAATGAGAGGTACTAAGCAGGACAGCTGGAGTTTGAATTTAGGCTCTAAATTTAATTCTCAACTTTACTATTCCTGCATTCTATGTTGCATAGGCTGTCCTTAAAGAAGGGAAGAAAGAAGCTGGTGAAATTGATTTCATGTAGCAAAGGGCAGCAGTAAACACCTTTCTATGGAACATTTATTCATGCTACCTTGTAAATGGGATAAACTGAGTGAAGACTTCTCATAAGGATGTGGCCTTGACCTATGACCTCAATTTATACCCTAATTGTGACCTGAGACTTTGCAATAACAAATTGTACTGTAGCTAAACGACACAGGTGTTTATCCTAGATAAACTTATATTCCCTTCCTGTCTCCTCTTCTCCCCTTACCTTTTCTTTAGATTTAAGTACCAAATAGGTAAAGCATTTGTTATTGACTAAGTATCCTTGATCTGTGGGATTTCCCAGTTTAGGTTGTAAGCCTGAAATCTTCAAGACAATAGGAGAAAAGGTCAGAAGGGAAAGTGGGGGCTTTAGCATTAAGGTCTATTATAATGTGTTTTTCAGTTTGTGCTTTGTACCACTTTACTAATGATACCTTGTCTGTTGGGAGTTGCCCTTTTCATGAGATCATAATAAATTCTTTTTGCTTTTCTACCTTGAGAGTTTCTGATTTTAATTTGGGTAGGAGTCATAACTGTCCCACACACTTGCATTGTTTATGATGAGTTTAGGTTAAAGGACCATCATCATGCAGTTAATTGAAATTTATTTTCAAGATCCATTGCAGAAAATGAAGTAGAGAAATACTCTGAAGAATATTACAAAATATTCTAAACTAATAACCTGATACTCAGGGAATTCATTACTAAGACTGACAAATAGGAGGATAGAAAAGGAATGTTAGAAATTGAAATTCGTAATATTTAAGAGATATTCTAGTGTATCTGTCACCTCAACAAAGTGAGTATTCTCTTCATCTCTGCAGATAGTAACCCACTTATGTCCGTCTATTCTGGCCAACTTTAGTCCATATCTCCTAAATCCCACGTTAGGGATCCATACCATTTACTTAGCATCGTCTTTGCCTCATCTTGACATTATGAGAATACCAATGGAACATGTGAGATGTATGTTGGTCATTTCTGTCTTGACATTTGATCAGTCTATTTTATTTAAAATTAAAAAAAATATTTTATTAAAAAAAGAATAAGAAAAAAAAAAAGAAAAACAGAAAAGGTATACAAAGCAAAGCAAAACAGAACATTGTCATGTGCCAAGCAGAACATCAGGGAGGATTCAAAATATATAACAATAAATTACCAGTTCAAGAAAGAATGTGTAATAGAAGAAATTATATTCATGTGTCCATCTTTTCTTTACTTCCTAGTAAGTTGTTCTTTTGTTCTCTGCTGTATACATTTTTCACTTTTTTTTCCCCTCCTTTCAAAAACCCAACTCCCATAGACAGACTATAGTTTTTTTAAGCAAGAATATATTTTTATGTACATATTTATATATTCACACACGTATACACACATATACACACGCATACACTTCTGTCCTTCCCTCCCCTCCCCAGATATCTTTCCTATCCTTGCTAACGCTTTGCTTTAATTCAGCTTGCGTTGCTATTAATTAACCTCCCCCACTCATGGGGAGCAAGGGATCCCACTCATGGATCCCTCCCTTGTCTTCTTTCCCCATCCTTTGCTTTCCCCTCTGCCTATCCCTTTCCCTTTATTTCTTTATAAATTTTAGAGGGTGCTATGCCCTTGATGGTAGTGTTGCCTACTTAATCCATTCCTGATATGAGTAGCTTTTCAAAACTATGAACCTTCCTTCCCCTTCTAATGCTTCTGTTTCTATTCTTCTGCACCTTATTAGTATAATAAAATTACTATTTTTACCTTAACTCTGCCCCAGTATTTCTTTTGAGCTATCCTATTGCTGATGTCAATCTTAAACATATGGTATATATTTCCCATGTAAAAAAACAATTTGTCCATATTAAGTTTCTTGAAATTGATCTTTGATATTAGTTTTTACATGTTAAATTTTTTTATTGAGTTTGGGTTTGATTGAAACAAAGTCCTGAAAATCTGCAAGTTCTTTGAATCTCCTTTTTTTTCTCAGTAAATATTATGGATAATTTTGATGGATATGGTATTTTGGGCTGTAGGCCACGGTCTTTTGATTGTTGGTAATATGATTGCAGGACTTGTGTTTTTTTATTGTGGCTGCTGCTAAGTCCTGTACAATTCTAATTGTAGCTCCAGCATATTTGAATTGTTTTTTTTTTTTCTTGTTTCTTGCAAAATTTTCTCTTTGATCTGGGGGTTTAAAATTTTGACAGTGATATTCCTTTGTGTTTTCCGTAACAGATCTCTTTGAGGAAATGATTGGTGGATATTTTCTATTTCTATTTTCCCCTCATGCTCTATTACTTCAGGACAATTTTCTTGAATTATTTCTTGCCTTATTGTGTCAAGGTTCTTTTTTTTTTTTTGGTCATAGCTTTCAGGTAGTCCAATTATTCTTATATTTTTCTCTGGATCTATTCTCCACATCTTTTTTTTTTTTTTTTAAATAAGATGTTTCATATTCTGTTCTATTTTTTCATTCTTAATAATCTATTTTGTTATTTCTTAGTCTCTTATATCTTCACTGGCTTCCCCTTGCACAATTTAAATTTTCAAAGAGTTATTTTCATCTTTGAGACTTCGTATCTCCTTTTCTGGTTGGTTAACTTTTTTCCCATAATCATTTTTTTCTTGGATGGTTTTTCTTTTTTCTTTTTAGTTTTTCCTCATTGTCTCTCATATGATTTTTAAATTCTTTTTGAGTTCTTTTTATAAATTCTCTGTTGGCAGGAAGGCATTTAACATTACTCTTTAGGGTAGAAGAAGCTTTTTTTTTACTTCAATGTCTTCCTCTGAATATGAATTTCCCATGATCAGTTCCTGTGATTGGGTTCTTTCTTCTTTGCCAGTTCTTTTTTTTTTTTTTTTTTTTAATAAAAAGTACAAGTGTGAGCACCTGTATTCATGAAGTGAGGAGATGGTGCCTCTAGCTTCATTTCAGCTTTCCTCTTTGACCTAGAAGTACAACCAAGAGCTTTACCCTCCTGCAAGTACCCTCAGCCAGCAGTGTCCATGCCCACTGCTTCTGCACTCAACCTGATGTGTGCTGGTTCTTTTTTGCCCAGGGACATGACTCTATATTGCTCCCATTTCTTATCTTGTATTGTTCCTATGGTCTTGGTTGCACATTGTTGATGGAGATGTATAAGAAAACTGATTTGTCTGAACACCATTGAAAAGCAAATAATTTATGTTATAGTTGTGTTTGGATTTTTAGGTCATGAATCTTATATGCTGAAGCACTATGATATTTTCTGAATGTTCCACATATTTGATACAGTTTATACTCCATCTTTATTTTATCTTTACATTTGACTTTCTCTATAGAAATACCATCAGATTCGAGAGATTGAACATCCTTCATTTGTTGCTCCAGCTTTTGGAATCAGTTGCAGACATTTTAAATGTGTACTGGTGAATCTCATGCTGGAAATCATGATACTTTCTTACTAAAAGTATGTAATCAGTCTTTATTTGTGTGAAGTATTATTTTTGTTATTATTTTTATTTTCCCTGGTTCCATGTAAAAGCAATTTTTTTTGGTTATATATGTATGTTAATTTTTTTTTACATATTTCTGTATATATCATGTTAGAAAAAATAAATCAGAATAAAAAAAAAGCCAGAAGGAAAAAAAAAGGTGAAAATGTTATGTGTTGATCTACATCAGTCTCCATAGTTCTCTCTCTGGATGTGGATGGCATTTTTCATTCAAAGTTTATTGGGATTGCCTTTGATCACTGAATCACTGAGAAGAACCAAGGCTATTATAATTGATCATTGCATAATCCTGCTGTTGCTGTGTATGATGTTTTCTTGGTTCTGCCTGCTTTACTTAGCATCAGTTCATATAAATCTTTCTAGGCCTTTGTAAAATCATCCTGTTCATAATTTTTTATAGAACAGTAATATTCTATTACTTTCATATACCTTAATTTATTCAAGACATCTCCAATTCCTTGCTGCCACAAAAGGAGCTGCTACAAGCATTTTTGCATATATGGGTCTCTCCCTTCTTTTATGATTTCTTTAGGAGACCCACTAGTGGCATTGTTGGATCAAAGGGAAGGTATGATTTGATAGTCCTCTGGGCAGAATTCCAAATTGCTTTCCAGAATGGTTGGATCAGTTCACAACTCCATCAACAATGCATTAGTGTCCCAATTTTCCCACATCCTGGTGAAGTAAAATTTTAACATTTTTCTGTTTGTTGCATGTCACCTAAATATTTAACTAACATCTTGAACCTAATTAGTGTTACTAAATTTATATTGTATTTTACAGTTGATTATAATCTAAACTATATTGTATTATACAGTATTTTTCAATATTAAAATAATAAAATCTATAGTATAAAATAAAAAGATACATGGGTAAACATTTTAAATTTAAATTATAGCAATAAGAATATTGCTATGTAAAAATCTGTGATTATCATTGCTTATTGTTAGCACAATAGGAATTTAGTCTGAGAATTTGTTGGAGGATTCAGATAAATATATGGGGTCCACTGGTGTGCTAGACAAGAGCTGACAAATCACTGCCTTATAGAAAACCAAAATGACCCAAAGATGATTATGATTCCTTATCATATTCACTATCAGCAGTGACAGTAAAAACAGAATTTCCCACCCTCTGTCTACCTATTGTAATGCTCAGGGAGAAACTGAGGCAGTATCACACATTGGAGATTAGTTAATACTTTATTGATGTTAATTGAGAGTTCAGAATCCATAGCTATGGATCAGGACTGCTGAGACCATTGTCTCAAAGCACACAGTCCATTGTGAGTTTAGACTGACAGACATGCCAGCCAACTGGATCTCAGGCAAGCCCAGCAAATAGTAATTTTGGTCATAACATTTTTATAGACCTTCTGGGAAGAGACTCAGAAGGAGGGTTTGAGCACTGGGAACAAAGAACTCAAGAGGCAAAAAGGAGGGGTTTTAGCACTGGGGGGTGGGGAGGAGAATTGAGTTCCAGGAGGGCTATCAATTCAATTCTGACAGGTAGGGAGTAAAGGAAGCTTGGGACAGAACTGGAAGACAGCAAGTCTGAAGCCAAAAGATATGGGGTATGTCCAGATGGATCATCTGAAGGTTTTATGACTCCTTTGGAATGTGAGTCCAATTATTTCTGATGGTCAGGAAGTGGGGGTTGCTATTTTTGGGCAGAACAATCAAGAGAAACTGAAACAGAACAACTGAGGGAAACTGAGACATAGGAATTGTGATATAACATTCCACACTCTCTTTTCTGAATATTCAAATCACTGAATCACCTTTCTCAGATACCTGGAAGGTTTCAGCACCACAATTTTGACTGACCCTACCAGGCGCAGATAATAAAACTAGAAAAGATACAAGGACCTATGGCGATGGCAAATCTCTCCCTTATAGCCCCAGATCTGTTAACAGCCTTCCATAGCCCTCCCTGTTGCAAGTTTGTCAGATCCTCTGCAGTTCTGGAGCTCCATCTCAGCCAGGGAAACCAGTATGAGATGGGCAGTTCAAAGTTAGGTCTGCATTGATTTGTGCACCTCACTCTCAGCCTCTGCTTGCAAAGGGAGCAGCAGCACCCAAGGCAGCTGTGTTACCCCCTCTAGGACTGCACAGGCCGTCAGAGACTCCAAGGGGGAAGGGTAAGGCCCAAAGTTGCTCCACCTGTCCCTGCCCAGAAGAACAGACAGGCTGAAATGCTGCTGCAGATCAGAGTGTCAGACCACCGAGGCAGGCACCCACGAATCCAGAGGCATAGTAAGCAAACTGCAACACAGGATGCTGAAATGCTAAATAACTGGGGTTACAGGACTGGAGAGGTGGATCAGAGAGAGACTGCCAGGAATCAGAAAATGGTCCCAGAAACTTGAGTCTGCCAGGGCAACTCCAGCAGAATAAGGGGGGTTCAAAGTTAAAGTAGAACCAGCCATCACAGTCCAGTTGGGGTTTAAATAATAAACCAAGCAGGCAGAAAAACTAAAAATGGACTGCTGTAAAGGCTTCCAATTAAACTGGTGGATTGGGGGTGGGGCAGAAGTACCTAAGGTCAAATGAATAGGAAACTAAGGGGCACTAGAGGTTCCTATTTCAAGTATTTTGGGAAAAATCCACTAGCTTTCCTGGTTATTATTTTTTATCCCTCCCCCGCCTTTTTTTCCCACTGAAGGAGTCATCCAAGGAGGAGTAAACAGGATTGTAGTTGTCAAGTTCATCCCACATAATAGACTAGTATAGTAGGGGTTTTCCACTCTGGAACTCAAGATCCCTTAAACAATTACATATTCCGAGGGGAACATTGTGATCAATTAGACAATGCAGATACAAACTATATATTACAGTCTTCACCCCACATTTTCCATCCTTAAATCCAAAATACAGCAATAGGAAACCCAATCAGGATAGTACAGTAATACAGTCAGAGTTTAACAGTCTGTTATCAACCCACCCTCAGTTCCCCCAAATCAAGAACAAGTCCATTTAGGAGCAGGGGCGATGTCTCTTTAAGCAGCTGCTTCTTGCTGAGAGAGGGCAAAGTGCACTTCTAGTCCAGGGAGGCGGTTGGGTGTGGTGAAAGCTGGCAATGAGCTGATCCAGGTCCTAGAAGCAGGTCAGCATGGCTGTAACTTAACCAAAATCTAGAACAAAAAATAAATCTAACAAATAAAGGTTAGAACACTCTGAGTAACAGACAGATGATCAGGCTAAATACTCAATTGCCGAAGCTTAATGACAACATATAACCAGATTGGAAACAGCAAGGTGTGACATAATTAAATTGCATCAATGGTTCCTATTGACTATTGCTCTGATCATAGAAATTAGTTACAGGAGGAAAAATAGGAACATGACCATAACATAATATAATCAATCAAAACTGATTCTTCAGTACATACAGGACACAGGATAGAATAGCTTTACCTCAATTTTACTCCAAGTAATTGTCCCAGTAATGCACAGAGGGTAGAACTTTAAAATCCTAAATAAGCCCAAGAATTTTACCTCCAATAACAAATTCCATTAACCAAAGTTTCATATAAATCCTAAACAGGCATATACCGTGACATTATATTGATAACAGTAAGAGATTTGTCCCATGAACTTTCTGGAACTTAACTTTCATATCAAATACATGTTTCATAAGGTGAACATTACAGATCATTTTGTTTTTAAAATACCCAATATATAAAAATTCCAAATTGCATATTGTCCAGAACAGAAACATAGCAAAGGCACAAAAGGCAAAAACTATCATTCTCAGAGTCCCTTCAGATAATGAATACAATTTTAAGATGACTCAATACAATTAAAACTCATACAGAATATCCCATTTCCCACATAAAAGAATCAATTAAAATATCAATTAAACTTTTGGAATTAACCCTACCAAATTATAGATGGCATTTGTTATCATATTGCTTAAACCCTAAGTAAACAAATAGCTGTTTATTTCCATTTCTAAAGAAGCAGCTGAAAGTGTGGGGGGGAGTTGAATCTTTACCCTTTGAGAAAGAACCTTCCTGTTCCTCCCCCACTCAACTTTTATTTTCCTTAATTAATTTTTATGATGCCAAATACTTCTCTGTCTCTCCGTTCCCAAATACCTTTCTGTCTTGCCTCTTTTTTTTTCTTCTCTACATCCTCTTCACTTTTTTGCTACATGCCTTTTCCCTCTTTCTCTCTTCCAAAATACAGTCTCTCTCCCTTCTTTTGTCCCTCAATTCCTTATCCCATTCATATATACCCATCTCTTTCCTCCTGTCTTTTTCCTTTCCTTCAAAACTTTCAAGATTCACAATATAGTGAATAGCTAAATAATTCCAAAAAACTCACACACATGTTCAAAATGAAAGTTGACAAAATTTAAAGTATAACATAATATTTACCAATTACCCAGCATGTTTCAGCAGGTAACATAAATTATCAGGACTTTTTTTTTTTTCAAACAAACTATTATCAATCTGAAATCAAATCAAATACAGCTTTTAAAATTTTTTTTTACATATTGATGGTTCAATATTCAACAAATTTCTAAAATCTATACCCAAAAATAAACAATCTAGCATGCACAAGGCAACAGTAATTATAAAAACCAAATTCCCATAACTTCAAAAGGATATGGCTTTTTTTTTCACTTAAATAAATTTCCTAAATTCCAATTGAATGTTGCAGGCAAACTAATTTACCATTTGATTGTATGTACACACACACACACACACACACACACATATATACACACATACACATGTAATTTTAAACTTGGTTTTCCAAAACTTTTTTCTCTCCCAAGTTTTTTCTCTCCAACACTAATTGACATCCACTTTCTTTATTCTCTCTCTACCTCTCCCCAGGTAGAGCTGTTATCCTCCGAAGGAATAATTTGTTGCTGCAGTTTTATTGCTCTTTTCCTTTTTTTTTTTTCTAGCAGGCTTTGGGGAAAAAACCTTCTCCACTAGCATTTTAAAGATAGCCAAACTTTTCTGTTCCTGCTATTTTCAAATTAATGCAAATACTTAACTCCAATAAGAAATTTTAAAATCCAAGCATTTTTAACATTGAAATGACCAATTGCCAAATTTTTCAATCATTGTTCTTAAAGCTTATCAGAGCTCCCTAATCACCCAAACACACAACCAACTATTAGAGATCCCTAATCAACAAAACACACAAAGATCTCTCAAACATTAATTACACAGACACTTAAGAGTAAAGGCCAAAGCCTGCTTTTTCCCAGGAATGCCTTGAGGGAGGGTTTAAGTTAACTACTGCCCCTCTTAGATATTCAAATTGAGCTTTTCAAAGAGGCTTCCCAGACTTCCCATGGAGCTCTCTGCCTGGGACTCAGATTTTCCTCCCAAGCTTAAGACAACAGATGCCTAGAAAACACCCAGGCCCAAAATATATATATATATATATATATTAAAAATTAAAAAAATATATATATATGTATATACATATACATATATATATATATTTTTTAATTTTTAACCAGATGGTATCACGTAGCGTCCTATCAATAACCTCTCAGACTTGATGAGGGTGGAACTAGTTAAAAGTTCGTCAACCCTAATTCCCAATACCCCCATGTATATTCCGAGGTACCAAACCAGTGTGTCCACACCTAGGCAGACAGACAGAACTTACCCTCCAGGGATTTCAAAAAGACTCTCTTATGGCCGAATGGAGGTGTCTGCCTTGAGCTCATGCTGAGGCTGAAGCTGATCTCCTTGTGGGACTCTGGAACAAATCAGAGGGCCGGCCTTCCCTAAACAAAGAGCCCAAATGCAGCTGCCCTATGGCTCCAGGAGGAGACCGACTAGTTTCCAAAGTGCAATACTGGTCCCAGATCTCATATCTCATGGGGAGCCTCCAAATGTAATGCTCAGGGAGAAACTGAGGCGGTATCACACAGTGGAAATTAGGTAATACTTTATTGATGTTAATTGAGAGTTCAGAATCCATAGCTATGGATTGGGACTGCTGGGACTCTTGTCTCAAAGCACACAGTCCATTATGAGTTTAGACTGACAGACGTGCCAGCCGACTGGATCTCAGGCAGGTCCAACAAGTAGTAATTTTGGTCATAACATTTTTATAGACCTTCTGGGAAGAGACTCAGAAGGAGGGGTTGAGCACTGGGAACAAAGAACTCAAGAGGCAAAAAGGAGGGGTTTTAGCACTGGGGGGTGGGGAGGAGAATTGAGTTCCAGGAGGACTATCAATTCAATTCTGACAGGTAGGGACTGGGAAACAGTAAGTCTGAAGCCAAAAGATAAGGGGTATGTCGAGGCAGACCATCTGGAGGTTTTATGACTCCTTTGGAACGTGATTCCAGTTATTTCTGATAGTCAGGAAGTGGGGGTTGCTATTTTTTGGCAAAACAATCAAGGAAAACTGACACAGAGCAACTGAGGGAAACTGAGACATGGGAACTGGCACAACACTATTTTTTTTTTTATTAAAGTTTTTTATTTGTATAACATATGTATGGGCAGTTCTTCAACATTCACCATTACAAAGCTTTCCGTTACAAATTTTCCCCCTAGTCCCCTCCCCTCCCTTAGATGGCAGGAAGTCTACTACATGTTAATTATACTAAAATATTTGACAAGTCGAATATATGTATACATGTTTCCATACTTATCTTGCTGTGCTAGAACAATTGTATCTACATGAACAAAAAAGATCTGATAAAGGAAACCCAATGCAAGCAAACATCAATAGAGATCATGGAAATGATATGCACAACACTATTTCTTGAAATAAATTTAATTGCTAGAATTGTGACTTACTGAAATAAAAAATCCTTATTTGTCATGTCTTCTAAGTTCATTGATTTTTATTAAAATATTTTATTTTAATATATTATATATAACATATGTATATATATAATATATAATAATAAAATAAAGATTTTATTAAAATCTTTAAGATTTTAATTCCATTTTTACTGAAGTTATCCTGACTGTGGCGTTATACAGAACTAAGGGTCAAAGTTAAATGGAATTTCAATTTAAGATTTCTTCCCTTTGCCTTATTTAATGAAAAATGCCATCATGAGTGAAAGTTGAGATATTGTGCATATTTGTAAGATAGGCAGCCTTAAAGGTAAACAATTTTTGAGACATTTTTATATTTAGATTTTCCTTTGTTTTCAGGTTGCTTGTTGGGTGCTGTAAATACCTTTGTATTGTTCTGAGGAAGGGCCAAGTAAATGTTGCTTTTGAATTCAGTACTAATGACTTCCCACAGAATATTAAAGAGTTGTAGAGGTGGCTATAATCACTAGGAGGCTGTAGAGAGATTTGACTATGAAAATAAGCTACAATAAGGAGCTAGATATCCCTTCTAATCTTTATTTTAGCAAAAACAAAACAAAAAAGCAGATTCTATTTTGAGAAAATTTGTTTGCAGCACAAGTTTCGATCTTAAGACAACTTTAAAAAAAGTAGAAAAGTAAGATTTAGAATTGGAAGGTATCTTAGAGATTCCCACAGGCTACCTTCTCATTTTATTGTTGAGGATTTAAGGATCTGAGAGAGGAAGTGATTTTCCAGGTATTATCCAATTAGGTAAGTGTCGAGAAATATAAATTCTTTCCATTCTAATGTTCCTTGTAATTCAATTTGCTCCCTTTCTATGGCTAATTATGAGGAATACTTTTTTTGTTTTCCTTCTCAAAATTAATGTGTAATGGAATATATAAAGAGGTCTGCATGATTGAGGGGTTTTTTTTTTTGGTGAAAAGGGGGAGGAAGATGATAGAATGGAGCTATTAATTTATCATTCTACTATTCTATATTCCTTAGATTTTAGTTGACTTTGCCATTGATTTTCCTTTCTAGAAACTGCTCAGATATATTTTTACAACCACTTAGCAGTAATACACAAATCTTGTATTGATTTTATATGATTAAATTATTTATTAAAATTAAATAATGACTAATTTTATATGAATAAACTCTTTTTTGTTGATTTTATTTATTTTCATTATATTGCTTTCTGAGTATAACCCTGCTAATTCCCCTACTGATGGAAGTATTCTGGTTATAAAGAAAAAAAAGGGGAGGGAATAGTTAGGTCAGCAAAACTAAGTAACATATTAACTGAATTTGATGGTATATGCAATGTTTGACACTGATAATCTCTCACCTCTGGAAAGGACCGAGTAATGTACATTTCTTTTTCTGTTATCTAGGGCCAAACTTGGTCTTTACAGTTAGGTAAAATTCAGTTTTGTTTGTTCTTTTGTTTTTTGCATTTACACCATTGTATTCATTATATATATATAAGCACATATGATGTTGGAGAATAGTAATATCTAGTTTGAAGTAAACATGCGATAAATTCACAATGGCCATTATCTTTGGCAAAAGGTAGTTTTATTTAGTGGAAGAGATTACAGACAAAATAGAGGGATACAGTAGGCACCAGGAATGGTAAATATGAAATAGATTTAGAGAGCAGATAGACTAACCAGAGTTAGCTAGAGTAAGGAAAAAGGTGCCATTAGAAGGAAGACACTATGAGGGAGAGAAAGAGCCCCCCTTATAGTGGTCTTAGTCCTGAAGATAATTTAGCAAACATCCTCATCATAAGCAGATTTTTTTTTTTTTATGGTGGAAATAATAGCCTTGGGGTTTTCTCAGAGAGACCAGAGCAGTAAAGGCATAACTCAGAAGGAGGGGTCAGGAGCCAGATTTGCCCAAAGATATGCTAATCAGCATCTATGAAGGTTGTTTGAAGATGCCCAGAAGTTGGGGGATGGACTATGGGGTTAAAAAGTTCCTTCCTGGATAGTCTGGGAATTATCTGATAATAGAGTTATCTGATAATACCTTCTTCCTAATAGGGGAAGAGATGTCACATAATCTATCTATCTATCTATCTATCTATCTATCTATCTATCTATCTATCTATCTATCTATCTATCTATCTCTCCCCGTCTTTCTGGTTTTTTCTTGTACATAATAGTCTTCCCATGCTTTTCTGAAATATTTATTTTGTTTTCCAACACAATAATATTTCATTACTCTGACCTATCACAATTTACTTAACCATTATACAATTGATGGGATTCTGTAATATTTTGTTTCTAGTTCTTTGCTGACAAAAAAGTGCTGATTTATTGAATTTTATTGTCTATTCCATTACTTAAACATATTTTGGTGTGAAAAGACTTTTTAAGCATATATGCTTATCAATGGCCTCTGTGTGGCAAAGAAAATGGAAATTTTACTTTCTTAGAATAATTCATGCTTTCTAAAAGGTTTGGATCATTCATAGTTCCATCAATAAGTAGTGAATTAGTGTGCTTTTCTTTCTGGAGCTTCTCCAATAGTGACTGTGTCTTCTGTTATCTTTGCCAGTTTGCTGAGTTGGAAGTGAAACCTTAGAGTTTTTTGATTTGCTTTTCTCTCACTGTTAGTGTTGAGGTAGAAGACACCCCAGATTGGTGACGCAAGTATGGGGAAAGAATTCACAAACTCTATTTGTCTCCGAGTTAAGAGACAAAGATTTATTATGCTGCTAACAGTAGCCTAAGTTCCAAAAGAATTTAGCAAAGATCTAAGAGCAAGAAGATAAATTTATAGGAAAAAGTTAGAGACCTAGTGCTTCATGTCACTAATATGCTAATTTTATGGCTTAAGGGTGGATTGGAGGAGTGGTTTGGTATGTACTTCATTATTGTGTCTGAAATTTTGTTAACACTGACCAACAGATTGTTATCTGACATACTGCAAGGTTTGTAGAACTATAGCACTCCCAAGATCAGGGAATTCAGGGTTATCATCACATTTCTCCTAGAAGCTAGAAGAAATATGTCATTTTTAACCACATTACTCCATGGCCAGGTGGCCCTAGGTTTATTGCTACATCTCTCCTAGAAGTTGCACCCCATCTTTAGTGACAGTGATGTAGGATAATCATTCATATGGCCCTTGATAGTTGGTCATTCTTCATTTGCCAACAGTTTGTTCATATTCTTTGATTTCTTATCTATTGTAGAATAGTTATTGTTTTTACATATTTGTGGTAGATTCCTATATATTTTAGGTATCAGACATTCATTAGAGATATTTGGTGCAAAGATTTTTCCTAATCAACAACTTCCCTTATCCTGGTTACAACTTAGTAAATTCTTCTTCTTCTTCTTCTTCTTCTTCTTCTTCTTCTTCTTCTTCTT
>JAJPUD010000897.1:424948-448411 GCA_023553655.1 Myrmecobius fasciatus
CTTCTTCTTCTTCTTCTTCTTCTTCTTCTTCTTCTTCTTCTTCTTCTACTTCTTTTACTACTACTACTTCTACTGTTTCTTCTCCTTCATTCTTCTTCTCCTCCTCCTTCTCTTCTCTTCTCCTACCTCCCTTCCTCTTCCTCCTCCTCCTCTTCTCCTCTTCCTTCTTCTAATTCTTCTTCTTCTTTTCCTTCTCCTCCTCCTTCTCCTCCTCCTCCCTTCTCTCTCTTCTTCCTCCCCTCCTTCTCCTCCTCTCTTTTTCCTCCCCTCCTCTTCCTCCTGTTCCTCCTCATTCTCCTCTTCTTCCTTCTCCTCCTCCTCTTCCTTCTCCATCTACTTTTTAGAAAGGATTTGAAGATAACAATGGCAGAATCATCCAGTGAATCAGAATACTACCATCACGGTCGATTTGATAGGCGGAAGCCTCGTACCCACCAGCAACATGCTACAGATGTTACTTCAAAGATCCATACCTTAACAAGTACTTTACAGGTAAGTTGTATATGATAGTGTTTACATAGGATGAGTAAAGTTTACTTTATTCTAAAATGCAAAGTAATGAAAAAGGAGCAGCTGCTTATAAAACTTGGAGTTGAGGTTTTTTGTTTGTTTTTTTAAGTAAAATACTCCACAGACATCATATTTAGTAGTATGAAAACTACTGGAATAATGTAAAACTATTTATGATTCTACACTGAATTATGAGGAATCTGGCCAAGTATTGATATTAGGCATGGCCAAACCTTTGAGAAAAATCACAGGAATTAACTGAGAGGATGACAAAAGGAAAAAGTCAAAGAGAAAAGACTCCCACCATTTTTCACTGTCTTTTTAGAAATGGGTTTTGACTTTTAATAACTTGTAGTTTTGCACATTGATTCAACAACTATTTAAGTACCTATTAAGGTTAAAATACTGTGATGAATTTTGAAGGTTATTTAAGTATGACTAAGATGTAGTCCCGGCCTTTTTTTTTTTTTTTTTTTTTTTTCTGAGGCAATTGGGGTTAAGTGACTTGCCCAGGGTCACACAGCTAGGAAGTGTTAAGTGTCTGAGACCAGATTTGAACTCAGGTCCTCCTGACTTCAGGGCTGGTGCTCTATCTACAGGGCCACCTAGCTGCCCCAGTCCCAGCCACAAAACATGCTTCATGCTTCAGGGATTTTTGATTTTGGGGCTATAGGCACTTATTCCTCTGAGGCAGTAGGAACTCCCTTCTGTAAACATAGTCCCCCTACATCTTAGTAGATGGTTTGGGGGAGTTTCTTTGCTCTAAAATTACATCACTTAATAACCAAAGTTCTGGTGATGAGCCTTTCAGATCTTAGGCTGGTCCTTGGATGGCAAACATGCAACTGTCACTGGACTCATCTAGGATATCAAGCTTGATAGGAGCTGCATAGCCTGTAATTCTCCTGGCATGGCCTTCTAAGAACACAGGGTATGTTCTTAACATAGGCAATGGAGCATTCTTTATTGGAGGGTAGAATAACAACTTAATTTATGACTATGAAATTTAATATGTCTGCTTGGTAAACCTTCAGAGTTAATAGGTTTGATTTTTTTTTTTTTTTTGCTTTATGCTGAAGCAATTGGGGTTAAGTGACGTGCCCAGGGTCACACAGGTAGGAAGTATTAAGTGTCTGAGACCAGATTTGAACTGAGGTCCTCCTGACTTCAGAGCTGGTGCTCTATCCACTGTACCACCTAGTTGTCCTTGACATGTTTGATTTAAATGTGTCCTTTTGGGATTAAAAAAATTCTTTTGATAGAAATATAATAATCAAGGGGAGACGATATGATGAAGTGATAGAGAGCAGGCCTTGGAGTTAGAAAGATCTGGGTTATAGTTATTTCTGAAGTATGCTGACTCTGTGATTCTGAGCAATTGATTAAACTTCTTATTGATATAGACTACTCTCTAAGAAAGTTCTAGAGCAGGTGCTGATTTGCAGCAGTAACTGGAGTTTCCTTCCTGGGAGTTCCCTATACCAGTGAAGTCATAGGTCAAATCCAAAACAAACAAACAAAAAAAAAGAATAATCTTGGATTTGGAAGAAAAAAGGATTTGGGTGAAGATCCTAGCTGTGTCACTAACGTAACACTTTGGTAATCTTTCGCAGTGTGCCAAGCCTCCCTAGGTTTGAGTCTTATCTTTAGGAGACCCCTGAATTCATGATTTTATTATCTAACTACATTTTCTGGCAGAAATGGTTTTTGGTACTAACTTAGACAACTTTAGCTTTTAGGGAGAGGTTAAAAGCTGACATCTTTTTTGATTTTTCTAAACTAAAATCACAGAAAAGGACACATTTTGATGTGAATAACATTGATCTTTATACTGTTATACATAATTAAATGTGTTTGATCTTTGATAATGGATTAATATGGAAATGGAAATAAATGGAAAGTATTTATAGCTTGAGTGCTTAAGTTCTGTTGATGGTTTAGTTAACTTTTTATGTAAATTTGAATGAAAATTTAAATTTTGGGTGTGGTGCTTAATCACTAAAGGAAATAGACATATATTTGTCTCAGACCAAAATTAATGTTTTTTTTCTTTATTAAAGCTTTTTATTTTTCAAAACATATGCATGGACAATTCTTCAACATTAGCCCTTGCAAAACCTTGTGTTCCAATTTCCCTCCCTTTCCCCACACCTTTCCCTAGAAGGCAAGTAGTCCAATACATATTAAACATGGTAGAAATATATGTTAAATCCAATTTATGCATATATATTTATACAATTATCATGTTGCACAAGAAAAATCAAATCAAACCAGCTTTAAAAAAAAAGAAGCGAAATAAAATGCAAGCAAACAACAATAAAAAGAGTAAGAATGCTGTGTTGTGAACCAACACAGTCCTTTCTCTGGGTGTAGATGACTCTCTTCACCACTGAACAATTGGAACCGACCTGAATCATCTCATTGTTGAAGAGAGCCATGTCTATCAGAATTGATTATTGTATAATCTTCTTGTTACCATGTATAATGATCTCCTGGTTCTGCTCATTTCATTTAGCATCAGTTCTCTCCACGTCTCTCTGAAATCATCCTGCTGGTCATTTCTTACAGAACGATAATGTTCCATAACATTCATATACCATAGTTTATTCAGCCCTTCTCCAATTGATGGGCATCCATTCAGCTTCCAGTTTCTAGCCACTACAAAAAGCGCTGCCACAAACATTCTTGCACATGTGGGTCCCTTTCCTTCCTTTATGATGTCTTTGGGATATAGGCCCAATAGAAACACTGCTGGGTCAAAGGGTATGCACAGTTTGATAACTTTTTGAGTATAGTTCCAAATTGCTCTTCAGAATTGTTGGATCCATTTGCAGCTCCACCAACAATGTATTAGTGTCCCAGTCTTTTCACATCCCCTCCAACATTCGTCATTATCCAAAATTAATGTTTTTAAAGTAGTTTGATTTACATGATGTGAAAATACATAGGATAAATTAGTGAACTAAACATTTATCATACTAGAGGATATATGGAGGAGTCAAAGGGTATAGAACACTATTTGGGAACAACTAATGCCATATAATTTCTTTCTTAAGGATACCAATCGAAACCTCCGACAAGTTGACCAGATGTTGGGACAGTATAGAGATTATAGCAATGAACAGACAGAAGCCATCGAAAATGTGAGTAATTTTTAACATCTTTGATTTTTCTGCCTCACTTTTTAACAGGCTTAGTTTTTCAGCAAAAGCACAAAACAAAACACACATGGTGAAAAATAATAAACTTTGGGAGGCTTTATGTTTTAATATTTATTTATTTGAATTTGGATGAACATACTAGATTTTTTTTGTAATTCCCTTATGTGGATTAAAAAAATTGCTTTTTTAAACAAAAGAGGGTTGAATTTAGGACGTGAGTAAATCTAAGATGTGAATTTGTGTTTCTAGGATACTTCACTTAAAGGACTTTTTTTAAAAAAAATGGTTTATAGGGTTTTTGCATAAATAAAATCTTTTTGCTTGAATGTTTTGTTTATTTTATCTGTGACCTTGTTTCATTTAAAATTTACTAATGCATCTTTTGATGAAATCTATTTGATTTTTAATTAAATGTGTTAGTCATTGTCTACTATATCAATTACATATTGCATTAGAAAGATTAATATCATTTAAATCTTAGCTGTTATTTATATATCTATTCTATATTGAATTGCCTTATAATCTTTAAATATTAAATCATATTATGTTACTGTATCTGGAAAAAGCTAAAAAAAGTCATTTCTCTTTAGTAATTGGGGAACTAATTGCCTCAGTACTGGAAAGCTAGTTCATATTCACTAGTAACTTAAAAAATACTTTCATTTAAAAAATAAACCTAGACAATTATGTGCTTACAAAGCTTCCTATAATTTTATTGGCAGAGAGAGCTATAAATCTTTGTAAGTTTAGATGGCTAATAATGTATTTAGGCTTAATTATCTTATTAATAATGATGGGCTAATTATTTGCTTTTCTCTTTATTAAGGGAAAATGAGGACATTTGCATTAGTTTACTGCAGAATAACCTTTCTTTATTGCATGGTTTTTTAGTTAAATGGTAGATTATTTCTTTGGCAACCTATTTATTTTGAATTGAGCAGTTGGGAATTAAAATTAAGTGATGGGGGAATTTTTCTTTAGTTAAGCACTTTCAATGATATAAATGCTTTAGCTGTATTAGGTCTGTTTTCTCCTGAGTTTTATATTTATTGACTCTGTAATCACTTAACCTCTGACTCTGTTCTTCATATTTAAAATATTGCTAACACTATCCTTCCATTGCCTGTTTTTCAAATTGGTTTTGAGGAAAGTGGTTTATAAACTTTTAAGGTAATAGAAAAATTTTGCAAGTTTGTAAGATCAGAAACTTGGATGATGATCCTTTGAGTTAGAATTTGAAAAAACCTTGGTGATCATTTGATTTGACTAATTCCTAGAGAGATGAAATGGCTTCTTTCCCTAATAGACTGTGAATAGCACAGTTGGGTTTTCAGCCCAGATTCTTTGATCCTCTCTTTGTATGGCTTATCTGTGTTCCTTTTGGGATGTCTTCTCTTTTGATTGATTATGACATTGAATAAAGAAACTAATTTAGTTTGTATTGATATTTTTATAATACGGGCTTAGCCAATCTATGAGAAATTAATAGCTCTCCAATTGTTTGTGTATAGAGTATTTATGTATAAAGTATTATAATTGCATATAGTTCCTGTGCATGTATCTTGGTAGGTAAAATCTCAATTATATTATACTTCCTGTAAGAGTTATTTATTTATTTATTTATTTTGAAGAGGCATTTGGGGTTAAGTGACTTGCCCAGGGTCATATAGGTAGTAAGTGCTATATCCATTGTATCATATAGCTGCCCCTTTGTTAATTTAAATGGAATATCTCTTTTTATCTCTTCCTGCTGAATTTTTTTTTTTTTGGTAATGTACAAAAATGCTAATGATTTATGTGAGTTTATTTTGTGTCTTGAAATTTTTCTTAAGTTGTTTTGATTAGTTTTTTATTTGATCCTCGGAGTAAACCATATCATGTATAAAAAGTAGTGATTTTGTTTCCTCTTTGCCTATGTTTAATTCCCTCAATTTCTTTTTATTGTGTTGCTATTATAGCTAGCATTTCTAGTATTTTGTTGAATAATAATGTCATAGTAGGCTTTTTGCTTTACCTTGATCTCGTTGAAAAGACCTCTAATTTTATCCCCATTTTGGATAATGCTGACTCTTGGTTTAAAATGGATGCTACTGTTCATATTGGCAGCTAAGTGGCTAATTACATAGAACACCGGGTCTGAAGTCAAGAAGACCCGAGTTCAGATTTGGCCTCAAACACTTACTATCTCTGAGCAAATCATTTAACACTGTCTCAATTTTCTCATCTGCAAAATAAGAAGGAAATGTTAAACCTTTCTAGAATCTTTGATAGAAAACTCAAAATGGGGTCATGAAGAGTCAGACATAATAGGGTCTTTCCTTCCCATTTTTTCCAGTTTTCCTAGGAGGTGCCTGTTCTGTCCCAAGTCTTAGTTGTTCTTCCTCCCTCCATCCTGCCTCCAAGTTCACCCTGAGGTACAATTTTGTTTTGTTTTTTTGGGGGGATTCTGGAGAGCTTTGAATTTTCAGATCTACTCTGCCATCTTTTTACAGTTCTCCCTATTATCATTATCTTTAATGTAATTGTTGCTTCTATAAAGGATTGAGTTATTTAGATCCCAATTAATTTTTAATTATTCAATAAATGGCTTTTTATTGAATATATTTCTTATTTCATTGTGGTCTATAAAAGATCTGTTTATTTTTTCTTCTCTTCATTGTTTGTAAGACTTTTTTGACATTTTTAGGTCATTAATTTCTGTAAAGATGCCATGTATACCTAAGAGGTTGGTATGTCCCTTTCTATTCCTTTTCAATATTTTCTAGATGTTTATCATATTTAAGTTTTCAAAAAATTCCACTTAGGTCTTTACCTTAATTCTTTATTTTAGTTATTTTTAATTAGATTTATCTAGGTCTGAAAGCATTAAATTAAATTTTGGTTTCCCCACTACTGTCATTTTACTGTCTTTTTCTATAACTCATTATAATTAATTGTTCAAAGTGACTGGCTTATCATATGTGTTGGATATCCCTAACACATAATTAAGATATCCTAATTCAATATTCATCCATCTATATATTATAATTTTGGAAATACACCTTGATGTATTTTGTTTTTCCTGTATGAATTTTTATTTGGTTGATCTTTTTTTGAATGGCCATAAATATGATTTGAGGAAACTTTATGGTGTTTTGAGATTTGATATTACCAGCATAAACAAGCACCTCTGGTCAGCCTCACTGTTTATGAGGAAAGCCTTCCAATTAGACTTTGTGTAGAATATAATCCACAATTTTGGCTAACACTTTTGTTGAGTGTTTGTCTTGGTTTTATCATTTTTTAAAAAAAATTATAAGGCACTTACTTCTTAGTATGATCTCTTGTAACAAAGGAAAAGCTAAGTAAAACTAACATAATGTGATTTATTTTGATGATATAGATCATATTATAAATCTGCCAATCTCTTCTTTATTGAAAGGAATGTGTTTTATCATTTGGTGTCTGTGGCTAACATTTGTTATTAATTATAATTAAGCAGTGCTGTGTTGCTTTTGAGTATTACTTTCACTTATATTAATGTAAAAACATCATTCATCTGATTTTGCTTGCCCCACTCAGTATTATAAGTCTTCTTGGGTTTCTCTGAATTCCTCACACTTGTTATTTATTATATCTCATTAGTATTCTGTTGCACTTATAGATCACAATTTATTTAGCCATTCCCTAATTGGCATCCATATTTTCTCAGTTTTTGGTTACTACAAAAAAGGAATTATTTAAAGTTTTAACTTAAAAAAATTTTTTTGTTGTGTTTTTATTTTATCAATGATCCTAAATGATTTTAATGTATGCTAAGAGACATATTTTTTTTATTAAAGCTTTTTATTTGTATAACATATGTATGGGTAGTTCCCCAACATTGACCTTTACAAAGCTTTCCATTACAAATTTTACCCCCAGTCCCCTCCCCTCCCCTAGATGGCAGGAAGTCCACTACATGCTAATAATGTTGAAATGCTTGAGAAGTTATGCAAGAAAAATCCTATCTACAAGAAAAAAAAAAAGAATCCGAGAAAGGCAACACCATGCAAACAAATGTCAATAGAGATCACGAAAATGTTACGTTGTGGTCCATATTTCATTTCCCTCTCTCTGGGTGTATATGGTTTTCTTCAGTGAACAATTGGAACTGGTTTGAGACAATTCTTTGTTGCAGAGAGCCATGTCCATCAGAATTGATCATCATGTAATACTGTTGTTGCTGTGTATGATGATCTCCTGGTTCTGCTCGTTTCACTCAGCATCAGTTCATGCAAGTCCCTCCAGGCTTCTCTGAAATCGTCCTGCAGGTCGTTTCTTACAGAGCAATAATATTCCATAACATTCATATACCATAACTTATTCAGCCACTCTCCAATTGATGGGCATCCCTTCAGTTTCCAGTTTCTAGCCACCACAAAAAGGGCCGCCACAAACATTCTTGCACTGGGGCCCTTTCCCTTCTCTAAGATCTCTTTGGGATATAGGCCCAGTAGAAACACTGCTGGGTCAAAGGGTATGTACAGTTTGACAACTTTTTGGGCATAGTTCCAAATTGCTCTCCAGAATGGTTGGATCCGTTCACAGTTCCACCAACAATGTATTAGTGTCCCAGTTTTCCCACATCCCCTCCAACATTCATCGTTATCTTTTCCTGTCATTTTAGCCAATGTGACAGGTGTGTAGTGGTATCTCAGAGTTGTCTTAATTTGCATTTCTAAGAGACATATTTTTGAAGAATTTATTTAAGGCTGCTAAATTAAACTAAAATTAAACATTTCATTCATTAAATATCATTTTAACATTAAATATCAATTTAAATGATACTTTCTTAATTATTTTAATTTGAATTAATTCATTTCCCTATCTAAAATATTATAATACTTATTAATTTCTCTTTGCATGTCCCCATCAAGATTCTTTGTCCATTTTTCCATTCATATTTTCTCATATGATCAAAATGTATAGTCTTGTTTTGTTTTTTAATTCACATTATTTCATGAGTTTTTACAGATTTTTTTTTTGTATTCCTGATTCTTGTCCATTTTAATTTCTTTATAACAATGTTACCAATCTGTTGGTAACATTCCATTACTGTTTATTTAACCATTATCTTATTGCTGGATAATTTATATTGTTTATAGTTTTTTAGTAATTATATGTAATGCTATGGAATCTTTGATCAATTCCTTTTGTTGTTGATTTTTTTAAATACTCTTGTATTATGTTGCTAATTATGGGATCATTAAGTATTTTTATAATCTTTTCATTTATTGTCAGATTGCTCTTCAAAAAAAATTATGCTGGCTTGCATTCCATAAATTGAGAATGAATGCATCTCTTTCAATGTAATCCCACAAGCATTGTTTTGTTGGTTTATATTATTTTTGTCAATTGGATTGCATAATGGACTTTGTCAAATTTATTTTGATTTGCATTTCTGATTATCAGTTAAAGTGAAACAAACTGTGACTAATTTGAAATTTACAAGTTGAACACTTGGTACAAAATATATAACTGAAAATTAAAATTAAGTAAGTGTTGCAGAAATTATATTTGTGAAAACAAAATTCAAATTAAAAAGTGGAAAGAAATGTTTTATATTGGAAAGAGGAAAATTGTATGTGTTCTCAATTTGATAGTTAAATTTATAAAGGAAGTAAAATCAGCACTACATGTCTTTGTCATATCTAATGACATTAATAAAAATGATCAAATTTGTTATGTAATGAGTTGAAATTAATGTATGTAAGTAGGTGCATATATGTATGCACATACACATGAATAAATATATGTACATGCATATATAGTACAGAGAAGTAAATAGAATAAGTAATGATATTTTTAATATCATAAATTGATCATATACTATATCATAGAGAAGACCTACATAAATAATTTATCTATATTTTCTGATCATAATGTAATAAAATAAGAACATTAGGAAAAATGATAAACTACATAGAAATTGGGGTGAAAATCCACTCAATTAAATACTGATTCGACTACATAAGAAAACAAAATCATCCAGTTATTTAAAAGATAATGATAATGTATCATCTATATGATAATTTTTAGAGAAAATTTTTTTCACTATGACCTAATATATAATTAGTATAGAAGAAAAAGATAACTCAAATGAGTTAAGCTTATATATCTCCCGACACTAGAAAAGGAACATAAAGATAATTGTGTTTGTTTTTTTGGGAGACAGTTGGGATTAGGTGACTTTCCCAGAGTCATGTGGCTAATAAATGTCTGAGGCCAGGATCCTCCTGACTCCAGGGCTGGTAGTCTATCCATAATCCCAACAAAAGGATAATCTAAAGGAAAGTAAAAATACCTTTTTCAAAGATAAAGTAAAAATCATTCAACAAACAAATTATTTTTGGGTGCCTACCATGCATCTGGAAATGTGTTAGATTCTGGGGGGAATACAAAAACAAAAATAATATCAACCCTGCCCTCAAGGAACTTACATTCTGTTTGGTAAAGCAAGATGTACACATATATGTATATAAAGCAACTTTTTTTTTTTTTCAATCAGAAGCTGAGGGAATTTGGAAAAATTTCAAGGAATAATTGATATTTAAACTGAACTTTGAAAGAACTTAGTGATCCTAAGAGTTGAAAATGAAGGAGTGCAGTTGCAATAATTTAGGTGATAAATAATGAAGTTCTGAACTAAGATGGTGATGCTGTGAGTAGAGAAGCAGATAGATGCAAAAAAAAAAGTTTGGGAAGGATTATTGACATTAGTAGGATTATAAAATGAAAGAAAAATTAAATTAAGAAATAAAATCAGGATTTAGTTTTGCAAAAGAATTAAATCCTTATATATCAGCAAATTTAATAGAAAGAATATATTAAGATAAATTATGAATGGAAGAGGATTACTTAGAGAAAATATAAAATAAATCACAAAAGATACAAAAAAATCAACACAACAGGAAATAAACAATTTAAATAGAACATTTTGAAAGGAAGAAATATTAGAAATAGTTAAATAATTGCTGTGCCAAAAAAACTACCTGCTTGAGGCAGCTTCATAGTAGCATTTTTTTTCATATTTTTCAATTTGTTATTTATAGAATAAAGTTTGTAAAGTAAGTTCCTTTAATGAACAAATATGGTATTGACTTTAAAACTAGGCAAAGATAACAAGAAAAATATAGATGAGTTTTATCAATTTATACAAATATAAAAATGTTATTTCCAGTTCTTTATTGTTCATTTCCAACATAATGCCATATAGATATGTCAAATTAAATGTGCCCAAAATAGAGCTCATTATCCCTCCTTCCACCATGCATCTTATCTTTCTAACTTTCCGATTTCTGTCAAATGTACCATCATCATTCTAGTCACCTAGACTGAAACTGCCAAAAGTTGTCTTCATTTTTTTCACTCTTCCACAGCTTCCATCAATTGTTTACCAAATCTGGTGGACTGTTTATGGCATCTTTCAAAATCACAGGGAGCTCTGAGTATATATGTTTATATGTGTTTAGGTAAAAAGAAAGAAGCCACTAGTTAAGGAAAGATTGATTATTAGAGAGAGATGGGAGATATTAGAGGGAGCAGGCAGTTGGCTAGAGAAGATAGAAAAGAATGGGATCAATACACAAACAGAATAGTTTCTCTTGATTAGGAGAGGGGATGTGATTTTTTCTGAGAAGAGAGTGAAGGAAGACATACTGGTGGAATATGAATGAATGATATGAGATGAGGAGTGGAGAAGAGAGAATTTTCATTGAATGGCCTAAATTCTTTCAGTGAAGTATGAAGAAAGAATCCTTAGTGTAGGAGGGAGGGAATGCTATGGAAAGCTTAGGGCAGAATGAATAGCTTTAGAACATCTCTTGGGACCAATTGGATAGCATATTGATAAGGAAAGAACAGAATGTTTTATCTTGCTGCAGTGATTTGAGATTAGATGACATAAGTTTGTCTTCCATAGTATGGTTTTTCCAGCTCCATTTTATGGCATATGAATAGGCATGAAGGAGGTAGATGATGGGTTTAAATTTATCTATATATGATCAGTGATAGGTTACTAAGGGGGACTAGGGAATTATGGTTGGAGGATAATTTAGGAGTGGTATCAAACTCAGGTAGAAATGTATATAAGGATCCCTGCAGGCTGCATATTGATTTAAATAAATATACTATATATCTATATAGCTATAGTTCAATGCATTAAAATCAGATATTTCTATATATTAGTATAGGGTAAACCTTTACATAGGTGAAGTTGCTTAGTTGAGGCAATTCAAAGCTATTGAGGGAGAAACAAGATGTTATTTTATTCTTTGCCCTCCTCTTCATTTTTATGTTTTATTTTTACATTAAAAACATTTTCAATATTCCTATTTTTTGAGAGGTTTCTTCTAACAAAGTAAAACAGTTAAATAAAGTTAATAATGCAGTAATAACCTTCTCTGAAAGTTGATGTAATCTTTTATATATATAGGACTATCCCTACCTTTCTTTTTTTTTTAATTTTATTTGCATAACATATGTGTGGGTAATTCTTCAACAACAACCCTTACATAGCTTTCTGTTACAAATTTTTCCCCCCAACTCCCCACCCCTCCCCCAGATAGCAGGACATCCACTACATGTTAATTTTGTTAACATATTGGCAAATCGAATATATGTATACATATTTCCAAACTTATCATTGTTGTGCAAGAAAAATCTTATCTACACAAAAGATATATCAGATAAAGGAAACACAATGTAAGCAAACATCAATCAAGGAGTATGAGAATGTTATGTTGTGGTCTACATTTCACATCCCTCTCTCTGGGTGTATATGGCTTTCTTCAGTGAACAATTGGAGGTGGTTTGAAGCATTTCATTGTTGAAGAGAGTCATGTCCATCAGAATTAATCGTCATATAGTACTGTTGTTGCTGTGTATAATGATCTCCTGGTTCTGCTCATTTCACTCAGCATCAGTTCATGTAAGTCTCTCCAAGCCTCTCTGAAATCATCTTGCTGGTCATTTCTTACAGAACAATAATATTTCTTACAGAACAGTAATATTCCATAATATTCATATACCATAATTTATTCAGCCATTCTCCAATTGAAGGGCATCTATTCAATTTCCAGTTTCTAGCCACTACAAAAAGGCCTGCCACAAACATTTTTGCACATGTGGGGCCCTTTCCTTCCTTTATGATTTCTTTGGGATATAAGTCCAATAGAAATGCTGCTGGGTCAAAGGGTATGCACAGTTTGATAACTTTTTGAGCGTAGCTCCGAATTGTTCTCCAGAATGGCTATATCCGTTCACAGCTCCACCAACAATGCATCAGTGTCCCAGCCCTCCCACATCCCCTCCAACATTCATCATTAACTTTTCCTGTCATTTTAGCCAATCTGACAGGTGTGTAGTGGTACCTCAGGGTTGTCTTGATTTGCATTTCTCTGATCAATAGCGATTTGGAGCATCTTTTCATATGACTATAAATAGTTTTAATTTCATCCTCTGAAAATTGTCTGTTCATATCCTTTGACCATTTATTGATTGGAGAATGGCTTGAATTTTTATAAATATGAGATAATTCTCTATATATTTTAGAGATGAGACCTTTATCAGAATCCTTAAATGTAAAGATGATTTCCCAATTTATTGCTTCCCTCCTAATCTTGTCTGCATTGATTTTGTTTGTACAAAAACTTTTTAACTTAATATAGTCAAAGTTATCTATCTGGTTTTCAGTTAAGAGTTCCAGTTCTTCTTTGGACATAAATTTATTCCATCTCCATAGGTCTGAGAGGTAAACTATATTACATTCCTCTAATTTACTTATAGTATCACTCTTTATATCCAGATCATGAACCCATTTAGATCTTATCTTGGTATGTGGTGTTAGATGTGGGTCAAGCCCTAATTTCTTCCACACTAGTTTCCAATTTTTCCAGCAGTTTTGGTCAAATAGTGAATACTTATCCCAAAAGCTGGGGTCTTTGTATCCCTACCTTTCTTAAAAAAAAAAAATTAACATCAATCTTTTTTTGTCTCCTTTCTACCTGGGCAGAAATTGGAGGGAAGGGGGAAAGCAAATTTCTTCTAGTAAGTATGTGTAGTCCGGCAGAACAAATTCTCCCTATAGATAAAATTAGGTGTGTCTCTTTCTGCACTCTAAGTCTGTTCTCTGTAACAGCTTATTTAATCATTGGTCCTCTGGAGTCAAGAATAATCATTATACTGAGCATAGTTTATAGCTTTCAGAGTTGTTTGTTTTATTGTTTTATTGTTGTTATATAAATCATTCCCATTGTTTTCTCATTTCACTATTTAATCAAATTCATAAACTTCTGCTTAATCAGCTGTTCCTCATTTGTTGGATAGCTTTGTGGTTGCCAGGTTTTTGCCATCACAAAAAAGCAGCATTACCTTTTTTTTTTTTTTCATATATGACCTTTTCCTTTATCTTTGTTCTCATTTGGGTGGCAGTGATGCTCAAAGGGAATGAATATTCTGAGTAAGAGCTTCTTATATTAAATCCTCAATTCCCTTCAGAATGTTTTTACATATTCACAAGTCCACTGATAGTATATCAATATGCTTTTTATTCCCTCAGCCCTTCCAGCATTTATCATTTTTCCATTTTTGTTGTCTTTATCAATCTGATGAGTGTGAGGCAAAATCTCAGAATTGCTTTATTACTCATTTCTCTAATTAGTTGTGATTTGAAGCATTTTTTTTTTTTTTTTTTTTGCTTTTTGCTGAGGCAATTGGGGTTAAGTGACTTGCCCAGGGTCACACAGCTAGGAAGTGTCTGAGACCAGATTTGAACTCAGGTCCTCCTGACTTCAGGGCTGGTGCTCTAACCACTGCGCCACCTAGCTGCCCCAGCATTTTTTAAAATCATTTTAAATAGCTTAAATTTTTTTTCCATGAGAACTGTTTGCTTATCTCTTTAGACCTGAGCAAGAGGTATTTCAACTTCTTCTCCATGAGTAGTCAGGCAGGCAGATCTGTAGTGGTATATTGTGGTTAGAAGCTGAATAGATAAGCATAAGGGAGCTATGAGTTGAGGATGGGGAATGGGATTTGCATGCTACTTGAGTCATTGCTATGAGATGGTAGAAAGTCTTGCTATGATTTTCTCCCTTCTAATTTTTTATGCATTGATTTTGTTTGTGCAAAATCATCTTAATTTAATGTATTCAAAATGAGTAATTTTGTATCTCATAGTTCTCTCTATCTTCTTTGGTCATACATTCTTTATCCATAAATCTGATAGGTAAACTATTTCATACTCTCCTTAATCTATTCTACTGATCCAAACCTCTGTTTTTCTGCCTGTACTAGAGATGGTTTTGGTGGTTCATGCTTTATAATACTGTTTTGAGATCTGATATAGCGAAGATTTTCTTCACATTTTTTTTTCATAGATTCCATTGATGTATTTGATCTTTTGTTCTTCCAGATGAATTTTTAAATTATCTTTCTAGCTTTATAAAATAATTTAGTAGTTTGATTGGCATAGTACTGAATAAGTTAATTTAGGTAGAATTGTCATTTTTATTGTATTGACTCAGCTTACCCATGAGCAATTTCTTTTTCTTGTCTTATTGCTATAGCTAGTATTTCTAGTACAATATTAAACAATAAAAGTGATAAGGTATATCCTTGCATCAATACTGATCTTAATAGAAAGATTGCTAGTTAATTCCCATTACAGATAATACTTACTCTTAGTTTTAGATAGATACTTTGTATCATTTTAAGAAAATATTAATTTATTCTTAGTGCTGTTTTTTTACTGAGGCAATTGGGATTGTTTCCTAGTGTTTTTTAATGAAAATGAGGTTTTTTTGTTTTCTCAAAAACCTTTTCTTTGTGTATTGAGATAATCATGGAATTTTTTTCTTTTGTTTTTGATATGGTCAGTTATACTTATAATCTTCCTAATATTGAATTGATTCTGCATTCTTGGTCTAAATCCAGTGTGGTCATAATTTTTGCAATATATTGCTGTAATCTCCTGGCTAATATTTTATTTAAATTTTTTGCATTGGTATTCATTATGGCAATTTATCTACAGTTTTCTTTCTCTTCCTTGCTTATGTATTAGCAACCATATTTTATTGTAAAAGGAATTTGAAAGGACTCCATTTTTGTCCATTTTCTGAAATTGTTTATACAGTATTGGAATTACTTGTTCTTTAAATGTTTGTTAGATTTCACTTATGAATCCATTTGGTCCTGGTAATTTTTTTTAGGGAGTTCATTGATGGCATGTTTGATTTAGGTTTCCAAAATAAGGTTATTTAAGTGTCGTATTTCTTTGTTAATCTGGGCAATTTATATTTTTGTAAATATTCATCCATTTCACTTAGATTTTTAGACATGTAATTGGGCAAAATAGCTCCTAATTGTTTCTCTTCATCACTGGTGAAGTCAGTCTTTTCATTTTTGATACTGGTAAATTTTTTTTTTAAATCAAATTACCTAATGGTTTAGCTTTTTTCTTTTTCTTTCACAAAACCTGTTCCTAGTTTTACATATTAGTTCAAAACTTTCTTTGTTTTATTTTTATTTTTCTTTGATTTTCAAAATTTCTAATTTTTTATTTAAGTGGTAATTTTTAATTTGTTCTTTTTCTAGTTTTTTTTTTAAGTTGCATGCCCAATTTATTGATTTTTTTCTTTTTCTAATATATTGATGTGTTTAGAGATTTAAATTTCCCTCTAAGTACTGCTTGGCTTCATCATATAAATTTTGATATTTTATTCTTGTCTCTTTAATGAAATTATTGTTTCTGTGATTTGTTCTTGAAATCACTCATTCTTCAGGATTAGATTATTTAGTTTCCAATTAATTTTTAATGTATGTTTCCACAACCCCTTTTTGAATGTAATTTTTATTGCATTATGTCTTGAAAAGGGTGCATTTTTCAACTTTTCTCCATTTGGTTGGGAAGTTCTTTATGCCCTAATACATAGTCAGTTTTTTGTGTTGGTACTTGTACTGTTGAGAAAAGGATATATTCTTTTGTAATCCCATTTAGTTTTTTTTTTCCCCAGAATTCCATCATATTTAACTTTCTCTAATTCTGTTTATCTCCATCTCCTTAACTTCTTTTTTGTTTATTTTTTGTTTAGATTTCAGAGAGAAGAGTTGAGGTTGCCCACTTGTATAGTTTTACTGTCTATTTTCTTTTCTGACTTTTAACTTTTTCGTTAAGAATTTGGATGTTATGCTATTTAGTCCACTTATGTGTAGTATTGATATTGTTTCAATGACTATAGCATCTTTTAGCAAAATGTTTCCCTGTTTAACTCATAATTAGATTTATTTTTGCTTTTGCTTTGTCTGAGATCATGATTGTTACCGCTGCTTTTTTTTTTTTTGCTTCAGCTGAACTATAGTAGATTCTGTGCTTTAAGTGTGTTTTTTTGTAAACAATGCTGTAGTTTTTAATCCATTTTGCTATCTGCTTCCATTTTAATTCCCTGTTATGATTGCCATGCATTTCCTTCCATCCTATTTATACTTCCTTTATCCTTCTCTCATTTTACTCTGCTTCTCCTCAAAAATGTTTTGCTTCTATTTCTCCCTTCCCCCAATCTATCCTCCTTTCTATTATGTCTCCTCCCCTGCCCTTCTCTGATCTCCTTTTCCTTCTATTTTTCTGTATCACACTGAGTGTGTGTTTTCCCTCCTTGAGCCAAATATAATGAGAGTAATGTTCAAGTGGTGCTTGCCACCCCGACTCCCCATCTCCCCCTTTATTGTAAATGTTCTTTCACATTTCTTTAATGTGAGATAATTTACACCATTCTACTTCTTCCATCTGCTTTCTCTAAGTGAATTCCTCTTTCTCAAATCTTAATTTTTATTCTTTTTTTAAGTCATGCCTCATGCCTGTGCCCTCTGTCTGTGTATATTCTTCTAAATGCCTTGATGTTAAAGTTCTTGGGAGTTATATATATCTTCAAAAAAAAGGAATGTAACAGTTTAACTTCAGTGAATCCCTTATAATTTCTTTTTCAGGTTTTATCTTTTTATGATTCTCTTTAGTCTTGTGTTTGAAAGTAAATTTTTCTATTAAGGTTTTTTGATCAGGAATGCTTGAAAAATTTATTTCATTAAATATCATTTCCTTCCTCTCCCTCTTCCCCTTCCTCTCCCTAAGGATTATATTCAGTTTTACTGGAGAATATTCTTGATTGTAATCCTAATTCCTTAGCCTTCCAGAATATTGTATTCCAAAGTTTCTGCTTCTTTAATGGGTTAGTTGCTAGATCTTGTGTGATCTTGACTGTGGTTTTATGGTATATGAATATTTTCTTTCTGGATGTTTGAAATGTTTTCTCCTTGACATGGGACCTTTGGAATTTGGTGGTAATATTCCTGGGAGTTTTTATTTTAGGATCTCTTCTAGGAGGTTTTTAGGGAACTCTCTCAATAATTTCTATTTTGGCCTCTGATTCTTTTTTTTTTTTGTATTTATTTATTTTTTAATTAAAGCTTTTTATTTGCAAAACATATGTATGAGTAATTCTTCAACATTGACCCTTACAAAGCTTTCCCTTACAAATTTTTCCCTCCTAGTTCCCACCCCTCCCCTAGATGGCAGGATATCCACTACATGTTAATTATATTAAAATACTTGACAAATTGAATATGTGTATACCTATGTTTATAGTTATCTTGCTGTGCAAGAAAAATTGGATCTACAAGAAAAAAAAATCTGAAAAGGGAAACATAATGGAACCAAACATCAACAGAGAGCATGAAAATATTGTGCACATTTCATATCTCTCTCTGGGTGTATATGGCCTTCTTCACTGAACAATTGGAACTAGTTTGAAACATTTCATTGTTGAAGAGAGCCATGTCCATCAGAACTGATCATCATGTAGTCTTGTTGTTGCTCTGTATAATGATCTCCTGGTTCTGCTCATTTCACTCAGCATCAGTTCATGCAAGTCTCTCCAGGCCTCTTTGAAATCGTCCTGCTGGTCGTTTCTTATAGAGGAATAATAATCCATAACATTCATTTTTTTAAAGTATTTTATTTATTTATTTATTTAAATTTTATTTTATTTGCAAAACATATGTATGGGTAATTCTTCAACTTTAACCGTTACAAAGCTTTCTGTTACAAATCCCCAACCCCAACAGATGGCAGGATATCCACTACATGTTATATGTTAAAATATTTGAGAAATCAAATATATGTATACATATTTCCACACATCATTTTTGTGCAAGAAAAATCGTATCTACAAGAAAGAAAAATCAGAGAAAGGAAACACAATGCAAGCAAACATCAATAGAGAGCATGAAAATGTTATGTTGTGGTCCACATTTCATATCCCTCTCTCTGGGTATATATGGCTTTCTTCACTGAACAATTGGAAGTGGTTTGAAACATTTCATTGTTGAAGAGAGCCATGTCCATCAGAATTGATCATCATATAGTCTTGTTGTTGCTGTGTATAATGATCTCCTGGTTCTGCTCATTTCACTCAGCATCAGTTCATGCAAGTCTCTCCAGGCCTCTCTGAAATCGTCCTGCTGATCATTTCTTTTTTTTTTTTTTTTTTTTTCCGCTGGGGCAATTGGGGTTAAGTGACTTGCCCAGGGTCACACAGCTAGGGAATGTTATGTGTCTGAGATCAGATTTGAACTCAGGTCTTCCTGACTTCAGGGCTGGTGCTCTATCCACTGCGCCACCTAACTGCCCCATGCTGATCATTTCTTACAGAACAATAATATTCCATAATATTCATATACCATAATTTATTCAGCCATTCTCCAGTTGAAGGGCATCTATTCAGTTTCCTGTTTCTAGCTACTACAAAAAGGGCTGCCACAAACATTCTTGCACATATGGGGCCCTTTCCTTCCTTTATGATTTCTTTGGGATATAAGCCCAGTAGAAATGCTGCTGGGTCAAAGGGTATGCACAGTTTGATAACTTTTTGAGCATAGCTCCAAATTGCTCTCCATAATGGCTGTATCTGTTCACAGCTCCACCAACAATGCATCAGTGTCCCAGCCTTCTCACATCCCCTCCATCATTCATCGTTATCTTTTCCTGTCATTTTAGCCAATCTGACAGGTGTGTAGTGATACCTCAGGGTTGTCTTGATTTGCATTTCTCTGATCAATAGTGATTTGGAGCACCTTTTCCTATGACTACAAATAGTTTTAATTTCATCCTCTGAAAATTGTCTGTTCATATTCTTTGACCATTTATTGATTGGAGAATGGCTTGGATTTTTATTAATATGAGACAATTCTCTATATATTTTAGAGATTAGGCCTTTATCAGAACCCTTAAATGTAAAGATGATTTCCCAATTTATTGTTTCCCTCCTAATCTTGACTGCATTGCTTTTGTTTGTACAAAAACTTTTTAACTTAATATAGTCAAAGTTATCTATGTAGTTTTCAATTAAGAGTTCCAGTTCTTCTTTGGACATAAATTTATTCCATCTCCATAGGTCTGAGAGGTAAACTATATTACGTTCCTCTAATTTACTTATAGCATCACTCCTTATATCCAGATCATGAACCCATTTAGATCTTATCTTGGTATGTGGTATTAGCTGTGGGTCAAGCCCTAATTTCTTCCACACTAGTTTCCAATTTTCCCAGCAGTTTTTGCCGAATAGTGAGTACTTATCCCAGAAGCTGGGGTCTTTGGGTTTATCAAACACTAAATTGCTATAGTTATTGCCTAGTTTGTCTTGTGATTCTATCCTGTTCCACTGATTGACTGCTCTATTTCTTAGCCAGTACCAAATGGTTTTGATGACTGCTGCTTTATAATATAGTTTTAGATCTGGTACAGCAAGGCCACCTTCATCTGCCTTTTTTTTCATTAATTCTCTTGAAACTCTTGACCTTTTGTTCTTCCAAATGAATTTTGCTACTATTTTTTCTAGATCTGTAAGATAATTTCTTGGGAGTTTGATTGGTATAGCACTAAATAAGTAAATTAGTTTGGGTAGTATTGTCATTTTTATTATATTCACTCAGCCTACCCATGAGCATTTTAAGTTTTTCCAATTGACTAGGTCTGATTTTATTTGTGTGGAGAGTGTTTTGTAGTTTAGTTCATATAGTTCCTGACTTTCCCTTGACAAATTCCCAAATATTTTATACTATCAACAGTTATTTTGAATAGAATTTCTTTTTGTATCTCTTGCTGTTGAACTTTATTGGTAAGATATAAAAATGCTGATGATTTATGTGGATTTATTTTGTATCCTGCAACTTTGCTAAAGTTGTGAATTGTTTCTAGTAGTTTTTTAGTTGAGTCTTTAGGGTTCTCTAAGTATACCATCATGTCATCTGCAGAGAGTGATAATTTGGTTTCCTCATTACCTACTCTAATTCCTTTAATCTCTTTTTCTTCTCTTACTGCCAAAGCTAACATTTCTAAGACAATATTAAATAATAATGGTGACAGTGGGCAGCCTTGTTTCACTCCTGATCTTATTGGGAATGGTTCTAGTTTAACTCCATTACATATGATGCTTGCTGAAGGTTTTAAGTAGATACTACTAATCATTTTAAGGAAAAGCCCATTTATTTCTATACTCTCTAGTGTTTTTAATAGGAATGGGTGTTGGATTTTATCAAATGCTTTTTCTGCATCTATTGAGATAATCATGTGATTTTTATTAGTTTGGTTATTAATATAATTGATTTTGCTAATAGTTTTCCTAATATTGAACCAGCCCTGAATTCCTGGTATCAGTCCTACTTGGTCATGGTGTATTATCCTGGGGATAACTTTCTGTAATCTCGTTGCTAAAATCTTATTTAAAATTTTTGCATCAATATTCATTAGGGAAATGGGTCTATAGTTTTGTTTCTCAGTTTTCTCCCTACCTGGTTTAGCTATCAGCACCATATCTGTGTCATAGAAGGAATTTGGCAGTACACCTTCTTTCCCTATTTTTTCAAATAGTTTATATAGTATTAGGATTAATTGTTCTTTGAATGTTTGGTAAAATTTACATGTAAATCCATCTGGCCCTGGAGATTTTTTCTTAGGGAGTTGATTAATAGCTTGTTCTATTTCTTTTTCCAAAATAGGGCTATTTAAATAATTTATTTCCTCTGCTGTTAATCTGGACAATCTATATTTTTGTAGATATTCCTCCATTTCATTTACATTATCAAATTTATTGGCATAAAGTTGGGCAAAGAAACTCCTAATTATTACCCTAATTTCGTCTTCATTGGAGGAAAGTTCTCTCTCATCATTTTTGAGACTAACAATTTGATTTTCTTCTTTCCTTTTTCTAATCAAATTAACTAAAGGCTTATCTATTTTGTTGGTTTTTTCATAAAACCAACTCTTAGTTTTATTTATTAATTCAGTAGTTTTCTTATTTTCATTTTTATTGATCTCCCCTTTAATTTTCAGAATTTCCAATTTGATATTTAATTGAGGGTTTTTAATTTGGTCTTTTTCTAGCTTTTTTTAATTGTAAGCCAAGTTCATTGATCTTCTCTTTCTCTGTTTTATGCAAGTAAGCATCTAGAGATATAAAATTACCCTTATAACCGCTTTAGCTGTGTCCCACAAATTTTGGTATGTTGTCTCATTATTGTCATTCTCCTGGATGAAATTTTCGATTGTGTCTATGATTTGCTCTTTCACCCATTCATTCTTCAGGATTAGATTATTTAATTTCCAATTAACTTGTGGTCTATTTTCTCCTTGCCTTATATTACATGTGAGTTTTATTGCATCATGATCTGAGAAGAATGCATTTACTATTTCTGCTTTTCTGCATTTGATTTTGAGGTTTTTATGCCCTAACACATGATCAATTTTCATATAAGTTCCATGAACCCCTGAGAAAAAAGTATACTCCCTTCTATCACCATTCAATTTCCTCTAGAGATCTATCATACCTAACTTTTCTAGCCTTTTATTTACCTCCCTAACTTCTTTCTTATTTATTTTGTGATTTGATTTATCTAATTCTGAGAGAGCAAGATTGAGATCCCCCACTAGTATAGTATTACTGTCTATTTCTCCTTGCATCTCTATTAGTTTCTCCTCTAGGAATATGGATGCTATACCACTTGGTACATATATGTTTAGTATTGATACTGTTTCATTGTCTATGGTACCCTTTAGTAAAATATAGTTTCCTTTCTTATCTGTTTTAATTTGATCTATTTTTGTTTTTCCTTGATCTGAGATAAGGATTGCTACCCCTGCATTTCTTTGTTCACCTGAAGCATAGAAGATTCTGCTCCAGCCCTTTACCTTTACTCTGTATGTATCTCTATATTTTAGATGTTTTTCTTGTAAATAACATATTGTAGGATTCTGGCTTTTAATTCAGTCTGCTACCCGCTTCCATTTTATGGGAGAGTTCATCCCATTCACATTTACAGTTAAAATAACTATCTGTATTCCCTGCCATCTTATTTACCCAGTTATGATTTTCTCTTCCCCTTTCCCTCTCTCCCTTCCCCCCTCCCCCAGTACTTTATGTTTGATGACCACCTCTCACCAACAGTCCTCCCCCCCCTTTTAGAACTCCTCCCTCCCCTTTATACCTTTCCCCTAATCATTCTATTAGTCTATCCCTTTCCTTTCCTCCTTTCCCTCCCACCTTCCCACAAGGAGGGTCGGGCCTTTCTTTCAAGCCAGATGACTCTCTTAGAGTCCAATCTAATGAGAGTAAGGTTTACACAATACTCATCACCGTCCCTTCTTTCCCTCAATTATATTAGATCTTCTGTGTCTCTTTATGAGATTTTGCCTTATTTTACCTCCTTTATTTTTACTTTATTTTGC
>JAJPUD010000897.1:452102-487190 GCA_023553655.1 Myrmecobius fasciatus
TTCCAAATGAACTTTGCTACTGTTTTTTCTAGATCTGTAAGATAATTTCTTGGGAGTTTGATTGGTATGGCACTAAATAAGTAAATTAGTTTGGGTGGTATTGTCATTTATTTATTTATAGATATTATATATCAATTTTCCTTGATATCTTTTGAAGGATGATATCCAGATTCTTATATTGATCATCATTCTCAGGTTTTTCAGTACTTTTTTTTTTAAATTTGTTTCTGCTCCCTGTTTTCCAGATTTGTTGTTTTTCCAATGAAATATTTCACATTTTCTTTTATTAAAATTTTTTCTTTGGATTTCATTTTATTGTTTCTTGATGTCTTATGAAGTCATTAGGTTCCATTTCTAATTCTACTTTTTTAGGGAGTTTTTTTCTTTAGTGAGCTTTTGTACCCTTCTCCTCTATGGATTCTGTTGAGGTCAGGATGAAAAGTATTCCATCTTTAGCATTAGGAGAATATCTGGAATTAGACTTGGAATAAGCAGTATTTCATTCTTCTAGTTGTCAAATTCTTTTTTATCACAGAGGGCATCATTTGGGTAACTAACATTCTGACACTTTCCTTGAATGTTTAGTAAAATGTTGTAATTTTTGGGGGCCCAGTATTCTTGCTTCTGCTGCCTTTTGGCTCTAAACTGAAAGTAGAGAAATTCTGTACTGGTAGTCTTGCTGTGAATTTCTTTGCAGAGAAACATTTTAGACTTCTAGTGAAGGCATGAGGGAAGGTTTATATTTCAGGCATTTATATTGTATATTTAATGGACAGCCTGTATAGTTATTAAATACCATGTGGTTAAGGAATATTAATTAAATACTTTCTCCTTATGCTGTAGCATGCTGAGTAATTTGAGCCTCTGTAAATAATTTAACTTGAACTTAATGCAATTGATTAATATATGTATAAAATCATCAGACATTGGATTTAAGTATCTATAAAGAGAACAGTATTTATTCTTTTGTTAATGAGTGCAAAACAGTGTTAAAAAAGGAACATTATAAAAATAAAAGTTAAATTAAGGTTTTTTTAATTTTACAAAGGAAATTTGAATTCTTACTACTTCTTTGAAAATTTTGTTTTGAGTACAACAAACCCAGTATCCTTGATTCAGTTCTTGATTCAGTCCATTTTAAAGGCAAAAATTGACCAAAATAATGTAATATGAAATGAAACTTCTCAAAATTATTATAAATATAAATAATAATAAATAATAGAAAAATAATAAATAATAATAAAATAAATAAATAAATAAATAAATATAAATATAAATAAATATATTATAAATATTCTGATTAGAATTTCCATTTTGAGCAGCTGGATGATGCCATCTGTTGTAAAAACTTTGAAAGAATATTTAATATTAAATTTTATAATCCAGATGTTTCTTTTTATGTAATGGGTTTTGTAGCAAAGTATATTTTTGGTGTCAACTGACAACTATAATTATCTGGGGTACTGAAAATCACTTTTGTAATCTAGAAGTAAAGAAAATACGATCTTTTTTCTGTAGACTAATATTAATATTTGTCCTAAAATTGAGCATTTCTGTTGTGCAAAAGACATTACAGGTAACAAAAACATTATTGATAAGAAATGTTAATGAAATTAAAAGTTTGTTTATTCTGCTGACTTTTTTTTCTTAGTACTTTATTTTTCCAAATATATGTAAAGATAGTTTCTATATTCATTAATGTAACTTTTTGTGTTCCAATTTTTTTTTCTCTCCTTCCCTTAGATATCCCCAAGAGAGCAAGCAATCTGATATAGGTTATACATGCACAATACTTTTAAACATATTTCCATATTTGCCATGTTGGGCAAGAAAAATCAGATCAAAAGGGAAAAAAGCCACAAGAAAGGAAAAGTGAACGAGTGAACAAAAAAAGGATGAAAATACTGTATTAGTCTGTATAGTTCTCTCTCTGGATGCAGAATAATTTCTTAATATTAAAAAAATTCTTCATATTTTTAAAAGTGCATCAGTTGATTTCTAATTAAAAACAATAGCTCATATTTCTAGCATTTTAAGTGTTTCAAAGTACTTTATAAATATTAAATCATATGAATCCTCATAACAATAATGCTATTGCCCCCATTTTAATGATGAGGAAACTGAGGCAGAAAGAGGTTAAGTGATTTGTTCAGGGTCACAAAACTAATATCTGAGGCCAAATTTGGTTTGGAATCATCCAGTTTCTAGTTCCAGTATTCTGCTAATTGTATTACCTTGCTCTCTATTTGCTTGATGTTCTGTAAGTCCATATAAGCTATCATTATCCTGAATCTAAAAGCCTAATTTACATAATTCTGTATTTAATTTATTGACCTTTTGCCTCTTTATTAAATGTTGCTGAATATTACTGTATGATTGTAAATGATAGCTTTAGCATCTTAAATATTTTTTAGAACAAATTTCATTTTTTAGAATTAAATTTTTTTTCTGTTCAGAAAAACAAATCCTTATTACAAATATAGATAATAAAGGAAAATAAACATCCACATTAGTCATGTTTAATACATAAACATTCAGACACACATATGTGTATACATATATACACATGTGTGTTTACGTGTGTGTGTATGTGTAATATGTCTCATTCTTCACTGGGTATTTTACACTATCAAGAAGTAGCTGCCATTTTAAGTCTTCTGAAATTGTGGCTGATCATTTTGTTCCTAAGGCTTTCAAAATAGTTTGTCTTTACTATAAATTGTTCTCATAGTTCTCTTTATTTCATTCCACGTCAATTCATACAAGTCTTCCTAGGTTTTTCTGAAACTATTCCTTTCATCATTTCTTATAGCACAATAGTGTTCCAATGTATTTATATTTTATAACTTATTCAACTATTCCCTAATAGGTACTCTCTCAAATTATAGTACTTTACTTTTTCAAAAAGAGCTTTTTTCTTTTTCTCTTGACTCCTCTTAGAACTAAAAAGTTGCTATGTAGCTCTAGACTTTTCATCAGGAATCCTTGCAAGTCCTTAATTTCACTTAAGATCGATTTTTTCCCTTTTAAGATTATAGTCATTTTTCCTAAATAATTCTTGATTGTAAGCCTTATGTCCTTTGCCTTCTGGAATATTGTATTTCAGCTCTCCATTCCTATATAGTAGTGGTTGCCAAGATCCTAAACATGGCTCTTTTGTATTTAAGTTATTACTTTTTGGCTGCTTGACATATTTTTATTTAACCTGGAAATCTTAGATTTTATCTATAATAATGCAGGGACATTTTGTTTTGGGTTTTTTTTTTCAGGAAGTTACTAGTGGATTTTTTTTTTCTATTTCTATTTTTTGTTTTAAGAAGTTTTGAAGTTTTAAGATATTTTGAAAGAGGATATCAAGGCTCCTTTTTTGGAAGCCGTGGTTGGGGGGTTATGCCGTTCAGATAGCCTAATGATTCCTAATTTTTTTCCCCTCTTCAATCTTTTTTCCAGGTCATATTTTCTTTTTTGTCTATGAGATAGCTTATATTTTTATTCTTCATTCATTTCTGTATTTTAAGTTTTTTGGTTTTGTTTTAAATATTTCATCTTGTCCCATGTAATCATTTTTATTGCTTGTACCAAGTTACTAATTCCCATCTATTCTGTTTTCCATAGCACTCATTTCTTCTCCATTCTTCCCTTCTAGAGCTTTCATATATTTTGCAAAATCAAATTAATAAGTAAAAAATGAAACTTTTTTTGAAGTCTTGCTTCATTTCTTTGGTTATTTATAGTTGAATTTGTGCCCAAACTGTGTTTTACTGTGAGGCATTGCTTTTAGATATTTTGGAGCAATTCTCTTCTTTTGTATTTGTATCCTGAGTGTCCTTTTCACTGTAACAGAGTTTTGAGTTGGGTGACTTTTTTTCTTCATTCTTCCCTCCTTCTTGACTTCTAACTTGATGATAGGGCTAGGTTCTCAGTACTTCTGGAGGAAATATCTGGGCTGATCCCATTGCTGCTGTCTTGGGCTATTAAATATTACAAGATCTCAGGGACAACTTAGCTAGATGGCTCATAAGGTTTCATTGCTCTCATTACTGATTTAGGACAAAATTTGATTATTACTGCCCTTTTGAACTAAGTTCTGCAAGTTCCTGACTTATATTTGAGTCTGAACAATAGGCCTAATGGGCTTGTCCATTTGGAGTTTTAGTAGCCCGCTTCTGGACACAGACACTGTTGGCCAGCTGGAAAGCTCTGTAAGATTAGAATGATAGAAGTGTTTGTCTGGGATTCCTACTCTGGTCCTTTCTCTGCAGGCTTCAGACTGAACCTGAGACCTCATTCTGCTGCTTGCTCCTGAATACCTTCTTGCTGGGTACGCAGCCTAGGGTCTTGGACCCACCATGCGGCAATCCCACCCCTGGGTGCAGGTCCCCTCTTTACTTTACTTTGGACCTATCACGAGGGTGCTAGGTAATGAGAAGAAAGCTGCCAGGAGGCATCTTTTTCTGCCCCCTACACAAGTTTAGGCTAGATCTGGAGTCATGTCTTGTCCTGGAGCACACACAGCCTCTCCCCATGCTGGAATGCTCCTGGCCAGAACCCATACCTAATGTTCGAAGATCTTTCTGTCCTTCTTTGGATGATGACTTGGGCTGGAAAAAATGACTCATGGTGATGGTTTTTTACCCCTTGAATTTACCAATCAGGATTCAGCCTGGCGCATTTTCTAGATCTGCTTGCAGAATTCTTTTTTGGGGAAGAGGAGAGCTTACCTGAGTGGACATAAATAAGCCTTCTTGATTTCAAGCCCATTGCTCTGTTAATTGCATCATCTACCCTCCCTGCATCCTCCCTTAGCAGCAAGATCTGAACCTTCCTGACACCATTACATCAGGCCCAGCATTCACTCTATCTAGTTGCCCCCAAAACGTTTTCACTTACTATGCTTAGGTTGTTATTTTGAGCAATGTTGGTGTATTTCCTGAGTCTTTTCTTAATGCAGTGCTTTGTTATTAGGAACATTTTCCACTTAGCATGTATCTTCTTGTTTAATGATCATTTAAAAAAAATCTTTTGTGGAGATGGTTTCAAATCATCTTAAAACATGTGAATATAAATTTGGTCTGATATGCCTAAAACTTGGATATATGGATTTCCCTAAAAAAAAGATCAAACTCATTTGAAAATATAACATGCTGAGAGAAAAGAAGTTGCTAAATTCAGGAAAGATGATTGTGTATTTATGTTTCTGAATACCACAATATGGATGGAGTTTTACACATAACAGCAGGAGTCACTGATCTTTTAGTAAATTAAATAGCAACAACTACTGTTTACTGCATTTTGGCAACAGATGGTGGAACAAGGATGTGCTGGAAATCATAATCTTTCTTGTTTTATTTTACAAAAAAGTTAGTATTGTGGATTTTCTTAGTTTTAAAGGCAAAGAAAAATAAATTGCAAAGAATAAAAATATCTATAAGATTAACTTTCCAATCAGTTTCTTCTAAAATCTTTTGGCAGATTAACTTTATGTTCAGTAGAGAAATAGGCAATGAAAGGAAGCTTAAAAAATAAACCTCGTGAATAATGATAAAGGATTAAAGAAGGATAAACTGCTTTCATTCAGATATGGTAAAGTCATATATATATCTCCTCTGAATCCCATCATTGAGTCATAGAGTTCAATTAGACAGAGCCTATAAATGGTTCATTTATGTCTTGAAGATCTTGAGAAAGGAATTGAAAAAAAGAGAATAATACTCTGTGAAAAATGGTGGGATAGGGAAAGGAATCTTTGGGAAAACTATTTTATGTAGAACATGCAGGTATAAATATATACAAATAAGAAGGGGTAGCTTCAAGAGTAGCTGGCATTTGAATTTTACTCTTATCTCAACTAGTCAAAATAAGGAAGGATACAAAATTGAGTTCAGAAATATATCAAATCCAAAGTATCTTATTTTATCTCTTGTGAACATTTCTCGTTTGGTCATGAACTCTTCCCCTTTCTGTGGATTTGACAGGCCATTTCTTCTATGCTCCACTGATTTGCTTTTGATATTACTATTGTATTCTAACTCATGTATTCATTTTCAACTTATCTTGGCATATGATATTAAAGGTTGGTCTGTGTCTGGTTTCTTCCTTCCCAGTTTTCAAAGCAGTTTTTGTCAAATAGTCCTTTCCTCAATAGCTACAATGTTTGGGTTAATCAAACATTAGGTTACTGTGCTTATTTGCTTCTGTATATTTTGTACCTAATCTCTTCCCTTGGCCAACCACTCAATTTTTAAAAATCCAGTATCACATTGTTTTGATGATTAGAGCTTAGTAAAGTTTAAAATCCAGTATTACTAGCCTCCCTCTTTCTTCTCATTTAAAAAAAAAAATGTTTCTCTTGGTATTCTTGTCTTTTGTTCCTTCAGTTGAATTTTGTTATTAATTTTTTCTGGCACTATAAAGTATTCATTGGTAGTTTGATTATTATGAGTGAGTAAGCAAATTAATTTAGGTGCTATTGTTATTTTTATTATCTTGGCCCAGCCTACTCATGAGAAATCAATATTTTTCCAATTGTTTGGAGCACTCTATTTGTGTGAATAGTGTTTTGTAATTGTGTTCATATAGTTCCTGTATGTCTTGATGGGTAGATTTCCAGTAATTTTATACTTTCTGCAATTGTTTTAAATGGACATTCTCTTTCCATCTTTTCTTTCTGGGTTTTGTTGTTAATGTATGGTAATTTGTGTAGATTTTATTTTATGTAAATTTGCTGAAGTTAATTGTTCTAACTAATATTTTTATTGTCTTTCTAGGGTTCTCTAAGTAAACCGTCTTATCTGCTGAATTTAGTTTTATTTGCTTATTGCCTATGCTTATTCCTTGAATTTCTTTTTCTTGTGTTATTGTTATAGCTAGCATTTATAGTACAATATTAAGGAACAATAATGATAAGGTACATCCTTGCTTCGATCCTAATTGTTCGGGTCTCCCTCACTATTCAGTCCAGCTGTAGTGGGGAGTGGGCTTGGGTGCTTACCTAATGATGCTTGATGCCCCATGACACTTTGGACATCTCCGGATCAGACAGAATAGTCAGACACCACAGTGGAGCTTCAAGGCACTTTATTCAGGATAACATGGCATGCTCTCTCTCTCTCAATCCCTTCTTTCTGCTCCCTTTATAGTCCTTATTGTGTCCCCGATCTGTGCCCTAGCAACAGGCTTGGATTGTGGCAGAGACCTTCTTGATAAATGTGCGCACTCAATGCTCAATCTGGCATGTTGACAATATGTGCCTGGACCTTTGGCCAAACTTTAGCAGAACATACACACAAGAGCTTCAATGACCACTTTACTCCTGGCTAGCATCATTGCCACATTAACTAAGTCCCAAAAGGTCACATTCTTTCCTGTTTTGCACTTCTGCATGCAATGTGCTGACTACTAACAATGTTCAATCTCTGTTATCAACATATTTATCATCCCTAACACCTAATTTTATTGAAAGACTGCTAGTTTATCTCCATTACAGGTAACATTCCAATACAGATAATACTCAACTGTTTTTACTCAATTAGTTTCCTAATACTGAACTGATTCTGATTCTTGGTATAAAACAAGTCTGGTCATAGTGTAAGATTTTTGCAATATAATGCTGAAATCTCTTTGTTATTATTTTTAAAAATTCATTAGGGAAACTGGTCAATAGTTTTTTTTCTGTCTTGGCCTTCCTTGATTTAGGGACTATTTGTGACTGAAAAGAGATTCGATAGAACTTTTTTTTTTACTGAGTTTTAAAAAAATAGTTTATAGAACATTGGAATTGTTCTTTAAATATTTATAAAATTCAATTCTAAATTTATCGATTCTGTGTGTGTATGTGTGTGTGTGTTTAGGGAGTTCATATATAGCTTGTTCAGTTTCTTTTTCTAAGAGAGGTTATTTAGCTATTCCCTTTTTAATTCCATTTTTCTGGGCAATTTACATTTTTGTAAATATTCATCCCCTTTAGATGTCTCTTTTATTGGCAAAAATAGGCAAAATATATCATTGGGTGAAATAGCTCTTAATTACATTTATTTAATCTTCAGTGGTGGTATATTTACCCTTTTAATTTTTGATACCGATAAGTTTGTTTCCTTCTTTCTTTTTTTCCTCTTTACATCAAATTATCAATGGTTTATCTATTTTATGGTGTTTTTTTAAACCAATTCCTAGTATTATTATTATTATTATTATTACAGTGTTTTATTTGCTTTAAGTTTTATTAATTTCTCCTTTGATTTTCAGCATTTCTGTTTTGGTGTTTAATTGGGGGTTTTAATTTTTTTTTTTTACTTTCATGCTTAATTCATTGACTTATTTTTTAACAAAAGTTTTTGAGAAATAAATTTTCTTCTAAATATGGTTTAAACTTCATTCTATAAATTTGGAATGTTCTCTCATTATTGCCATTATTTAAAATATATTATTGATTATTTTAATGATTGATTTGTTGACTCATTTTTTAGGATTAGGTTATTCAGTTTCAAATTAATTTTTTAAATTTTTATTAAATCTTTTTATTTTTCAAAACATATGTGTGGACAGTTCTTCAACATTAGCCCTTGCAAAATTCTGTTCCAATTCCCACCCCTCCTTTCCCCATGCCCTTCCTTAGATGGCCAGTAGTCTAATATATGTTAAACATAGTAGAAATATATGTTAAATCCAATATATGCATACATATTTGTACAATTATTGTGCTGCACAAGAAAAAAAGAGAAACAAAATAAAATGCACGCAAACAACAACAAAAAGAGTGAAAATGCTATGTTGTGGTCCACACTCAGTTCCCACATGCCTCTCCCTGGGTGTATATGGCTTTCTTCATCACTGTACTATTGGAACTGGTTTGAATCCCTTCATTGTTGAAGAGAACCATGCGCATCAGAATTGATCATCACATAATCTTGTTGTTGCTGTGTATAATGATCTCCTGGTTCTGCTGATTTTGCTCAGCATCAGTTCAGGCAAGTCTCTCCAGGCCTCTCTGAAATCATCCTGCTGGTCGTTTCTCACAGAACAATAATATTCCATAACATTCATATACCATAATTTATTCAGCCACTCTCCAATTGATGGGTATCCATTCAGTTTCCAGTTTCTAGCCACTACAAAAAGGGCTGCCACAAACATTCTTGCACATGTGGGGCCCTTTCCTTCCTTTAAGATCTCTTTGGGATATAAGCCCAATAGAAACACTGCTGGGTCAAAGGCTATGCACACTTTGATAACTTTTTGAGCATAGTTCCAAATTACTCTCCAGAATGGCTGGATCCAAGGGGTGGAGCCAAGATGGCGGAGTGCAGACACTACTCTCTGTGAGCTCCTCTGATCTTCCCTCAAACCAAGAACAGATTAAGCCTCTGAACTGGTTCAGGAGTGAAAGCTCCCTCAAATATTTGGAATACAACACATTTCCATCAAAAATTATCTTGGAAGAACTCCGGAGCAGGTCTGTTTCAGATGGGCAGGGGATCAGGCCGCTTGCTGTGCTCAGGCGCCAGCGTGCAGCAGGGGCAGGAGAACAGGGTTGGGACTGAGCGTGGCAGATTCTAGGCACCCAGGAAGTCCCTGAGAGACACTTGGGCCACTTTGCTCTGATTTCGGGCAGGTGCTTTGGCAGATCTGCCTTTGGTAAAAGGTGGATTGAAAACAACTGAGAACACATTCTTAAGCCGACCAGCCCCGCACAGGAAGTCAACTACCCAAACTGCTCCAGGGCAAACTGAAGCAGCTGCCGGTCCTCTGCTTTAAACAGACCTCAAGCTCTAAAAAATGAGTAAGAAGCAGAAGAGAGCTCTCACCATAGACAGCTTTTATGGAGAGAAAGAAGGGCAGACCTCAGATCCTGAGGTTTCTAAAGGGAATGCAACACCAAAGGAAGCCACAAAGGGAGACATGAGCTGGTCCTCATTTCACAAGGCTTACCTGGAAGATTGCATAAGGAATCTCAAAAGGGAGTTAGAAGAAAAATGGGGAAACTAATTGAGATCAGTGCAAGAAGGAAATAATATCCTGCAACAGAGATGTGAAAAACTGGAAAACAAGATTGGTGAAATGGAAAAAGACACCAACTCACTGAAAAGCAAAATTGGTAAAATGGAAAAAGAATGCAATGAACAAAAACATTCAGTTGGCCAGTTACAGAAGGAGCTAAAAAAGGTAACTGAAGAAAATAATACTTTAAAAATTAAAATCGAACAAATGGAAGCGAATGACTCTATAAGACTTCAAGAATCAGTCAAACAAAAAAGAAAAAATGAAAAAAATAGAAGAAAATATGAAATATCTCCTAGGAAAAACAACTGACTTGGAAAACAGATCTAGGAGAGACAGTCTAAGGATTATTGGACTCCCTGAAAGCCATGATAAAAAAAGAACCTAGATGCTGTCTTCCAGGAAATCATGAAAGAAAACTGCCCTGATGTTTTAGAATCAGAAGGCATAATTGGCATTGAAAAATTCACCGATCACCTCCTGAAAGAAACCCCAAAATTAAAACCCCAAGGAATATTGTGGCCAAATTTCAGGACTGTTGCACCAAGGAAAAGATATTTCACGCAGCTAGAAAGAAACAATGCAAATACTGAGGAATTGCAATTAGAATCACACAAGATCTGTCAGCTTCCACATTGAAGGATCGGAAGGCCTGCAATCAGATATTCTGAAAGACAAAGGAACTTGGATTACAGCCAAGAATAAATTATCCAGCTAGAATGAGCATTATCTTCCAGGGAAGAAGATGGTCATTTAATGATATAGGAGAATTTCACCTATTTCTAATGAAAAGACCAGATCTGAACAAAAAAATTTGACCTCCAAATATAGAACTCAAGAGAAGCATAAAAAAGTAAAAAGGAAAGAACTCTTGAGAACTATATTTCTACTATGGGTATACTCAAAGAATGAGGGTATAATTTGATTTTATTTTGATAATAATAGAATGGTTGGATCCATTCACAGTTCCACCAACAATGTATTAATGTCCCAGTTTTACCACGTCCTCCAACATTCATCATTATTTTTTCCTGTCATCTTAGCCAACCTGAGAGGTGTGTAGTGGTATCTCAAGTGTTGTCTTAATTTGCATAAAATTAATTTTTAATTTATGCTTCAAAGGCCTTTTATTGATTTTTATTTTTAGTTTTTAGTTTTTTTTTTTTTGATAAGACAATTTAGGTTAAACAACTTGCCCAGGGCCACACAGCTAGTACTTGAATTCAAGTCTTCCTAATTCTAGAACCCGTCCTCTTTCTGTAGCAACAATAGCTGTCCCTTAAAGCCACTTTATTGAATGTAATTTTTATTGTATCATTGTCAGAAAAAAGCTAATATTTTGTTAATGTGCCATAGCTGAGAAATAGGTATACTCCTTTCTAGTACTATTTGGTATTTTTAGAGGACTCTCATATCTAATCTAAAGTTCTATTATTCTCCTTAACTTAAAAAAACAAAAAATGAAACACAAAACTTATTTCATCATAGATTTATCTAGGTCTGAGAGAGTGCAAATTGAGGCCCCTACTACTATAGTTTTATTCTTTCATTTTGAAACTCATTTAACTGTGGTACTTTTTAGCAAAATATAGTTTGCTTATCTCCTTTATTTTGTATATATTTTTGCTCTTTCCTGGCTGAGATCATAATTTTTACCCTTATTTTTTAAAAAAAATCTTCATCTGAAGAATAATAGATTCTTCTGCTCTAATCCTTTATTTTTTCCAAATAATAGTTTTTTATTTTCAAAATATATGCCAAGATAATTCTCACCATCTACCCTTGTAAAACCTTGTGTTCCAAAATTTTTCTCCCTTCTCCTCATTTCTCTACTAGATGGCAAGTAATCCAGTATATGTTAAACATGTGCAATTCTTCTATACATATTTTCATAATAATTAGTTCATTGTCTATGTATAATATATCATCTACAAAGAGTGTTAATTTTGTGTCCTCATTACCTATTCTAATTCCTTTAATCTCTTTTTCTTCTCTAATTGCTAAAGCAAACATTTCTAATATAATACTGAATAGTAATGATAATTTTCTATACATATTATCATGCTGCACAAGAAAAATCAGATCAAAAAGGAAAAAAAAAATACAAGAGAAAAAGGAAGCACAGCACCAGCAAAAAAAAAGATGAAAATACTATGTTATGATCCATACTCAGTCGCCACAGTCCTCTCTCTGGGTGCAGATAGCTCCCTCCATCACAAGTCTATTGGAATTGGCCTGAGTCAGTTCATTGTTGAAAAGAGCCAAGTCCATCAGAATTAATCATCACATAATCTTGTTCTTGCCTTGTACAATGTTCTGGTTCTGCTCATTTCACTTAGCATCAGTTCATGTAAGTTTCTCCAGGCCTCTCTGAAATCATCCTGCTGGTCATTTTTACAGAACAGTAATATTCTGTGACATTCATATAACATAATTTATTCAGCCATTTTCTCACCAATAGGCATCCACTCAGTTTACAATTCTTTGCCACTACAAAAAGGGCTGCCGCAAACATTTTTGCAATTATGGGTTCTTTCCCCTTTTTTGATGATCTCTTTGAGATACAGGCCTAGTAGAGACATGACAGACCAAAGGGTATACACAGTTTTATAGCTCTTTGGGCATAGTTCCAAATCGCTCCAGAATGGTTGGATCAGTTTACAACACGACCAACAATGTATTAGTGTCCCAGTTTTCCCACATCTCTTTCAACATTTATCATTCTCTTTTCCTAATCCGAGAGGTGTGTATTGATATCTCAGAGTTGTCTTAATTTGCATTTCTCTGATCAATAGAGATTTGGAGCACCTTTTCATATTATTAGTAGTGGTTTTAATTTCTTCATCTGAAAATTACCTGTTCATATCCTTGGACCATTTATCAATTGGAGAATGGCTTGTGTTTTTTTTTTTTTTTTGTTGTTTGTTTGTTTTTGTTTTTTTGTTTTTGTTGTTTTTTTTGAACTTACTGAAGCTTTTTTATTTGTAAAACATATGTATGGGTAATTCTTCAACATTCACCCTTACAAAGCTTTCTGTTACAAATTTCCCGCCCCCCTATTCCCCACCCCTCCCCTAGATGGCAGGATATCCACTACATGTTAATTATGTTAAAATACTTGACAAATCAAATACATGTATACATATTTCCACACATCATTTTTGTGCAACAAAAATCGTATCTACAAGAAAGAAAAATCAGAGAAAGGAAACACAATGCAAGCAAACATCAATAGAGAACATGAAAATGTTGTGTTGTGGTCCACATTTCATATCCCTCTCTCTGGGTGTATATGGCTTTCTTCACTGAACAATTGGAACTGGTTTGAAACATTTCATTGTTGAAGGGAGCCCTGTCCATCAGAATTGATCATCGTATAGTCTTGTTGTTGCTGTGTATAATAATCTCCTGGTTCTGCTCATTTCACTCAGCATCAGTTCATGCAAGTCTCTCCAGGCCTCTCTGAAATCATCCTGCTGGCTGTTTCTTATAAAACAATAATATTCCATAACATTCATATACCATAATTTATTCAGCCATTCTCCAATTAATGGGCATCCATTCAGTTTCCAGTTTCTAGACACTACAGAAAGGGCTGCCACAAACATTCTGGTACATGTGATTTCCTTTCCTTCCTTTAAGATCTCTTTGGGATATAAGCCCAATAGAAACATTGCTGGGTCAAAGGTTATGCAGTTTGATAACTTTTTGAGCATAGTTCCAAATTGCTCTCCAGAATGGCTGGATCCATTCACAGTTCCACCAACAATGTATCAGTGTCCCAGTTTTCCCACATCTCCTCCAACATTTGTCATTATCTTCTCCTGTCATTTTATGACTTGTGGTCTTAAAAATTTAAGTTAATTCTCTACATTTTTAGAAATGAGGCCTTTATGACCCTTGGATGTTAAAATTTTTCCCCTGTTTTTGGCTTCCCTTCTAAATCTTGTCTGCATTGGTTTTGTTTATATGAAATCTATTTAACTTAATACAATCAAAATTATCTGTTTTGCATTTCATAATGTACTTTAGGTCTTCTTTGGCCATACATTTCTTCTTTCTTCACAGATCTGAGAGGTAAGCTATCCTTTGTTCACCGAATTTGCTTACAGTATTATTCTTTATGTCTACTTTATAACCCATTTTTGATCTTATATTGGTATAGGGTATTAGATGTTGGTCAGTGCCTAGTTTCTATCATACTATTTTCCAATTTTACCAGAAATTTTTGTCAAATTGTGAATTCCTATCCCAGAACCTATGGTCTTTGGATTTATCAAACACTAGATTACTATAGTCATTGACTGTTGTGTTTTGTGAACCTAACCTATTTCACTGATCAATTATTTGATTTCTTAGCTAGTACCAAATGGTTTTGATGACTGCTGTTTTATAATATAGTTTTAGGTTTGGTACTGCTAGGCAACCTTTTAAATTAATTTCCTTGAAATTTTTGACCTTTTGTTATTCCTTATGAATTTTGTTATTATTATTTTTTTTCTAGATCTAAAGTAATTTCTTAGGCAATTTTATTGCTATGGCACTGAATAAGTAGATTAATTTAGATAGAATTGTTATTTTCATTCTATTAGCTCGGCCTACCTATGGGCACTTGATATACTTCCACTTGTTTAGTTCTCACATTTTATGTGGAGAGTGTTTTGTAAATTGTCTTCATATAGTTCTTGACTTTGCTTTGGCAGATAGATTCCCAGATATTTTATATTATCAACAATTATTTAAAATGGAATTTTTCTTTCTATCACTTGGTGCTGGATTTTGTTGGTAATATATAGAAATGCTGATGATATATATGGATTTATTTTGTATCATGCAACTTTGCTAAAATTGTTAATTGTTTTTAGTATTTTTTAGTTCATTCTCTATGTGTAATATATCATCTACAAAGAGTGTTAATTTTGTGTACTCATTACCTATTCTAATTCCTTTAATCTCTTTTTCTTCTCTAATTGCTAAAGCAAACATTTCTAATATAATACTGAATAGTAATGATGATAATATTTCATCCCTGATCTTATTGGGAATGATTCTAGTTTATCCCCATTACATATGATGCTTGCTGATGGTTTAAATGGATGCTACTGATCATTTTTAGGAAAACTCCATTTATTCCTATAATCTCTATTTTTAATAGGAATAGGTGTTGGATTTTATCAAATGCTTTTTTCTGCATCTATTGAGAGAATCATATGATTTTTGTTAATTTGGTTGTTGATATAGTAAAATATGCTAATAGCTTCCTAACATTGAACCAGCCTTCATTTCTGGTATAAATTCTCTTTGGTCATGGTGTATTATCCTGGGGATGACTTTCTGTAATCTCTTTGCTAATATTTTATATAAGCTTTTTGCATCAATATTCATTAGGGAAATTGGTCTATAATTTTCTTTCTCTATTTTCACTCTGCATGGCTTAGGTATAAGCATCATATCTGTGTCATAAAAGAATCTGGTAGGACTCCTCCTTTCCCTATTTTTTTTTTTTTTTTTTTTTTTTTTTGCTTTTTGCTGAGGCAATTGGGGTCAAGTTACTTGCCCAAGGTCACACAGCTAGGAAGTGTTAAGTGTCTGAGACCAGATTTGAACTCAGGTTCTCCTGACTTCAGCGCTGGTGCTCTATCCACTGTGCCACCTAGCTGCCCCTCCTTTCCCTATTTTTCAAATAGTTTGCATAGTATTGGAATTAATTATTCTTTAAATGTGTGATAGAATTCACATGTAAATCTATCTGGCACTGGAGATTTTTTCTTAGGGAGTTGATTAATAGTTCTATTTCTTTTTCTAAAATGGGACTATTTAGGTAATTGATTTCCTTTTCTGTTAATCTGGATGATCTATATTTTTGTAAGTATTCCTCCATTTCACTTAGATTATCAAATTTATTAACATGTAGTTGGACAAAATAACTCCCAATTATTAGTCTTATTCCTCTTCAGTGGTGAAAAGTTCTCCCTTTTCACTTTTGAGACTTAACAATTTGATTTTCTTTTTTCCTTTTTCTAATCAAATTAACTAAAAGTTTATCTTTTTTTTTTCATAAAACCAACCCTTAATTTTATTAGTTCAACAGTTTTCTTACTTTCAGTCTTATTAATTTTCTCTTATTTTCAGAATTTCAATTGGTATTTAATTTGTTCTTTTTCTAGCTTTTTTAGTTGCATGCCTCATTCATTGATCTTTTTCTCAATTTCATTCAAGTAAGCTATATAAAATTGCCCTATGAACTGCTTTGGCTGCATCCCATAAATTTTGGTATATTGTCTTATTGTCATTCTCTTGGATGAAATTATAAATTGTATATGATTTGTTCTTTTACCCACTTATTGTTTAGAATTAGATTATTTAGTTTTCAATTAATTTTTGGTCTATTTTCCCTGGCCCTTTATTACATGTAATTTTTATTGCATCATGATCTGAAAAAAGGTGCATTTACTATTTCTGCCTCTCTGCATTTGATTTTGAGGTTTTTAAGCTCCAGTACATGGTTAATTTTTGTGTAGTTAAGAATAAAGTATATTCCTTTCTGTCCTCATTCATTTTCTTCCAAGTTCTATCATATTAAACTTTTCTAAAAATGCTGTGTACCTCCTTAACTTCTTTCTTATTTATTTTGTGGTTTGAATTTATCTAGTTCTGATAGAGCAAGGTTGAGATCCCTCACAAGTTTTAATCTTTTATTTAATCATGTGTGTATTTTTTGTCTCAGCTTTTTCTTGTAAATAACATTATTGGATTCTGATTGCTATCTTCTTTTTTATGGGTGAATTCATTCCATTCACATTCACAGTTAAGACTATTAACATTTATTTTTTTCCATCATATTTTCTTATACTTATCCTTCTCTTTTTTTACTCTGTCACTTCCTCAAGTCTGTTTTACTTCTAAGCACTGCCTTGGTATTCTCCTTTTTTCTCTCTGATCCTTTCTCTTAGCTCCTTTCCCTTGTATTCCTTGTTGGATAAGAAGAATTTCTGTTCCCTTCTCTATGTAGATGTATATTCTTCTTTCTTGAAATCTGTTCAGATGAGAGCAAGGTTCAAGTGTGGCTTCTCCTTCCCTGCCCCACCTCATTCTCTCCTCTATTTTATAAACTCTTGTGTGTGCTTCACCTCTCCCTGTGGGTGACAGAGCTGCCAGATGTCATCTATTTCCACTTCTAATGCCTACTTAGGACTCCCCTTGGATTTCTTTCTTTCCAGGTATCTCTGGTTGCTGAACTGCTTCCAGCTGTTGCTGTTGTACCATTTCTATTTTTAGTTGTGTTTCAGGTGTCCTGCTCCCCTGCATAGAACTGACCCTGGTGTTTGCAGACCTTTTTAAGCTACCTGTGGCTGAAAAAATGGTTCACTATGACTTTTTCTTTGCTTTCCCAATCAGAATTTGTTTAGGTGTGTATGCTTTCTAGGTTATTGTGGAGGAGACTATGGAGGAGCTATGGAAAAAATATCTTGTAGATATGACCTTTTTGAACCCTCTTATCCTTTTTTTTCTCTAATGCCTTTGCAATTATCTTATAGCTAAATTTTCTAGGATTCTATTAACCTTCCTAGTTTCATTCTTGTTTATTTGTGGTTAGATTTACTAATTCTGAGAGGAGGAAGTTGAGGTCTCTCACTAATACAGTTTTGCTGTCTGTTTTTTCCTGCTTTTGGCTTAACTTCTTCTCTAAGAATTTGGATGCTCTACCACTTGGCGCATTATACATTTAATATTGATACTACTTCATTATCTATGGTACCCTTTAACAGCATGTAGTTTCCATCCTTATCTCTTTACTTTATCTGAGATCAGGATTGCTACCCTGGCTTTTTTTGCTTTAGCTGAAGTTGAAGTGTGTCTTATAAGCAACATGTTGTAGGATTAATCCACTTTGCTATTCACTTCCATTTTATGGGAGAGTTCATCCTATGTACATTCAAAGTTATGATTATCAACTCTGTATTTCCCTCAATCCTATTTTCTTCACTGTATATACTTTTGTTTTCTCTTCTCACCCTGTCCCTCTTTCGTGTATTTTGTTCTAATTCACCCTGCCCTCTCCCTGTCCTTCCCTCTCTTACCCTTTTCCCCTAGTGTTTCTGTCCTCCCTTCTATCTAGTCCCTCCCTTTTCTTTTCCTTTTTCCTCCTACTTTCTTATAGGGTAAAACATGTATCTATATCTAACTGAATGACTTCCTTTTTGAGTCAATAGCTGATGAAATTAAGCTTCAGACAATGCCCCTGCTCACCCTCCTCTCTTCTTTCCTACTATTTTAATAATAATATTTTGTGCTTCTACATATGAGCCAGTTTGTTCCTTTTTACCTCCCCTCTCCTCTTCTCCCTGTAAAATCCTTTTACTACCCCTTTATGTCTTTTTCTTTGATATCATTACATCAAATTCCATTCATGTCCACACCTTCCATCCATGTATGCCCCCTCTACCTGCACCAACAACAGATAAAAGTTCGCAAGTTACATTTATCATTTTCCCATCTAGAGATAACAACAGTTTAACCTTTAAACCATATGTACACACATGTGTACATATACATACACATACCTGTACATATGTGTATATGTATATGTGAGCATGAGGAATTTATGTGTATGTACACACACACTCACACACATACACACATATCCTTCCTGTTTACCTTTTTTATGCTTCTCTTTGAGTCTTGTATTTGAAGATCAAATTTTTCTATTTAGTTGTTTTTTCCATAGAAATGATTGACAGTCTTTTACTTTATTGAAGATCTATCTCCTCCCCTGAAAGATGATGCTCAGTTTCTCTGAGTACTTAATTCTTGGTTGTAATCCCAGGTCCTTTGCCTTCTAAAATATGATATTCCAGGCTCTCTGATCTTTTATTGTATAAGTTGCCAGATCATGGGTAATTCTGACTGTTGCTCTTCAATTTTTGAATTGTTTTTTTCTGGCAGTTTGCAAAGTTTTCTTTCAGATTATAGTTCTGAAGTTTTGAAATAATGGTGTTTGGGGTTTTCCTTGTGGGATCTTTTTACAGAGGTGATTAATATATTCTTTCAATGGCTATTTCCCTCTCTGTTTCTAGTACTTTAGGGTAATTTTCCGTGATGATCTCCTTTCATCATTGAGTCTGGAGTATCTAGGCTCAATTTTTTTGGTCATGGACTTCAGTAGATCAATCATTTTTGAAGTGTTTCTCCTGGATCTACTTTCCAGGTTAGCTGCTTTCCCAATGTTTACATTTGAATTACATTTTCATTTCCAATTTTACATTTTCTTCTATTTTTTCATTCTTTTTAAAAAGTTTGACTAACTTTTGATGTCTTTTGGAGTCATTAGCATGTTTCCCCATTCTAGTTTTTAATGTGTGATTTTCTTCAGTTAGCTTTTATATCTCCTTTTCCATTTGATTAATTCGACTTTTCAAGATGTTTTCTTCAGTGAATTTTTAAAAAATTTGGTCAATTGTATTTTTTTTAAGGAATTGTTTTCTTGTCAGTTTTTTCCTTCCTTTTTCAAGCTGTTGACCCTCTCTTGCATGCCTCTTGTTTTTCTTATTTTTTTCTATTTTTCTTATTTGCCTTTTAAAATCTTTTATGAATACTTCTAAGAAGCCTCTTTGGGCTTCATATCACTCTTTGAGAAGTGTTTTGGTCTTCCCTGTCACCATAGTAGCTATGGTCAAAGTTCTTTTCTGTTTCTTGCTCATTTTCTTTCCTTCTCTTTAAAAATTTTCTCTTTTGAGCTTTTTATGGTTGAGTTCTGCTTTTGAACACAAAGGCTCCTTCAGTTGTATGTCTTGCTCACAGCAGGAGGTACCTGTTTTCTCCAGAAAACATCTTGGTTTCTTGGGCTGGCAATTTGCCTTATGCACTTGGACTGGAGGCTGCCCCACTGATCAGCCCTGCTACTCAGCCTAGGGTCTCAGTTGCTGATCTGCTGTGATTAAGATCCTCTCAGGGCTTTCCTGGACACTGTCTGAACTGGGCTAAACACCCTTTTCACCTTTCTTGAAGTCCTTCCACTCTGTCTTGAGTTATAGAGTGATTTCATTCCATCAGACTCTGTTCAGAGGTTTGTTTTCATGTGGTTTTCAAGGGAAACTAGGAGAGCTCAAGCAGCTTTCTGACTTTTCTCTGCCATCTAGCTTTTGTAATCGCCTCAAGAAAACCTCTCCCACTTTTCCTCTGGTCGCCTTCCTTCCTTGTTTTTGTGAACCAGTCAATGACTCATTTATTAAGCAGTTACTATGCCCCAGGCACTGTATTGTGTTGGGTATACAAAAATAGGTTAAGACAGCCTGTAGGAGCTCACAGTTGAATGAAGAAAACAAATATGTAGAAATAAGTTATATACAGAATAACTAGGAAATAATTAAAAGTGGGAATGAATTGAAGTAAAAGTGGTTGAGAAATATTTCTTATCGAAGGTGGGGATTCATTTAGGTTTTTAAGGAAGCCAGATAGCAGAGATAAAGAACAATCTGGGTATGGACACAAAAGCCAAAGAAGATGTCTGGAATAAAGAGATGGAGTATCTTGTTCACAAAACAACAAGAAGGCCAGTGTCATGGGGTCAAAGAGAACAGATTGGAAAGTAAGGTGGAAGAAGACTCAAAATGTAGAGGGAGTCTAGGTTACAAAGGCTATTGAATGCCAAAGCAAAAACAAAAAATGAAAAAATCACCTCAAAACAGTAACATAAGGAATCTTCATACTTAAACATCTTCCCTCACAGATAAGTATATGAGTCGTATTAGAAAGAAAATCTTTATTGCAGAAAAAGGAAAGCCTTTCACCTGTGTATTGCATTTAACATGAAAGAGAATCATCTTATTCTAGGTGATCTGAAAGCACCTAGGAAGAATTCTTTTAGAATTCCTGTCTCCTCCTTTCTACCTCTTTACCTACTTGTTTTTTCTTAATATTTTTGGGTGTGGTTACTAGTATTGTAACTAGTATTATTTTTGGAGAATTTTTATTTTGAATGATGTTTCATTCAATCACTAAGCATTCATTAAGAGCCTACTATGTGTAAGGAATTGTGAATAACAGTACCAAAAAAAAAAAACAACAAAAAAAACAAAAAACAATCCCTTCTCTCAGTTCTTCCAGTGAAGACAATAAGTGCATCTACATATATACGTGTGTGTGTATGTATATGCTTATTCAGGAAAAAATATAAAAATTAAATTCCAAATAGTTAAGTGCAGGTCGTTTGAGAGGGAAGGTACTAGCCTTTGGAAAGGATCAGGAAAGGCTTGAACTGCATCTTCCCAGAGATTGATGGGATGTTCTATATAGATCAGGAGCAGAGACAGCCACTTTGATTGGATACAATTTCAGGATAAGGGGTAACATATAATGGTACTAAAACGATAGATTAGGATTAGTTTGTGAAGCATGTAAAAGCTAAACAGAGAAGTTTGCATTAGAAGCTATAAAGACTCACTGAAGTTTATTGCCTAGTGAACTGGCCTACTCTGTGTAAGAAAGACCCCTTCCACAGTGATGTGAAGGGGATTCTGGAAGAGGGAGTCATTAGGGGCAGTGATACCTGTTAGGCTGTGGGTCTCTGCTTCTTAAACTGGTTTGTGACCCCATATGAGGTCTTATAACTGAATGTGGTCATGAAATTATGATGTATTATTAGTAAATGTTTGATTTGTGTACATATTTTATATACTTATGTGCCAGGTCAGGTAGAAATTTCTTGGGTGAAGAGAGCTTGTAAGTGGATCAAGTTTAAGAAGCCCTAGGTGTCAGGTCATGAGGGCCTGAGTTAAGGCAGAAGCTGTGTGAGGAGCAAAAAAGATATTTAATATACACATTAAGTGTGTACATGTATATATATATAAATGCATATATGTGTGTGTGTATATATGGAGAGAGTGTGTATATATGTATGAGTATATATATATATATACATATGTATGTATGAATGTATATATATGCACATACATGTATGTATGTGTGTGAATGAGTATGTGTATATATCTTAGATATCAAACCTTTATCAGAGAAATTTCATAGATTCCTTCCTCCCTGATTTAACTACTTCTTTTTTTTTTCCCCCTGAGGCAATTGGGGTTAAGTGACTTGCCCAGGGTCACACAGCTAGGGAACGTTAAGTGTCTGAGACCAGATTTGAACTCAGGTCCTCCTGACTTAAGGGCTGATGCTCTAATTCACTGCACCAACTAGCTGCCCCCGATTTAACTTCTTCTTTCTTATCCTTGGTGCATTAATTTTGTCAGTACAGAAAATTTTCAGTTTCATATAATCAAGGTTATCTTTTTTTTTGCTTCCATATCTTGTTTGATCAAGAATATATCTCAGATCCATGGATATAAAAGATGTATAATTTCTTTCTCTTCTAATTTTTTTATATTACAAATTTTAATATTTAATTTGGAATGTTGAATATCCATATGGAATCCATTTAGATTAGTATCCATTTATTATGGAATGTGGTATAAACTGGTGATCTAATCCTAATTTCTGTTAGACTGCTTCCTAGTTTTCTAGCAGTTTTTTTTCCTTTTGAACAAAAAGGTTCACCTCCTAGTAATTTATGCTTTCTACTTTTTTCAAATATTGAGTTAGTCAGTTCTATTGTTTCTAATTCCTCTTTTATCTGTTGTATTCCATTGACCTTTCTCATTATTTTTAAATTAATTCCAGATGATTTTGATGACTGCTGCTTTATAATATAGTTTTCCCCCCTTAATTTTATTTCTCCTCAATCCATATTTCTTTTCATCATTTCCCTTATCTTTTTTTCCCAAATGAATATTGTTATTATTTTATTAAGTTCTATAAAATATTTATTTGGTAATTTTATTAGTAAAGCATAAAAGTATAAATTAATTTTCTTAATATTGTCATTACAATTGATTGTTTTTAATATCTAGTTAAAAAACAGTGCTTTTTGGGGAACCTTTTAGTTTATTGGAAATAGAGAGAGCTCTAAATATAGCAAAGGAAAGGTATGATTTTATTTTTAATTTTTTGTGTAGGAGTAGATGGAAAAGAAAAAAAAACATTATTATTCTCTAATAAAATTTACTAATACATTTTCAACAAACTTGCATCAGTTTTACTAGTTATTCTTATTTCTTATAGCATAACATTTATTTAAAAAAATTTTTTGTGGTCCAAATTTTTCCAAGAATTAAGTGCTTCACAAAGAGCCAATTAACCCTCTCATCTTGTTTATTCTAGTTTGTGTGTGTGTGTGTGTGTGTGTGTGTGTGTGTGTGTGTGTGTGTGTGTATTGGGAAGTTATTTAAAAAGGAATAAAATCAACTTTATTCTTTAATGCAGTTAAGAGAGACTTTGGAGCAATCAATAGGGCAATTAAGAAGTCAACGTTTATTCAGAAACTCTGAAGTAAGAAGTGCTTCTCTTTCAAGTTTGTATGTAAGTGACCTGGATGACCCCAATGTAACAGGTAAAAATTTAAGAAGTTCTAAAAATTCAGGTTAAAATTTAATATTGTTCTAAGTCAAGGAAAACTCTTTTGGAATATAATAACATAAAAATAGTGCAGACCAAGTATCAGATGTTGCTATTGTTGAGAGTGCTAGAAATTTTTTTTTCTGTAGTACCTTATGAAATATATTAAACAAGGGCTGTTATGACTACGAATATGATTATTGCAATTCATAGACTGTATGTAATTAAAACTTGTAGGACTAGAAATATAATTGTCACTCCCTTGTTCCTCCACACACAAAAAGATAACCTAAATGCACATGATCCAAAAGTTAGAACTAGAAGATATTTAGGAATATGGTATCTTTTCTCCCAGTGTGGCAGAATTTGGGGAAATTGGACTATTAAAGATGGCTTTTAGCAACTTTCCCTAGTGTGTGTGTGTGTGTATTAAATGTGGGCATATATATATATATATTTATAGGTATACACACATATAGTTTGGTATATCTATAACTGTTTAAACATTTTCTTTATTTGTCTTATGAGTAGAGGTGGCTTATAAGGAGAACTCATCACTTTCTAATGCAGTTTTTCAGCATTAGAATAAGAGTGGAGGCAAGTCCTAGTAGCCAGTGTCTAGGCAGTGGAGTCAATCAGTTTTTAAATTGTGATTATAGCTGGGCCTTGCTGTGGGTGATGATTTTCATTGGTAATTTTTACAAGCCTTTGATAGTATTATTGCTATTTTTATTATTTTCTTGGTGAAGGAAGCCAATCAGTACTAATGTCTAAGGCTTTAATTGGGCTTTTAAATTTAATATTTGTTGAACAATTATTAGTCATATTTCAAGGAAACATACAAATGATTTTACTTTACTTTAATTTGTATAATTTTCCCAAATTTTAAAGAAAACAAGCTTTATTCCAGTGACGAATTCTAATTGTGACTGATATCTTTTCAGAATGAAATTGCAAGTTATTTTGTATAGTGTGACTTTTATTATGAGAATGTTGAAATTGGAATATAACTCATACTTGGTTAGGTGTGAATGTGTGTGTGATCATCTCTGTGTGAGTGTGTATATATATGCCTATATGTCTATGTTGATTAAATTTCAGGATGCTTTTGTGTTCATGTTGCTTTTTTTTCCCCTCTTTATTTTCTTTTCAATTGTAAAGATAGCCATCATGATATCCGGCCTTCCTCACCACTCAGGGACTCCAGAGAACCACAGGGTTCTAGACTGCACAAGTCTAGATCAGCTTCTGTCCGGTTTCTTGATGAGCCAGATGATTTGGCCCAGGTATTGTGTACTAGGGAGTAATCTCTCTCCCAGTATTTCTTATCACCACAATACAAGTGATTAAAAATTGGGCTTTCCTTATGTTTAACTTTGTTTTCTGGACCATGCATTGGTTTTCTGTCTTTTTGGTAGGAATTATATTTTCTCCATGATACTTGGAGATAAATTCTGTCGGATCTATTGTTTTCTCCTCAAATAATTCCTCTTTTAAGTCCAGCCAGATGAGTTGCTCCATGTGAACATTGGTTTATTCTTGTCAAAAAGTTATTTTCTTTAATATTTTACTCATTTTAATTTTTTCCCCTTTGGATTGTGAATTAGTGGAAGCAGTAATAGATGGTGAAGTCCTTTTTAGGCTTGGAATTCAAGGAGGGATGGAGAGGCTACTTTCTTATAGAAAATGAGAAGATACTTTTTTTTTTCCCCCATAAGGCTTCTTTCAATCTTTCCATTAAACCTGAGATTCTTTAGTGTTTCCCTTGATAGCTAAATTAATTACATTAAAAATGGCAAGGAAAAGCTGTAGTCTATCTTTTTGAGATCTTTGTCATTAGAATCTTGTGAGTCTTGGCTACGAATGTATCTCAAGCTGTTTAGCTCTTGGGTGTTAAAGATAGAGGACCCAATAAACAGTGGAACAGAAGATATTACAAAGGAACTTTTCCTATATAATGTTTTTTAAGTACTCAACTATATATATTAGGATGAAATATATAATGCATATACTTACATATGCATATATATCCATATATACACATGCACACACATACATACATATTTTTTACACATGTATATACAGTTATCCCTTGACATTTGTAAGTGTTAGGAGTGCAAGACCCCCATGAATGTGAAAAACAAGAGTCTAACTCTTGGCTTTACCCCAAAACTTATTTTTAATAATTCTGATCATATTTGTTTAACACATAAAACAAATAAAAAAACACACTGCGTTCATAAAAATCTGCAGTTTGTACACAGTAGAGATTAATATCTTGTGCATTATGCAGTCTTTGCAGCCATAGATGTAGCTGCAGCAATGCTTCATAGAGTTCCTTCTACAAAAACTCAAGATACAAAGATCACTGTAGGAGATACTCATAGGAATGAGTGTAGATGAAAAAAGAAAGAAAAGAAAAAAAAACCCAAAGAATAGACAGAGCACATAGCCTGTAATTCCTTAAAAATTGAAACTTTTCACAAAACTGTTCATAAAACGTTTACATATGTATCCGTAAAGTATTGTGATAAAATAGATGAATACTATATTTCTACTGTACTATGTTATATTATACCATACCATATCATATTATGTATTATACTTTATTACATTTATGTATTGCATTATACTATATTAATATTATATCACTACTAGTATAGATTAATACTATATTAATACTATTTATGCACGGGGCAACTAGATGGCACAGTGAATAGAGTGACAGGCCTTGAGTCAGGAAGAGTCAGGAATATCTGTCTTCTTGAGTTAGCCTGTGTGACCCTTGACAGGTTATTTAATCCTCTTTGCCTCAGTTTCCTTATCTGTAAAATGTGGAGACCTAAATGGCAAACTACTCCAGTATCTTTGCCAAGAAAATTCCAGATGGGTTCACAAAGAGTCTGACATGACTGAAAAACTATTGGTGTAACAGGATAATAATTTTTTAAAAATTTCATTATATCTCTGCATCATTTATAATTTGTCACAGTCTGTTGCTCAGATAAAAAAAAATACCCATTTAATTATCAATGGTCAACCTGCAAATAACTAGATCTTCAAATGTGAAACCTACTGAATGTTAAAGGATGACAGTAAAAAACATGTCTTTTTTATATTACTATGGAGAAAGGCAAGTGTTTGAATGGTTCTCTCTTCTGTACTATAGTGTTATAGAAAAAAAACAAAGCAAAAGATTGGACTGTTAGTCCTGTGGGGGTTTGGATTTGTCCTTTGCTGTGGGGGTTTGGATAAGTCACTGTGTGTCTCTGTTTCTGCAAAGTAAGGAGGCTAGACAAGATAAGCTCAAAGTCCCTTTTCTATATGTGTGAATTTTGGACTGTTATGCTTTTCACTTTCCTTTTTTAATCTTCAGTTGATCCTTGGGATTTAGAAGCCAAAGGATGATTTCTTAATCATTAAGGTTAAAAGTAACATCTGTGGCAAAGATATGGTAACAGCTCAAGTAAAGCATGAAAATATTTTAGTTGTGAGTTCATTCTTTAAATGAACTATTTTCTGTTCATTTTGTTCAATATTTTTTTGACTGCCATATTGACTGCTGTTTGCCTCACATGACTGTTTTTAAAAGTTGTTTTACCTAGTGTTTCATTTATTCTTTGCAGTATAGAAGCTTAATCTATTCTTTAAAAATTTTTTTAAGTAGTATTTTTTCTACAAACATGCAAAGATAGTTTTTAACATTAACCTTTGCAAAACCTTGTGTTCCAAATTTTTCTTCCTTTCTTCTTCCTCCCCTGACAGTAAGCCATGTAATTTTTCTAAATACATTTCCATATTTGTCATGCTGCACAAGAAAAACCAAGTCTGTTCTTTCTTGAAGATGCATATTATTGTTTTTAAGCATCATTAAATGGTACAAAATTTATTCTTGCCTTCAGTGAACCTGCATGGGTGAAACTACACTGATCTGGGTTGTTTTTTGTTTGTTTGTTTGTTTGTTTGTTTGTTTTAGCTTCATTCATTGCACCAGTCCCTCCGAGATCTCAGTAATGAACAAGCTCGCCTTGGAGATGATCTCAACAGAGAGCTTTCAAGAAGAAATAGGTAAAACCAGATTTTTAAAAAATTTTAAATGTGAGTTTTTGGAGAAGTAATCTAAAAAATGTAATTGACACTTGCACATATTTTTGAAATCTGTTGTATTTTCTCCCAATAACTCATAATAGACTATGGTAGTATATTGTCTGAGTGTCAGCCTAGTTCACTTTGGTGAAGTTGATCAGCAGATTGACTACAGGATGCTGAATTTTTCACCATACCAAATCCTAAAGACATTTCATATTTTGAATAATCAATGAATATATACCCATATATATAACATAATAACCAATAACTGTCTACTCCACTGAAATCATTCTTTGTAGTATTATTTTATTAATGCACAAAGCTCAAGACACTTCGAATGATCTTTATATATGGTTTAGTCATGTCGCTCACTCCTTTGCTTATAAATTGAAAGTGTCACTCCCTATTGCAGCTTAGGGTAAAGAATATTCATTTATTTATTCACTCATTATATATTTATTTGTTTATTTTTGTGCTAGATTTCAAGACCATCCACAATGTAGTATAATATTATCTTTATAGATGTATGTTATTTCCTTCTATACATTTTAAGATTCAGCCAAATTATCTTGTTCTCTGATTAGGGCATGTGCTGTTTCACCTCTCTGCCTTTTATTTATGGTCTCCCTGGAAAGTTTTCCTTTCCTATCTTTCTCTTTTGAGTTCCTATTCAAGTGCAGTCTAAATGCCACTTCCTTTTTGTAGATATTTCTGAAGCTCCACCCATGTTGATAACTTTCTTCCCAGGACCTTATCTATCACTTTCTTTTGAAGTTCAGAAATAATGTAAGTGACCTGTTTAAATGATTCCCTTGGCTATGGGAGTAGTAGGATTCAACTTTAATGATATGTAAAAATCTGTTGAGCAATGTTACCCTATCTTACCTAGTATTTAAGAACAAATTTCCTTTGAAATATAGTGGGTGACTTCTGTGGGTGAGTTGAAATCTAGTCTCCAGTTGGATTTTGTTTCTATCACAAATATTTGTTCTGTTGAGAATATAAGTATTGAACCAATTAATAAACTAAGAGTTGGTTTTATGAAAAAACCCCAGCAAAATAAATAAACTATTGGTTAATTTGATTAGAAAAAAGGAAAAAACCCAAATAATCTGCATCAAAAATGAAAAGGGTGAACTTACCACCAATGAAGAAGAATTAAAGCAATAATTAATAACTATTTTGTGCAAGTGTATGCCAACAAATCTAACAATCTAATTGAAATAGATGTATATCTACAAAAATATAAAATGACCAGATTAACAGGAGAGAAAATAAATTACTTAAATAGTCCCACTTTAGAAAAAAAGATTTGAACAAGCCATCAATAACCTCATTAAGAAAAAAATCTTCTGGGCCAGATGGATTTACAAGTGAATTGTTCCAAGCATTTAAAGTATAGTTTATTCCAATACTATGTAAACTATTTGGAAAAATAGGTAAAGAAGGAGTCCTGCCAAATTCCTTCTATGACGCAGATATGGTACTGATATCTAAACTAGGAAGAGCCAAAACAGAGAAAGAAAATTGCAGATCAATCTCCCTAATGAATATTGATGCAAAAATGTTAAATAAAATATTAGCAAAACATATTACAACAACTTATCACCAGGATAGTACATTATGACCAAGTGGGATGTATACCAGTAATGCATGGCTAGTTCAATATAGGAAAACTTTTGCAATAATATTTTATTTATTTATGTATGTATGTATGTATGTATGTATTTATTTATTTATTTATTGCTGAGGCAATTGGGGTTATGACATGCCCAGGGTCACATAGCTAGGGAATGTTAAGTGTCTGAGACCAGATTTGAACTCAGGTCCTCCTGACTTCAGGGCTGGTGCTCTATCTACTGTGCCACCTAGCTGCCCGCTTTTGCAATAATTGACCATATCAATAGCATAACTAACAGAAATAATGTGGTAATCTCAATAGATGTAGAGAAAGCTTTTTCCAAGATCCAGTACCCATTCTTATTAAAAACATTAGAAAGCATAAGAATTAAGGGAATTTTCTTTAAAGTGATAAACAGCATCTATCCAAAAAAACATAAACAAGCTTTATTTCTAATGGGGAGAAGCTCAATTCATTCCTAGTAAGATCATTCCTAGTAAGATTCCTAGTAATATCAACATGGGTGGAGCTTCAGAAATATCTACAAAAAGGAATTAGATCCTAGTAAGAAACAAGGATGCTCATTATCACCACTGCTATTCAATATTGTAGAAAATGTTGGCTTTAGCAATAAGAAGAGAAAAATAAATTACAGGAATTAGAATAGGTAATGAGGAGATAAAACTAGAACTCTTTGCAGATGATATAATGGTATACTTAGAGAATCCTAGAGAATCATCCAAAAACCTACTTGAAACAATAGCTTTAGTAAAGTTAGCAGATACAAAATAGACTCATCAGTATTTCTGTATATTACTAAGCAAAGCCTAGCACAAAAGATAGAAAGAAAAAATCTGTTTAAAATAATTGTAGACAAAATAAAACATTTGGGTGTCTATCTGCCAAGACAAACCCAGGAATGATTTGAACACAATTACAAAACAGTTTTCACACAAATAAAATCAGATCTAAACAATTGGAAAAATAACAATTGCTGAAGGATAGGCTGATCTAATAAAATAAAAATGACAATGCTATCTAAATTGGTCTACTTGTTCAGTGCCATACCAATTAAACTGCTGAAAAATTATTTTATAGAGCTCGAAAAAATAATAACAATTCATCTGGAAAAGCAAAAGGTCAAGTACATCAAGAGAATTAATGGGAAAAAAAATACAAAGGATGAAAGCCTAGCAGTACCAGACCTACAACTCTATTATAAAGCAGCAGTCATCAAAAACATTTGGTACTGGCTAAGAAATAAGAGTGGTGGATCAGTGAAATAGGTTAGATATACATGACAAAATAATCAATGACTATAGTAATGTATTTGTTACACTCTCAAACATCAACTTGTATGATAAGAACTCACTATTTCACAAAACATTTCTGGGAAAACTGAAAAATAATATGTCAGAAATTTTCCATAGACCTATATCTCATACATATTCAGGAGAACAAGGCATAATTTACCTATCAGATCTTTGGAGAAGGGAGAAATTTATGACCATGGAAGAACTAGAGAACATTATGAAATGCAAAATGGACAACTTTGATTATATTAAATTAAAAAGTTTTTGCAAACAAATCCAACAGAAACAAGATTATAAGAGAAGTACAAAGCTGGGAAAAATTTTTGTGTTTCAGTTAAAGGTCTCATTTCTAAAATATATAAAGAACTGTGTCAAAGTTAGAAGAATCCAAGTCACTCCCTAGTTGAAAAATGTTCAAAGGATATGAACAGATAATTATCAGATGAAAAAAATTAAAGCCATCTATAGTCATATGAAAAAAAGTGCTCTAAATCACAATTGATTAGAGAAATGCAAATTAAAAAAATTCTTGAGATGTCACCTCACATCTCTTAGATTGACTTAAGATGACAGGAAAAGATAATAATAAATGTTGGAGGGGATGTGGGAAAACTGGAGCACTAATGCATTGTTGGTGGAGCTGTGAAATGATCCATCTACTCTGGAAAGCAATTTGGAACTATGCCCCAAAGGGTATAAAACTGTGCATATACTCTTTGATTCAGCAGTACCACTACTAGATTTGTACATCAAGGAAATCATAAAAGAAGTAAAAGCACTCACATATACAGAAATGTGTATAGCAGCTCTTTTTGTGATGGCAAAAAATTATAAAATAAGTAGATGCCCATCAATTGGAGAATGACTGAATAAGTTATGGTATATGAAAGTAATGGAATATTATTGTTTTATAAAAAATGATAAAAAAGCTGATTTTATAAAGTCCTGTAAAGATTTACACTGTGATGCTGAGAGAACCAAGTAGAACCAGGAATACATTGTATGCAGTAACAGCAAGATTGTGCAATGATTAACTATGAAAGACAGTTCTTCTCAGCAATTCAGTTGATCTAAGGCCGTCTCAATAAGTTTTATGTGAAAAATGTCATCTGCATCCAGAGAGAGAGAACTATTGGGACCAAATGTAAATCAACACACGCTATGTTCACTTTTTTTTTTCTTTTCTGTTTTTTTTTCTCCTGTGGTTTTTCCCTTTCCTTCTGATTTTTCTCTCCCAATATGATTCATAAAAAAAGTGTTAAAAGTGAATGTACATGTACAACTAGGACAAAAACTTTAAAAAGGATATGTTATGGGCTTCATATTTTTATTTTTCATTTCATAAAGGTTTGAATTCTCATTTAATGCCTAACCTTTGATTGTTAATGGAGTTTGCTGCCAAATTGAATGTTACAGCATGAATATAAGAAACATGACTTAGAGCAGCCTAAATTAAATTCCAGTATTTATTCAGTACTTTCTTTTTTCTTAACTTTAAAAATACACAAGAGAAAGGTATTTGTACCACTTAAATTATAAATGTATAATTATGTTTCTGTACATATAACAAGATTTTTTTTTCCCCCTGTTCAAGGTCAGATGCTCAAACTAAAAAGACTTTGGAAGAATTATCTGTGAGACTTGATGAATCTCAGAAACAAGATACAGTAAGAACTATTAATTTAGAAACTTTTGTTTAGGAAATGAGAGCATTGTACTTTCATGTGACTTTATTTTTTTTTTCTCTTTTTGATTTAATATTTAACATGGTTTTCCCCAGTTACATGTATAAAAGAGTTTTTTACATTTGTTTTAAAAACTTTTAGTTCTAGATTCGCTCCCTTCCTTCCTCTCCATCTTCCCATTGAGAAGGCACATGTGAAGTTATACAAAACATTTCTATAAAACTCATGTTGAGAAAGGAAAATAGATTCTCCTCCACTCTCCCCAAAAATTCTTCAAGAAAAAATAGAATAAGAAAAAAGTGTGCTTCAATCTGTATTCAGACACAATCAGTTCTTTCTCTGAGTATGGATAGTATTTTTCATTTTAAGTCCTTCAGAATAATATTGGTTCATTGTATTGTTGAGAATAGGAAAGTCATTCACAGCTGATTATCCCATAACATTGCTAATACTTTATATACCATACATATCACTTTGAATGACTTCATGGGTAACTTTCCAGGTTTTTCTAAGAGCATCTTGTTCATTATTTTTTATAGAAGAATAGTATTCCATAATAATAATAAGAATGTACCACAATTTATTTAGCCATTATCCAGTTGATGGGAATCCCCTCAATTTCCAATTTTTTGTTTTGAGAAAAGAGCTCTATACATATTTTTGAATATTTATAAATAATACATTTATATGTATGAATATATAAAATAGATCCTTTTCCTTTTTTTTTTTTAATCTCTTTTGGGATATAGGCCTAAAGCCCTTTGAAAATAGTGCCAAATTGCTCTATAGAATGGTTGAATCAGTTTACAATTCCACCAGTAATGCATTATTGTTTCATTTTCTCCACATTCCTTTCAATATTTGTCATTTTCCTTTTCTGGCTCATTAGCCAATCTAATAGGTATGAGGTAGTACTTCAGAATTGTTTTAATTTGCATTTCTGCAATCAGTAGTGAGTTAGAGTATTTTTTCCTATGGCTATAAATAGATTGATTAGTTCATCTGAAAACTGTTCATATCTTTTGATCATTTATCAACTGGGGAATGTTTTTTTTTTTTTTTATAAATTTGACTGTTTTGTATATATTTGAGAAATGAAACCTTCATCAGAGAAACTTACTTCAAAATTCTTTTTACTGTCCCCAACTGTTTTCCCCCCAGTTTATTTTATTCTCTCTCTGCTTCCACTTTGTCCTTCCTCAAAAGTGTTTTGCTTCTGATCACCCCTCTTCTAATATGCCGCCCTTTCTATTCCCCTTCCTCCTTCTCATTTACCCTTTTCTTCCTACTTTCCTGCAGGATAAGGCTGATTTCTGTACCTGATTGAGCATATATGCTATTCCTTCTTTGAATCAATTCTGATTGACTAAGGCTTACTCATTACCTCTTTCCTCCCCCTCTTCCCCTCTACTGTAGAAGCTTTTTCTTGCCTCTTTTATGGTAGATAATTTGTACCATTTCATCTCTCCCTTTTCCTTTCTCCCAATACATTCCTCTCTCACTTCTTAATTTTTCTGAATAGGTCATTCTTGGTTGTAATCCTAGCTCATTTGTTTTCTAGAATATCATATTCTAAGCCCTCTGGTCCTTTAATGTAGCAGCTGATAAATCTTGTGTTATTCTGACTGTAGTCTACTATATTTGAATTGTTTCTTTCTGGAGGCTTGCAATATTTTCTTCTTGATCTGGGAGTTCTGGAATTTAGTTTTTATATTCCTGGAAGTTTTCATCTTGTATTCTCTGTAAATATATCATTAGTTGTCCTTTTAATTATAAACTGCTTGTTAGAAGTAAATTCTTAGGATATATGGCACAGTCCAAATCACAGTAGTTTTTAAATGAACACTTAATTATTTGTCATAATCAGTAATACATTTTTGTAGTTCTGACACTGCAGGGGAAATTTCAGTTCATCACTTGCCTAAATTTTACCCAGTATAGGGCAATAAGAGTGTTTATTAAGTTTGATCATTCATGGATAAAAACAAAAATCATTGTTATTTGAGTTTTCTTCAAGAGAGGTTGCTCCTTACATTAAAAACACAAAAATCAACTCTGCTATTTCTTAGAAGGGTCAGTCATTAGCAGGCCCTTAAAAATTCTGTCAATTCAAAAACCAGATAGATAACTTTGACTATATTAAGTTAAAAAGTTTTTGTACAAACAAAATCAATGCAGACAAGATTAGGAGGGAAGCAATAAATTGGGAAATCATCTTTACATTTAAGGGTTCTGATAAAGGTCTCATCTCTAAAATATATAGAGAATTGTCTCATATTTATAAAAATTCAAGCCATTCTCCAATCAATAAATGGTCAAAGGATATGAACAGACAATTTTCAGAGGATGAAATTAAAACTATTTATAGTCATATGAAAAGGTGCTCCAAATCACTATTGATCAGAGAAATGCAAATCAAGACAACCCTGAGGTACCACTTCACACCTGTCAGATTGGCTAAAATGACAGGAAAAGTTAATGATGAATGTTGGAGGGGATGTGGGAGGGCTGGGACACTGATGCATTGTTGGTGGAGCTGTGAACGGATACAGCCATTCTGGAGAACAATTTGGAGCTATGCTCAAAAAGTTATCAAACTGTGCATACCCTTTGACCCAGCAGCATTTCTATTGGGCTTATATCCCAAAGAAATCATAAAGGAAGGAAAAGGCCCCACATGTGCAAGAATGTTTGTGGCAGCCCTTTTTGTAGTGGCTAGAAACTGGAAATTGAATAGATGCCCTTCAATTGGAGAATGGCTGAATAAATTATGGTATATGAATATTATGGAATACTATTGTTCTGTAAGAAATGACCAGCAAGGGGCAGCTAGATGGCGCAGTGGATAGAGCACCAGCCCTGAAGTCAGGAGGACCTGAGTTCAAATCTGGTCTCAGACACTTCCTAGCTGTGTGACCCTGGGCAAGTCACTTAA
>JAJPUD010000897.1:487290-505214 GCA_023553655.1 Myrmecobius fasciatus
TGGTATATGAATATTATGGAATATTATTGTTCTGTAAGAAATGACCAGCAAGATGATTTCAGAGAGGCCTGGAGAGACTTACATGAACTGATGCTGAGTGAAATGAGCAGAACCAGGAGATCATTATACACGGCAACAACAGTACTATATGACGATCAATTCTGATGGACATGGCTCTCTTCAACAATGAAATGTTTCAAACCGCCTCCAATTGTTCACTGAAGAAAGCCATATACACCCAGAGAGAGGGATGTGAAATGTGGACCACGACATAACATTCTCATACTCCTTGATTGATGTTTGCTTACATTGTGTTTCCTTTATCTGATGTATCATTTATGTAGATAAGATTCTTCTTGCACAACAATGATAAGTTTGGAAATATGTATACATATATTCGATTTGCCAATATTTTAACATAATTAACATGTAGTGGATATCCTGCCATCTAGGGGAGGGGTGGGGAGTTGGGGGGAAAAATTTGTAACGGAAAGCTATGTAAGGGTTATTGTTGAAGAATTACCCACACATATGTTATGCAAATAAAATAAAAAAAATTCTGTCAATTCTATATTGAATGATAAGATTGTTGGGAAGAATAAAACAGCAGGATGTATAACAAATATTTTTTAAATGGTCATATCAGCAGGCTTTTTTTAAGAACTCAGGAATAAACATGCTGAAAAGCTAGAGCACAGTACAATAAACAGAATGCTGCTTTGGAAGATAAATCCTATAAAAGTAGCTGTCTGCTTTGTTTTAATTTAACTGCATGTTATTAAACACTAACTTTGAAGCTCTTGATCTTTTTATGTCTTTAGCTGCTTTATTTTGGTATTTGTAAAACCATATGAAAAGATTTATAGGTTTTATTCCCAATTAAAATCCCAACTGATAGGTTCTTAATAGGAAGATTTACTAAAATGAGACCCTATGTTTTCATTTTAAACATTTCTTACCTGAGAATTCTTCAGAAATTCACAGAGTGAAGAATTAGGGAAATTTGTGAAAGACTTGTTACTTTTTGGGCATTAAGTTAGTATTCTAGAGCAGGGATTAGTACATTATACCTAAATGCAGCCTGTTGCCTGTTTTTATATAGTTGGCTAAGAATGGCTTTTATATTTTTAAGTTTCTTTATATTTTCAAATATAAAAAAACTCTTTTTAACCCACCGGTTTTATAAAGAGTCTATTTCCTGGATATGGCCTGTGGACTATAGTTTGCCCACCCCTGTAACGTTTGAAATGTTATGGAGTGTCTGAATTAGGCATCCTCCATTTTTGACTACTTGTTTTGGAACACTCATTCGATATTTAAAATTCTCAATCCAAGTATCTTACTTAAATTTAAAGAATTATTCTCCCTCCCTCCCTTCCTTGTTTCCTCCCTTCTTCTTGCCTTCCTTCCTCTCTTTTCCTCCTTCCCTCTCTTTATTCCTTCCTTTCTCCCTTCCTCTCTCCTTCCTTTTCTGTCTCCTTTCCTCTTTCCCTCCCTTTCTCTCTTCTTTCTTTCTTTCCTTTTTTTTTAAACATCTTTATCTCTTCATTGTAACACACTAATATAATTAAGCAAAACACATTAACACATTGGCCATATGCGAAAATGTATCTCTTGTTTGGTATTTTTAGACTCTTACCTCTTTCTGAAGAGGCAGAAGGCAACATTCATCATCATGTTTTCAAAGTCATGATACATTAATGAGAGTTCTAAAGTCCTTATTTTCTTTTATATTATTGTAGTGTTATAAATCACTCTCTTGTTTGTGTTCATCTTATTCTCCATATGGCAAATATTTACTAATTGCCTATGTGCCAGCCATCATACTAGGTGCTGGTGATGGGAGGAAAGATAAGCATCATTGACTGTCCTTAAAGAACTCATGATTGAATGGGGGAGACATTATGTAAATAACTATTTACACACAAGATATGTAAAACAAAGTATACAAAGTCTCAGAAGGATCTCAGTAGCAATAATGGGAATCAGAAAAGACTTCTTGCAGCAGATGGAATTTTAGCTGAGATTTCACAAAATTCACAAAATGGAAATCAGGGAAAGATGGGACAAGGTTTGAAAGATTTTATATTTGATTCTGGAGTTTGTTGAATAGGGGGTGACATGTTCAGATCAGTGTTTGAGGAATATTGCTCTTCATGAGATCATACACATTTTTCCAAATTTCTCTTATTCCTTCATATTAGTTACCTCTTATAGCCTGACAATATTTACATTATATTCATGCCCCACCATTTGTTTAGTCATATCCTGTTTGTTGAGTTCTCATTTTGTTTTCAGTTCTTTGCTACACACATTTTTAGAGATATGGGTATTTCTAATGCGATAATTTAGAATTGAATCAAAAACTCTAAAAAACTTAACTACCACTAGCAAAAACATCCATATAAAGCAAAATCCTTAGAAGACAAAAACTCCTACTATATGACGATCAATTCTGATGGACATGGCTCTCTTCAACAATGAAATGTTTCAAACCACTTCCAATTGTTCACTGAAGAAAGCCATATACACTCAGAGAGAGGGATATGAAATGTGGACCACAACATAACATTTTCATGCTCTCGATTGATGTTTGCTTGCATTGTGTTTCCTCTATCTTATTTTTCTTTCTTGTAGATATGATTTTTCTTGCACAACAATGATAAGTGTGGAAATATGTATACATATATTCGATCTGTCAAGTATTTTAACATTATTAACATGTAGTGGACTTCCTGCCATCTAGGGGAGGTACTGGGGGTAAAATTTGTAATGGAAAGCTTTGTAAGGGTCAATGCTGAGGAACTACCCATACATATGTTATGCAAAAAAAAAAAAAAAGACAAAAACTCCGTATACTTGGTATGAATGTTTTGTTTGAGAATTTCATGACAGCCCTGTGTGAATATGCATTAATTTTTTTTTTTTTTTTGCTTTTTTGCTGAGGCAATTGGGATTAAGTGACTTGCCCAGGGTCACACAGCTAGGAAGTGTCTGAGACCAGATTTGAACTCAGGTCCTCCTGACTTCAGGGCTGGTGCTCTAACCACTGCGCCACCTAGCTGCCCCAATATGCATTAATTCTAATTTGTGGTTACTTAAATTGTTTCTGATTTAGTTTACTTAATAGCCTTCTTCCTTAGGGGGGGACATGCAATGAACACATTGCAGCCAGGGTGAGAAATGAACTGAGGAAGTGGGAGTTTTCAGAGTTGGTTTTTTTTTTTTATTTTTTTATTTTATTTTTTTATAAAATGAGGAGTTTTCTGGAGATCATGAAGTCTGGTGAGGTAACTTAGTAAGAAATATGTTGAATCCTTAAATGGTGTAGACTATCTACTTCCTAACCTTTTCAACCAGATGGAGGGAAGAGCCCCAGGGGCAGAGAGTAGTAGGGAATGTGAGTTTTTGGAGACTGTGAAATCCAGGAAAGTAGCTGAGTGAGAAGTGATAAGGTGAATTCTTGGGATACTGTATATACAGGAATCATGATAGGAACTGGGGCCTCTGATTTTATTTTTTTGAGGAACTTCCAGGTAATAAATATCCTTCTTCTAGCAATTTGAGTCAGATCATTCTCTTTAGTTGAAATTGTAGAATAATGTTTGGTGCTGCACTAAGAAAGGAAACACTTTCTAGGATCTTATAGCCAGAATATATGAACCCTGGTTTTCTTTGAGACTACTTCTCTGTTTACTATATGATATATGATAAATCACAGAAACAGTATAGTGATTAATTTATCAATGACAAATAGTTCATTTCAATTCTAGGGTAAGCTTGAGTATGGAAATTAGTGGGCAATAAGTCTGATAGAGTTTGTTGGGGCCACATAGTTAATGATTTAGAATTTTAAAGCATTTTATGCTTAATTCACTGGTCAGTGAATGCCAATTGAAGTTTCATGATTGTGGTACGACAGGAGCTGAATGTAGTTTTAAGGAAATTGTTTTGGCAGCAATGTGTGATATGAATAAAAAACTATTTTCAATTAGGATTTAGAATTAACATGTCTCTAACTGGCATGGATGGTACCATTTTTTTCCTCATTGGAGCCAAGAAGGATCAGTATTACCTTCTTTATATGAACACTCTTGAAAATTAAAGACCATGAGAAAACTGAAGGCTAAGGGAGCTTGTTTTCTTTATTCATAGTTTTTGTGGTATGAACTTGTGATCCTATATGCTTTTGTGAAAATGATTTTTTAGAACCTCAGACTTGGTTAATATTTTTTTTTAGTGATAAATTTTCTGATTCTGCATCAGAATAAAATAGAAATGACGTGTTATAGCAATAATAGATTTCTTTTAAGTTTGGTAAGCAGTATACTATCAATGCTTTTCAATAAATCCTCAAAACACTCTCCTTTCTTTAGATTCTGATCCTTCAGAAAGGGCCCCACATGTGCAAGAATGTTTGTGGCAGCCCTTTTTGTAGTGGCTAGAAACTGGAAATTGAATAGATGCCCTTCAATTGGAGAATGGTTGAATAAATTATGGTATATGAATATTATGGAATATTATTGCTCTGTAAGAAATGACCAGCAAGATGATTTCAGAGAGGCTTGGAGAGACTTACATGAACTGATGCTGAGTGAAATGAACAGAACCAGGAGATCACTATACACGGCAACAACAGTACTATATGACGATCAATTCTGATGGACATGGCTCTCTTCAACAATGAAATGTTTCAAACCAGTTCCAATTGTTCACTGACGAAAGCCATATACACCCAGAGAGAGGGATGTGAAATGTGGACCACAACATAACATTCTCATACTCCTAGATTGATGTTTGCTTACATTGTGTTTCCTTTATCTGATATATTTTTTGTATAGATAAGATTTTTCTTGCACAACAATGATAAGTTTGGAAATATGTATACATATATTCGATTTGCCCATATTTTAACATAATTAACATGTAGTGGATATCCTGCCATCTAGGGGAGGGGTGGGGAGTTGGGGGGAAAATTTGTAACAGAAAGCTATGTAAGGGTTATTTATTGTTGAAGAATTACCCACACATATGTTATGCAAATAAAATTTAAAAAAAAGATTCTGATCCTTCAAATGGTATGTGGTTTTTTTTTTTTTTTTGTTTGTTTTGTTTTTTTAAGGAACTGAATAACAATGCCAATGAAATGAGAGTAGTTTGGTCACAATCTCCTCTAGTGAGGAAAAACTTGAAGTAGAGAAGAAGGAACTTTTATATTAATTTCGGAGGGGTATAATTAAATGGGCAGGTAGTAGCCCAATGGATAGAATTCTGGATCTAGATCCCAGATAATGAGTTTTAAATTTTATATAAACCCAAATCTGAATTGAAATATTCTCTCATTCATTAACTAGCTATGTATTCTTAGTCAAATCCCTTAACCTCAGTCTGCCTTAGTTCCCTCAACTACAAAATGATCTGGAGAAGGGAATGACCAACCATTTCAATTTCTTTGCCAAGAAAACCCCAGTGGGGTCATTAAGAGCTCAACATGACTGTAATGATGGAACAACAGCACAATTAAATCCTTTTCATTATATTCTGCTTTTACTCATATTTTATTTTTAGCAAATCAAAGAAGAAATTGACATGGTATGGTCTATTATAATGTTATATTGCTCATACTTATATAGATATGTTTCTTGACTCCTTTTTATACTCTAGGATAATGAAAATAATTGCAGGCAGCAAAGTGAGATAGAGTGCTGGGCCACGTTCAAGTGCAGCCTTAGACACTATGTATATGACCCCGGACAACTTATTTAACCTATATTTGTCTCAGTTTCCTCAACTGTAAATGAAGATAATAATAGCACCTACCCACTCAGGGTTGTTGTGAGGATTGAATAAAAAAAAATTTGTTAAGTATTTAGCACAATACCTGGCACAAGATAGGCTCTGTATAAATGCTATAATAACTAGCAATAATAAATAATATTAGGTATAATTATGATATAGATCACATAGTTTTTATTATGTCAATTATATTGTAATCAACTAATTATAAGAATTATGTATAAATTTTTCAATATATAATTTTATAATAATAATAATTATTATTACTATGTGATAATTCGCCATTCATTTTCACAACAGATTCAGTTATTTTTAAAAATTCACTAGAGGGAGCTCTTTCCTAGTACATTACATTGAATTAGTGACTTACCTTTGTTATAATTTAATTTCTGAATCATTTCTGTTCTTTCAATCCAGATTTAGAGATGACAGTTATTCACTCATTTTGATGACTTTTAGCTAATTATTAACTTTTTGTGAAGAGTCACTTAGAAGCTAGTTTACTTAATCCTAAATATTTGCATTTAATATTATGTTTGTGAGGTGATTTATAGAATATATGGAACACATTAATGACTTTGTATTTCACCATTTCTATTTATTAATGTTTAGGTTTCAGAACGGGTAGAGAAACGGCTTAAGGAAATAGAGAGAGTGATGCAGAATGAAAGACAATTGGTGGAAAGGCGTCAGGAGCAGCTGGGACTCATGAACTTAAAATTGCAGGAGGTAGGTCAAAAATATTTCATTTTATGTTTTGTTCCTATTTGATTATTTGATTCTTATCAGAACGTGGTTGTTAATAGTTATGTTTAAGTTGTTGTATATTATATGTTTGTATTGCAGTAGTTCAGATGTTGCCTCAGACACTTAACTATCTGTATGTCCCTGGGCAAATCATTTAACTTTTGCCTCAGTTTCCTCATCTTAAAATGAGGATAATAATAATAATACCTACTTCCCAGGTTTGTTGTAAAGATCAAGTGAGATAAAAATTGCAAAGTACCTAACACAGGGACTGGCATATAGTAAGAGTTAAATAAGGGTTTAAAAAAAAAAATCCTGCTGTTTGGGTCCTATTAGTGGAGGGAGACTGACATGTGGTCTTGTCATCAAACTAGTTCAGGATGGGGATCTTAAATTGTTCTTAATAATTAACGCATAGTTTCTGAATACCAAGTAGATAATGAAATTGCTGCTTAGTATACATAAAAACCATTTGCTTGTAGTGAAATTCTATTCATAAAATAGAAAATGTGTAATGAGATTTTTCCTTTGATAAAAAATTCTTTTAAATAGTAAATATTCCATATGAATACTTGATTCTAACCACTTAGAAAGGCTAAGTGGCAGAAAAACTTCATTTTTAAGTATTAGGAAACTTAGGAAACTGAAGATTGGTCAGAAGTAATAGTAAAATTTCATGAAATGACATTTATAAGTCACTGGGAAAATTTGACTTGGTTTCCTAAAATTCATTTTCTTGTAAAATCTTCTTAAAACACATCTACTTCATAAAGTGCACAGTTAACAGTTATATCTGAAAGATTTGTTGAATAATTAAAAATATAGCACATGGGTTAGCTGGTTTTTATTCATTTTTACTCAAAACCAATTGCATCTGGTAAGCTCTGAGAGTAATGCTAAAGACACAATTGTTCTTTTTGCAAAAGAAAATTAGAGAAATTTCCTCCTACTTATTTTCTCTGCTTTTTGGAGATTGCATAAAATTATAAGAGAAAGACAGAAAAAGATTGATTCCATCCCTACATTTGAGAAACCAATGGGACTGAATATTTGCATTGTAATTGTTAATTTGACCAAGCACTTGAGCTAGATTTGGAATCCCATCTCTGACTATATAATAGAAGATCACTATTGATAAGAAATGTTTAATTTCATATTTGGTCACTTTAATATAACTAGTGACCTATTCATTTTTTAAAGGTGCTTTTGGATTTTACAATGCAATGGAAGCTAGGAAGGATTAATTTAGGGTGATGTATTTTTATGACTTCCAAGAAAAAAGGCTCAGACTACTCCAGAAAGGTCATATTTAAGGAGAATAAATACTGCTTTTTAAATATAAAATATAAAATAACTTATAAAAACATTCATACATGTGTACAGATATTAGTCACAGTACATACTATATTTTTCATCTGCTACTAATGGAGCACAGAAGGGTCAGTATATTTTCAAGTGAGTAAAGGAAGAGGTCTTAAGTATTTGGTGCTGTTGTTTACATAGCTTAAAGACCACTGATGAGGAGACAGGATGGAAATGGAAGCTGAATTCATTAACTCTATTTTCCAAATGCTTATGGAAGTATTTAATGATAGGCTATGGAAGTATTTAATGATAGGCTTGTGGGGAGATTAGCTAATATTTAGGTGATTAGATAGCGGGCAGTAAGTGATGGCAGGACATCTTGTTTTTATGTGAAACAATATTAAAATCATATTGAGAAAAAGGGAAAGAAAATGATGGATTCAGTGGAGGATCAGTAGAGAATTGTTACAAAGTTGTTTTTGTTTTTCTTTTTGGTATATTACTGATAAAATGTCATATAAATAATGACAGGATTTGAGATAGGTGAAGAAAGGAAAGGTGAGTGATAAATATACTGCAACCATAAATGCCCCTGCTTCCACATTGCATATGAGGCCTGAAAATATGAGGTATGTTTCTAGTGTTATAATCCAATCTCATTTGGTAAATGACTTTTTTTTTGCCAGGTACACAAATTTAAAAGGAAATACAATTGGCATTGTTTAGTATTAGATATTGAGTCATAGAGTTATATGTTTAGATAAAATAGATTTAAGATATCTAATTGTGTCTTAATGCAAAAGTAACTTCTTAGCGTTTTGAAAATTTATTAATCTTCATTCCTAATAGGAAGCATTTGAAATCAGATGGGAAAAATAACTTTATGAATATTTTGAATGAGATAGGGCAATGAGCTGGCAAAGTCAGGAGGAGCTGAGTTCAAAAGTGGCCTCAAAAACTAATTACCTATGTGATCCTGGGTAAGTCACTTACTTAACTCTTTTTGCCTCAGTTCCTTATGTGTAAGATGAGCTGGAGAGGGAAATGGCAAAAATAAGAAACTTATTTTTTCTCTTTGGTAGGAAAATATGTTATAAAAATCGATGGAAATGGTTTTTGAAAGTACAAGCTTCTAGTGAATTTTGGTATTTTAAGATTATTAATAAGATATTAGACATTTTGATTAGCGTTTTGAATTGGGAAATCAGAGAAATATTGTGAATGAAAATTTCAAAGCTGAAGGTTGAGAAAGTGGACTGAATGACATAATAAAGCCAATAGTCTATTTTTTGCTCCTCTACTTTGTCTTAAGTTGAAATATTTTAATAATGCAACCTAGTATTTTAGGATTTCCTAAGCAGAAAGTAGTTGCTGTACTTAGTTAAAGATATTTTAGTTTAAGATTGTCCTTGCAAAACAGCTATAATTATGTATTAATACTTACTCTCCTTTGTCTATTCAGAGGAAAGTGATATTCCCTCATTCGATCTCCTTTGTATAGACTCTCACTTGACACCTTAATTATATAAATTCTCTCAACTTTCTTCCCCATTTTTGTCTTCTAGTAGGGGTTTGAACTTGAAATCTTTCTTTTTGGTTACTTATGTTTTCTTTGACCTGGAAATGTCTGAATTTTTAATATAGCATTCCTAGGAGTTTTCATCTTGGGGTTTCTTTCAGGAGATGATTAATTGGTTTTTTTCTGTTTTTGCTTTATCCCTTGTTGTAATAAATCTTGGTGGTTTTCTTTCATGATTATTTGAAATCTGATACCTAGGCTCTTTTTTTGGTCAAAATTTTTGGGTATTTCAGTGATTCTTCAATGATCTTTCTTTGATCTGTTTTTCAGGTTGTTTTTGATATGAGATATTTTACATTTTCTGCTATTTTTTTCAATCTTTTGACTTGGTTCAATATTTCTTATTGTCTCATGTAGTCATTGATTTGGTCTATTCTAATTTTCAGGGATTCTGTTTCTTCTAAGATTTTTGTACCTCTTGTGACTAAGCTACTAATTTTCTTTCAGATTCTGCCCTCTATATTTCTCATTTCTTTTCCAGTTCTTTCCCCTGGCATTCTCATTTAGAAAGTAATTTTAACTCTTAATTCTCATTCCCGTACCCCAAACAAATTTCTTTATGTGTTTCTCTTTATAGCTTTGCTTGTGGAGATTTTTTCTTTTTAGAATTACCTTCTTCACTTGTAGTTTGTGTGTTGGGTATCCTTGGGATCATCATAGCTCTTTAACTTTTTGTTAACATTGTCCAAGTCTTACTTCCCAAATTGAGACTTGGCTTAGCACACTTTTGGTGGAATTGTCATAGCCTTGTATAGTTCTGCTCTTTCCCACTGCATATTTTTCCGTAATGTTCTCTGGGTATTGCTATGTTCTTTAAGGATTACTTGAGCCAGGAAACTGAAAACATTTATCAGACTATGTGGGCTTGAACTGATTGCTGCTCTCTTGGGTCTCATAGGTCTCCAAAGCTGCAGATTTGACCCTAAGTAGAACTCTATAGACAGTAATTGGCTGTAGCCTATCAGAGACCTGGAATGCTCCACAGGTTTAGAGTGACAATGTTGTCTACTTATCCTTGTTATCTCCCTCTCTGGGTTAGAGGAGCAGTAGCTGATTCATTGTAGTTTCACAACTCAGTGTGGTGTCCTTCTGGGAATGTTACTGGAGTTGTTTGGGGGAGCTGGGTTATACTGATTTTCCTTCTACCTTGTTGTTTTCATGATTGTCATCTGTTATGGTCTTGCTATATTAATACACTGATTTTTCCAAGAAGAGATGGATAGAAGTTCAGGATTAGGATCGTTGGAATATTGGGCTTGAGGACAGTTTGTCATTGTGAGATATAGACCTTAGATATAGGAGGAAATTGGCTAAGTCTTTTCTTTTTTCTCCTAAGGAAAAAAAGCTGGGGATTGTTAAATTTGAATTGATATCATTGGATAGGGAATTGACATGTAAGCAATTTTTTTCTAGTTCTTTTAAGTTCTTTATTTATGATTTACTTCAAATAACCCTTCACTTTGTGGTCTCCCTATCTAAATATAGTAAGTATAATTTCTCAAAATATGTATTTATGAGGTAGTGATGAATCCTGAGATGTATTTTTGCTTGACACTCAATTTTATAGCTTAATATAATATTAGTGGTGGAATCTGAAATATTTACATTAAAATATAAATGCAAAATATTGTTATTTTAGACTTCCTCTGAATGGATAAATACTAAAATATATGCTTCAAGGCATTTTGGTCCAGAAGGACTTTTAAATCTTCAATGTAAAATGAATAAAACAGTTGGAATTTAATCAGAAACCCCATGCATACTATATACAATACATGACATAGCCAAAATTTACACATGTTCCCAAGAAAACTTGTTTTCCTTTAAAGTTGAAATGTATTTAATGCATTACATACTGTTCAGCTCTACTTTCAAATCCATTTTCTTATTTAGGAAAAGTTTTTATTTTTTTTTTTTTTTGGTTTTTTTGTTTTAAGTAGAAGCAACAACTAGATAATGGCCTTTTGGCCTAATGAGTACTAGATTTGAATCTTGTCTTCTATACTTTACTGCCTGTTGACTACGGGCATATCAATTTTTCTTCCTTGCCTTATGTTTCCTTACATGTAAAATGGGGATAACAATACCTGTATTAATTAACCTTATTGGATGTTTATGGGACTCAAATGAGATAATGTAGATAATATATTTTATGAATCTTAAAGTGCTACATAAATGTCACTTGCTAGTATTATCAATAATTGCAATATTAAATGCCATTTGGACTTGACAAGCCTGAAATTCTTAAAGCATGGCAAGGAAAAAGAGACACTGAAAGTTTTAAGTTAAGCTTGAACCAGCAGATAAAGGAATACTTATATGTTGATCTCTTTTGTGCAAGGTACACACAGCTGTGATGTTGGATGTTGGTGCCTTCTTGGCACCCTGAAATTAAAGCTCATTGAAAAATTAAATTTAATAATAAATTAAATTAAAGCTCACCTTTAAAGCAATTAACAACCACATAGTACTAGTCATTTTTTTTTGTTAAAGCTTTTTATTTGCAAAACATATGCATAGGTAATTTTTCAATATTGACCCCTGCAAAGCTTTCTGTTACAAATTTTTCCCTCCTACCCCCAACCCCCTCCCCTAGATGGCAGGAAGTCTAATACATGCTAATTATGTTAAAATATTTGACAGATCAAATATGTGTATATATATTTATACAGTTATCTTGCTGTACAGGAAAGGAAAAAAAAACAAAACAAAACCTGAGAAGGAAAACATAATGCAAGCAAACATCAATAAAGAGTGTAAAAATGCTATGTTGTGGTCCAGACTCAGATCCTACAGGCCGCTCCCTGGGTGTATATGGCTTTGTTCATCACTGAGCAGCTGGAACTGGTTTGAAACATCTTGTTGTTGGAGAGAGCCATGTCCATCAGAATAGATCATCATATAGTCTTGTTGCCATATACAATGGTCTCCTGGTTCTGCTGATTTCACTCAGCAACAGTTCATGCAAGTCTCTCCAAGCCTCTCTGAAATCATCCTGCTGGTCATTTCCTATAGAACAAATAATATTCCATAACATTCATATACCATAATTTGTTCAGCCATTCTCCAATTGGTGGGCATCCATTCAGTTTCCAGTTTCTAGCCACTACAAAAAGGGCTGCCACAAACATTTTTGCACATGAGTCCCTTTCTTTCCTTTAAGATCTCTTTGGGTTATCAAACTGTGCATACCCTTTGACCCAGCAGCATTTCTATTGGGCTTATATCCCAAAGAAATCATAAAAGAAGGAAAGGGCCCCACATGTGCAAGAATATTTGTGGCAGCCCTTTTTGTAGTGGCTAGAAACTGGAAAAAATAGATGCCCTTCAATTGGAGAATGGCTGAATAAATTATGGTATATGAATGTTATGGAATATTATTGTTCTGTAAGGAATGACCAACAGGACGATTTCGGAGAGGCCTGGAGAGACTTGCATGAACTGATGCTGAGTGAAATGAGCAGAACCAGGAGATCATTATATACGGCAACAAGAAGACTATATGATGATCAATTCTGATGGACATGGCTCTCTTCAACAATGAAATGTTTCAAACCACTTCTAATTGTTCACTGAAGAAAGCCATATACATCCAGAGAGAGGAATGTGAAATGTGGACCACAACATAACATTTTCATACTCTCGATTGATGTTTGCTCACATTGTGTTTCCTTTATCTGATATGTCTTTTGTGTAGATACGATTTTTCTTGCACAACAATAATAAATTGGAAATATGTATACATATATTCGATTTGTCAAATATTTTAACATAATTAACATGTGGTGGATATCCTGCCATCTGGGGGAGGGGTGTGGAGTTGGGGGGAAAAATTTGTAACAGAAAGCTATGTAAGGGTTAATGTTGAAGAATTACCCATACATATGTTTTTCAAATAAAATAAAATTAGAAAAAAAGATCTCTTTCAGATATAAGCCCAATAGAAACACTGCTGGGTCAAAGGGTATGCACAGTTTGATAACTTTTCAGCATAGTTCCAAATTGTTCTCCAGAACGGTTGGATCCATTCACAGTTCCACCAACAATGTATCAGTGTCCCAGTTTTCCCATATCCCCTCCAACATTTGTCATTATTTTTTCCTGTCATCTTAGCCAATCTGACAGGTGTGTAGTGGTATCCCAGAGTTGTCTTAATTTGCATTTCTCTGATCAATAGTGATTTGGAGCACCTTTTCACATGAGTTTTAATTTCATCATCTGAAAATTGTCTGTTCATATCTTTTGACCATTTATTGATTGGAGAGTGGCTTGAATTCTTATAAATATGAGACAATTCTCTATATATTTTAGAAATGAGGCCTTTATCAGAACCCTTAAATGTAAAGATGATTTCCCAATTTATTGCTTCCCTCCTAATCTTGTCTGCATTAGGTTTGTTTGTACAAAAACTTTCTAACTTAATATAATTATCTATCTGGTGTTCATTTAAGAGTTCTAGATCTTCTTTGGACATAAATTTATTCCATTTCCACAGGTCTGAGAGGTAAACTATCCTATGTTCCTCTAATTTGCTTATAATACCACTCTTTATGTCTAAATCATGAACCCATTTAGATCTTATGTGGTGTTAGGTGTGGGTCAAGCCCTAATTTCTTCCATACTAGTTTCCAATTTTCCCAGGAGTTTTTGTCAAATAGTGTGTTCTTATCCCAAAAGCTGGGGGGTCTTTGGGTTTATCAAACACTAGACTGCTCACATAGCACCAGTCTTAAACATACCTATTTGCAAGTATAATGGACCACAGCAAATTTGAAAAGCATCATAGCAAAAGCCTTTGCATTACTAATGAAATGCAGGACCTATCATGCTAATAGAAGGATGAATATTTCCTTATCAAAAAGGAAGACTAGGGTTAATAGATGTTTTCATAGTGATGATGAGCACATTAAAAACTTGCAAAAAATACTTTTGGAACAGATTTTCTTTCTTTTTTTTTAAATTAATTTTGTGTGTGTGTGTGCGTGTAAATCAGTAAATCAGATGGTAAATCAGGATCTAGTCAATGTCATTAGAAAATTTAGGAATTATCCGTTAAGAATTTGGACTTAGTAATTAATGTAAATAATTCAATGAAACTGCAGAAACTATGCAGTATTGTTCTGTATATTTTTGTATCTAAAGAGTATTTGGTGGTAATACACAATCATGAAAGAAGTCCTCAAAATGTATATTAAATGTAATGTGCTTTTCTATATCCTCTTTTTAACTTTACTCTCTTCTATGCATCATTTAACCTGCTTTTTTATGTTACCTTTGTAATCTTTTAAAAATCACTAAACATTATTCCTCTCAATAACTTTTCCAATTGAATAAAAACTGCCCCAATAACATATAAGTACAATTAAGGAAAATAAATCTCTATATTGGCCTCATCTGAAATGTATGTTTTTAACAGCTCTATTTGATTATTTACCTCTGTGCCAAGAGGTAAATAGGATACTTTCTTCACCTGAATATGTGTCATCTGAAGTTGTAATTCATTATGACTTTGATGAGACATCCCAAATCTTTCAAGGTTCTTTCCCTTTATCTTAACTGTATTTATTGTATAACTTTTTTCTCCTTGATGCTATTTACTTCATTCTCCCTTAGTTTATAAGTTTTCTTAGATTCATCCTTTTCATAATTTCTTAGAGATTAATAACATTCCATTATGTTCATTTTCCATCATTTTTCCCCCACATTCTTCAATTGATAGGCTCCTGTTTTATTTTCAATTCTTTGATATGACAAAAAAAACAACTGTAAATATTTTTGCGTATGAGTCCTTTCCTTCTTCATTTGACCTTTCTAAGTCAAAACTAAGATAGCTCAAAATTTGGTTAGAGTTCCACATTTTTTTTTCATAGCTCTACCACCAATAGTGCCTCACTATGCTTGTCCTTCTACAATCTAGAACTGCATATGGAAAGTGAAGAATTAGCTAATGAGTAAACTAATTTCTGCTGTAAATGTGTAAAAAATTGAAGTCTCTAAGTCTAACACCTCTCTCTCTTAAGTGACAGGTAGTGGGTTTCATCATTTTAAAATGAGAGTTTTCTGTGAAACTGTCCCTTTTGTCATTTCTTGCAGCATAATAGTATTCCATTATATTTATATGCCATATTTTGTTTTGTCATTTCCTACCTGATAGGAATCCCATAAGTTTCCATTTCTTTATTCTCATAAGGAAATGCTATAATATAAATATAAAATATAAATATTTTAATACATTTAGGACTTTCTTTCTTTGATCTCCTTGTCATTCGTTTAACATTATGACTGTTTTCTTTGTGAAAGCTCTACATATATCTTTGTTGATTTGGTATAAATTGCTCTCTTGTTTCTGGTCATCTTATTCTGTATCTGTTTGTACAAATCATGAGAAAATTTGCTTGTGTGAAGGTATTCCTAATTTTTTTTTTTTTTTTGCTGAGGCAATTGGGGTTAAGTGACTTGCCCAGGGTCACACAAGTATTCCTAATTTTTATTTATTTTTTTCTTATTTTATTTTATTTTATTTTTTCTTATTTTATTTTATTTTATGTATTTTTTTTATTAAAGCATTTTATTTGTATAACATATGTATGGGTAGTTCCTCAGCATTGATGTTTACAAAGCTTTCCGTTACAAATTTTACCCCCAGTCCCCTTCCCTCCCCTAGATGGCAGGAAGTCCACTACATGTTAATAATGTAATAATACTTGACAAGTTGTGCAAGAAAAATCCTATCTACAAGAAAAAAAAAAAGAAAATCAGAGAAAGGAAACACAATGCAAGAAAACATCAATAGAGAGCATGAAAATGCTATGTTGTGGTCCACATTTCATATACCTCTCTCTGGGTGTATATGGCTTTCTTCACTGAACAATTGGAACTGGTTTGAGACAATTCTTTGTTGCAGAGAGCCATGTCCATCAGAGGTGATCATCATGTAATATTGTTGTTGCCGTGTATAATGATCTCCTGGTTCTGCTCGTTTCACTCAGCATCAGCTCATGCACGTCTCTTCAGGTCTCTCTGAAATCATCCTGCTGGTCGTTTCTTACAGAGCAATAATATTCCATAACATTCATATACCATAATTTATTCAGCCACTCTCCAATTGATGGGCATCCATTCAGTTTCCAGTTTCATGCCACTACAAAAAGGGCTGCCACAAACATTCTTGCACATGTGGGTCTAAGATCTCCTCTAAGATCTCTTTGGGCCCAATAGAAACACTGCTGGGTCAAAGGTTATGCACAGTTTGATAACTTTTTGAGCATAGCTCCAAATTGCTCTCCAGAATGGCTGGATCTGTTCACAGTTCCACCCACAATGTATTAGTGTCCCAGCTTTCCCACATCCCCTCCAGCATTCATCGTTATCTTTTCCTGTCATTTTAGCCAATCTGACAGGTGTGTAGTGGTACCTTAGAGTTGTCTTAATTTGCATTTCTCTGATCAATAGTGATTTGGAGCAACTTTTCATATGACTAGAGATGGTTTTAATTTCATCATCTGAAAATTGTCTGTTCATATCCCTTGACCACTTATCTATTGAAGAGTGGCTTGAATTCCTACATATATGAGACAATTCTCTATATATTTTAGAAATGAGGCCTTTATCAGAACCATTAAATGTAAAGATGATTTCCCAATTTGATGCTTCCCTCCTAATCTTGTCTGCATTAGTTTTATTTGTACAGAAACTTTTTAACTTAATATAATCAAAATTATCTATCTGGTGTTCAATTAAGAGTTCCAGATCTTCTTTCAACATAAATTTATTCCATCTCCACAGGTCTGAGAGGTAAACTATACTACGTTCCTCTAATTTGCTTACAACATCACTCTTTATGTCTAGATCATGAACCCATTTAGATCTTATCTTGGTATGTGGTTTTAGGTGTGGGTCCAGCCCTAATTTCTTCCACACTAATTTCCTATTTTCCCAGCAGTTTTTGCCGAATAGTGAGTACTTATTCCAAAAGCTGGGGTCTTTGGGTTTATCAAACACTAAATTGCTAAAGTTATTGCCTACAGTGTCCTGATATCCTATTCTATGCCACTGATCGACTGCTCTATTTCTCAGCCAGCACCAAATTGTTTTGATGACCGCTGCTTTATAATATAGTTTTAGATCTGGTACAGCAAGGCCACCTTCATCTGCCTTTTTTTTTTCATTAATTCCCTTGAAATTCTTGACCTTTTGTTCTTCCAAATGAATTTTGCTACTATTTTTTCTAGATCTGTAAAATAATTTCTTGGGAGTTTGATGGGTATGGCACTAAATAAGTAAATTAGTTTGGGTAGTATTGTCATTTTTATTATATTTGCTCTGCCTACCCATGAGCACTTAATGCTCTTCCAATTGACTAGGTCTGATCTTATTTGTGTGGAAAGTGTTTTGTTGTTTAGTTCGTATAGTTTCTGAGTTTTCCTTGGCAGATAGATTCCCAAATATTTTATATTATCACCCATTATTTTGAATGGAATTTCTTTTTGTATCTCTT
>JAJPUD010000897.1:505614-516539 GCA_023553655.1 Myrmecobius fasciatus
TCATTACCTACTCTAATTCCTTTTATCTCTTTTTCTTCTCTTATTGCTAAAGCTAACATTTCTAATACAATATTAAATAGTAATGGTGACAGTGGGCAGCCTTGTTTCACTTCTGATCTTATTGGGAATGGTTTTAGTTTGTCTCCGTTACATATGATGCTTGCTGATGGTTTTAAGTAGATGCTACTAATCATTTTAAGGAAAAGCCCATTTATTCCTATACTCTCTAGTGTTTTTAATAGGAATGGGTGTTGGATTTTATCAAATGCTTTTTCTGCATCTATTGAGATAGTCATATGGTTTTTGTTAGTTTGGTTATTAATATAATTGATTATGCTGATAGTTTTCCTAATATTGAACCAGCCCTGCATTCCTGGTATAAATCCTACTTGGTCATAGTATACTATCCTGGGGATGACTTTCGGTAATCTCATTTCTAATATCTTATTTAAAATTTTTGCATCAATATTCATTAGGGAAATTGTCAATTTTTGTATAAGTTCCATGGACTGCTGAGAAAAAAGTAAACTCCCTACTATCTCCATTCAATTTTCTCCATAGATCTATCATACCTAACTTTTCTAACAATTGGTTTACTTCCCTAGTTTCTTATTTATTTTGTGGTTTGATTTATCTAATTCTGAGAGAGCAAGCTTGAGATCCCCCACTAGTATTATTTGGCTGTCTATTTCTTCTTGCATCTCTCTTAATTTCTCCCCTAGGAATTTGGATGCTATTGTACTTGGTGCATATATATTTAGTATTGATATTGCTACCTTATCTATGGTACCCTTTAAAAAAATATAGTTTCCTTCCTTATCTCTTTTGATTAGATCTATCTTGGCTTTCACTTGATCTGAGATAAGGATTCACCTGAAGCATAGTAGATTCTGCTCCAGCTTCTTACTTTCATCTTATGTGTCACTATGTTTTAGATGCGTTTCTTGTAGACAACATATTGTGCGATTCTGGTTTTTAATCCAGTCTGATACCTGCTTCCGCTTTATGGGAGAGTTCATCCCATTCACATTCACAGTTATAATAACAAATTCTTTATTTTCTGCCATCTTATTTACCCAACTTATGTTTTTCCCTTTCCTTTCCCCTTTCTCCCTTCCCCCTTCCTCAATATTTTGCTTTTGATGACCCACTCCCCCAAACAATCTTCCACCCTTTAAATCCCCTCCCCCCTTTTTTTACTCCTTTCCCCTGATTCTTTTATTTTCCCTTCTATTAGTTTATCCCTTTCTTTTCCTCCTTTCCCTCACACTTCACTCTAGCAACGGACAAGTTTCTCTGTGAAATCAAGTGTCTGATATACACTTTTAGAGCCCAAACTGATGAGAGTAAGATTTACACAATGCTCATCTCCTTCCCTTCTTTCTCTCAATTATATTAGGTTTTCTTTGCCTCTTCATGAGATTTTACCTAGTTTTTAATCTCCTTTTTTTTTAAATCTTATTTTACCACCTTTTCCCTCTTTTCCCCAGTATGATAACCTTTCCCCCTCTAGTTTTCTTTTTCATATTATCAAAGTAATATCTAGTTAATTATACCCCCAAACTTTAAGTATCCCCATAGTAGAAAGAAAGTTCTCAAGAATCCTTTCCTTTTTACCTTTTTATGCTTCTCTTGAGTTCTGTATTTGGAGGTTGAATTTTTTATTCAGATCTGGTCTTTTCATTAGAAATAGGTGAAATTCACCTATATCATTAAATGACCATCTTCTTCCCTGGAGGATAATGCTCATTCTAGCTGGATAGGTTATTCTTGGCTGTAATCCAACTTCCTTTGCCTTTAGGAATATCTGGTTCCAGGCCCTTCGATCCTTCAATGTGGACGCTGACAGATCGTGTGTGATTCTAATTATTGATCCTTTATAAACAAATTAGAACAATGTAGAATGCTTTACCTCTCAGACCTGTGGAGGGGGAAGGGATTTGTGACCAAAGAAGAACTAGAGGTCATCATTAATCACAAAATAGATAAGTTCGACTATATCAAGGTAAAAAGTTTTTGTACAAACAAAATGAATGCAGACAAGATTAGAAGGGTAGCAGCAAACTGGGAAAATATTTTCACATCCAAAGGTTCTGATAAGGCCTCATTTCTAAAATATATAGAGAATTGACTCAAATATACAAGAATTCAAGCCATTCTCCAATTGATAAATGGTCAAAAGATATGAACAGACAATTTTCAGAGGAAGAAATTGAAACTATTTCTGGTCACATGAAAAGGTGCTCCAAGTCACTATTGATCAGAGAAATGCAAATTAAGACAACTCTGAGATACCACTATACACCTGTCAGATTGGCTAAAATGACAGGAAATGATAATGATGAATGTTGGAGGGGATGTGGGAAAACTGGGACACTGATACATTGTTGGTGGAACTGTGAACGAATCCAACCATTCTGGAGAGCAATTTTGAACTATGCTCAAAAAGTTATTAAACTGTGCATACCATTTGACCCAGCAGTGTTTCTACTGGGCCTACATCCCAAAGAGATTTTAAAGGCGGGAAAGGGACCCACATGTGCAAAAATGTTTGTGGCAGCCCTTTTTGTAGTGGCAAGAAACTGAAAATGGAAAGGATGCCCATCAATTGGATAATGGCTGAATAAATTATGGTATATTAATGTTATGGAATATTATTGTTCTGTAAGAAACGACAAGCAGGATGATTTTAGAGAGGCCTGGAGAGACTTGCATGAACTGATGCTGAGTGAAATCAGCAGAACCAGGAGAACGTTATACACTGCAACAAGACTATACGATGATCAATTCTGATGGACATGGTTCTCTTCAACAATGATGTGATTCAAACCAGTTCCTATTGTTCAGCGATGAAGATAGTCATATACATCCAGAGAGAGGCCTGTGGGAACTGAGTACGGACCATAGCACAGCATTTTAACGCTTTCTGTGAATATTTCCATGCATTTTGTTTTCCTTCTTAGGTTGTTTTTTTCTCCTTCTCTTTCTAGATCTGATGTTTCTTGTGCAGTAAGATAACTGTATAGATATGTATACATGTATTGGATTTGTCATATAATTTATCCTATTTAGCATGTATTAGATTACCTGTCATCTAGGGTTGGGGGGTGGGGGGAAGGAGGGGAAAAGCTTGGGAAAAAAAAGTTGTTGCAAAGGTCAGTGTAGAAAAATCACTCATATATTTTGTAAATGAAAAGCTTTTAATAAAAAATAAAAATAAATAATTATTAATCCTTGGTATTTGAATTGTTTCTTTCTAGCTGCTAGCAAAATCTTTTCCTTGGTGCAATAGTCCTGACATTTAGCCACGATATTCCTTGGGGTTTTAATTTTGGGGTCTTCTTCAGGAGGTGATCGGTGGATTCTTTCAATGGTGATTTTGCCTCCTGATTCTACAACCTCAGGGCAGTTTTCTTTCAGGATTTCCTGGAAGATAGTATTTAGATTCTTTTTTTCATCATGGCTTTCAGGAAGTCCAATAATCCTTAGATTATCTTTCATAGATCTATTTTCCAAGTCGGTTGTTTTTCCTAGGAGATATTTCATATTTTCTTCTATTTTTTCATTTTTTTGTTTTTGTTTGACTGATTCTTGAGGTCTTATCGAGTCATTCACTTGCATTTGTTCAATTATTTTTAAAGTGTTGTTTTCTTCAGTTACCTTTTTTAGCTCCTTTTGTAACTGGTCATTTGAATTTTTTTATTCATTGCACTCTTTTTCCACTTCACTAATTTTATTTTTCAGTGCATTATTGTCTATTTCCAATTCACCAATTTTGTTTTTCAATTAATTGGTGTCTTTTTCATATCTCTTTTGCAGGGCATATGTCCTTGCAAGATATTGTATCCTTCTTGCACTGATTTCAGTTTATTTTCCCCTTTATTCTCCAGCTCTCTTTTGAGGTTCTTTATGCAATCTTCCAGAAAGACCTTTTGAAAGGGGAACCAGTGATGGTCCTTGATTACTTCCTCTGGAGTTTTGTCTAATGGAACCTCAGGATCTGGGGTCTGCCCTCCTTTCTCTAGTTAGAAGCTGTCTATGGTGAGAGCTATCTTTTGCTGTTTAAGGGTCTGTTTAAGGCTAGAGAAGCGGCGGCTGCATTTGCCCTGAGGCAATTCTGCTCATCAACTCAAGGTGGTGGGCCGGTAGGGGCTAGGACTTTCCCCGAAGTACTCCTTAAAAAAGGCAAATCTGCCAGAACTCCTGCCCCCAATCAGGGCAGAGGGTCTCAAGTGCCTCAGATAAACTCTAGGTGTTAGGAGTTTGGAGTTTGGAGTTTCTGCCAGGCTGAGCTAAGTCCCACCCTCACTTCCGGGTTGCACCGAGTAAACCGTTTACTCTTCTGCCCAAGTTAAACAGACCTGATATGAAGATCTTCAGAGATATCTGCAAGCCGTGTCTTAATATTTCTGGAGTCGTTGACTTGAAGATCAGTTCAGAGGCTTATTTTATTGTTGATTTGAGAGAAGATCAGAGGACACAGAGAGTCACATCTTCACTCCGCCCCTTTGGCTCCGCCCCCAGGAAGACTCTAATTTTTATTTTTTAAAATTTTATTACTTGAGAATATTCCAAAATTGCCTACAATCTCTTCATTACGAAACCAAGTCTTTTCTCAGTTCTTATTTTTCTTAACCTCTCTATTGTATTTGAAACTTTTGACCACTCGTCTCTTCACAGATGCTTCCTCCTTTTTTGTAATGTCATTCTTTGTAAGATCTTCCCCTAACTGCTCTTTTGTCTTCTTTGATGGTTTATTATCCATTTCCAGCTTTGTAATTCTGGGTGCATTTGAAAGCTGAGTCCTTGGCTTGCTTCTTTTGTAAACTTTCTTATTTGGTGATCTTATTAATAACCATGGATTTAATTATTATTTTTACTCAGATGATTCAGATGAAGATCTATATATCTTACCCTGAGAGTCTTTTTTGGAGCTCTAGTTCTATATCACAGATTTTGTCTATATAACAATATTGCCTATTGGACATTTCAGTCTTAATTTTTGTTGACATCACAAACTCAATATTTTAAAAATAAAACATATCTTTCCCTCCAAAATACTCCTTTATTTTTATAAAGCCATTATATAAATTCCCAAGTTTCTAATCTAAGTGTTCTCATTGATGCCTCATCCTTGTCCCCATATAGCCAATTATTTGACAAATCTTGTTCTTTTTATTACCATAGGAGATCTGCTTATATAACCTCGACTAGTTCAACCTTTCTCTCCAAGACTTTTGTAATAGTCTACTAATTTATCTACTTGCTTAGTCTCTTCTCACGCCCATATATTCTCCACACAGTTGCCAAAATGATTTTCCTTAATTGCATATCCTACCCCATTGCTCTTCTATTCTTTAAATTCAAGTGTTTTCCTATTGTCTCAGATAAAGTATATATACTCCCTATTTAGCTTTTAAACCCTTTCACAATTTGGCTTTAGGTTATCTTTCTAGCTTTGTTACTTTTCTTCTCATGCAGTATATACAGCTAGTCTGGTTTCCCCCTTAATTTCTTTGAACTTTTTATTCCCAATTACTGGATTGTACTCCTGCCTCACCTTTACTCACCGTCTCTCCTTTATAGTGAAAACTTTACCTTCTACTTAATGATTTTCTTTTTCTTCTAATTTGAATAGCTTCCTAATTACTTAAAAAAAGGAGAACCACCTTTTATTTATTATGTTTGTAGTTTCATATACATGCTTCTGTGTATTTTATGTGTGTATTTTCTTCCCTACTAACATTCCCTACATAAAGACAATTATTTTAATCTTTATATATCTGCCTTCTCACTGACAGATAGCAGTTAGTTGTTCAATAAATGTTTGTTTATTGGCCAGCTTTTCCTTTAACTATTTAAATGTTTTGTCACTCAGTGCTTATATATTAAGTATTAATATTTCAGTATCTATGTTGCATAATATAGGTTCCCTGCTTTTTTTTTTTATTCTGTTTTTTCCCTTTCATTTTGTCCACGATCAAGCTTCTTAACCCTAACCCTAACTTATTTTTTGTGGTACTCCTCTTATTTTTCTATGGACATTTCTTAAAAAAAGTTGGGTTGTAACATGTCAGAACTGGAAGTATTCAATGAGAGCTTCACAATCAAAGAATTTAAAGAAAAGTTTTTAGTTGTCCCTCTATTCACTTCCACTGAACAGAAAACATTAAATATTCTTTGGAAGATTTGGAAGGCATGAATGTACTGCTATTTGCTTCACTGGGAGGAAGACCTACATGGAAGAGATCATGTTTTCTATGAGGTGTTAATGTATCAATAAATTTCAGAGAAACAGAAAAAAAAAGTAAGCCCAATGTTCACATGAACAGGAAATAAATATGCAACATTTCTTGAATCACATGTTTGGGGTGGTACTTGGCTCTTATTCAAAGTATTTTGAAAGAGAATACCTTTTATAAGTGTAAAATGACATCCTGAAGGAATTTATTGACAGTTAGAAATGCTTTCCACCAATTTTTTATATATATCCCTTTGATTTTTTTAGGGGGGAAGGGCTGAATTTATACAGATAAAGATATACATATATAGATAAGGAAAATATCGTCTCTATCAATATTGATTTTTCCTTTATTTGAAAGGTAGTTTATAAGGATATCTAGTTTACATTTTGAAGAAATTCTTCTGGAAATCTAAGTCCACAATCTTGTTGAAAAGATGATATTCTCCTTATTAATGCCAATTCCTTTGATTGAATCCTTGAATCCTACCCCTTGCATCTTGTATATCATATTGCAACCTCAACATCCCTTCTCTGTTTAATCTTCAATCTCTTCCTCTCTACAAGTTTTTATTCCCAGCTATCTATAAACATAGCCACATTTCTTCAGCCCTTACATGATCTCACCAATTATACTGTCTTTTCCTTTTTCACTCAAACTCCTTTGAAACAGTCATCTAACCTCTGTGCCTCCACTACTTCTCTTCTCACTGTCTTCTAATAGAAACCTTTTACAATCTGGGTTCTTACCAACTGAAACTGCTCATTCCCAAGTTAACAAAGATCTCTTAATGGCCAGATGAAATGGTCTCTTGTTAATGCTCATCCTTTTTGACCTCTGCAGCATTTGAAAGTAATTACCCTCTTCTCTTGCATACTATTTCCTCTTTGATAGCAGTTATTTATGTGAAATCATGCAAAACATAATTCCTATTTAGCTATGTCACCAAAAAAAAACCCATTAAAAATAGAGTGAGAGAGTTATACTTTAGTTTGTTCTCTGTATTCATTAGTTCTCTTTCTGGAAGTGGATGGCATTTTTTCATCATGAATTTTTTGAAATTGTTCTGGGTCATTGTCTTTATCTGAATAATCAAATCTTTCACAGTTGATCACCATTACAAAAGTGCCGTTACTATGCATAGTGATCTTTATTTCTTCCCACTTTACTTTGCAACAGTTCATATAGGTCTTCCCATGTCTTTTCTGAAACTATTTTCCTTGTTATTTCTTATCATAATGGTATTCCATCACAACCATATTTGCCACAACTTGTTTAGCCAATTCCTAATTGATGGACATCCCCTCAATTTCCAATTCTTTAGCACAACAAAAAGAGCTGCTGTAGATATATCTTTTCATATTCTTTTCCTTTTCCTATGATCTCTTTGGAATACAGACTTAGTAGTAGTATTGCTGCTTCATTGTGTATGGTATCTTTTAGCAAAATATAGTTTTCCTGATTATCTTTTAAAATTAGATCTATTTTTCATTTGCTTTGTCTGAGCATATGATTATTACTCCTACTTTACTTTTTTTAGTTGAGGCATAATAACTAGATCTACTCTAACCCTTTATTTTAACTTGTGTGTGTCTTTCTGTTCTAAGTATGTCTCTTATAATCTATATATTGTTGTATTTCTGGTTTCTTATCCATTCTGCTATCCACTTCTATTTTAAGAGTGTGAGCTCATCCTATTCACATTCAGTTATAATTACTGCTTATTTTCCTCCATCCTATTTTCATGTATTTTTCCTCCTGTCTCTTTTTTATCCCATTCCGCCTCTATTTTGCTTCTGAACATTGTTTTTCTTAATCTCCCACACACATACATTTTTTATCCTCCCATATTGCCTATTACCTTTCCCCTGTTTTCCTATTGAGTCAGATAGATTTTTATACCTGACTCTGTGTGTGTATTCTTCCCTCTTTGAACCAATTCTGATGAGAATGAGGTTCAAGGTTCAATGAGGTCAACTCCCTCATTTTCCACTATATTATAAAAGCTATTCCTTGCCTGCCTCTTTTATGTGAGAAAAATTATTCCTTTCTACTTCTTTCTTTCCCCTCCCAGTACATCCCTTTTTCTCCCTTTTTTATAGCATCCTAATACAATTGAGATTTAGATTCTTTTTTTTTTTGATCATGACTTTCAAGTAATCTAATACTTAAATTATCTCTTTTTGATCTATTTCTAAGTCACTTTAAACAATCAGATATTTAACATTTTCTTCAATTTTTATTTCTTTTCACTTTGGTTCTTGATGTGTCATAGAGTCCACTTGCCAATTTTAAATTTTTATTTTCTTCAGTGACTTTTTGTACCTCTTTTTTTATTTTACCAGTTTTTCTTTGTAAGGAGTTTTTTTCTTTGGTCAATTTTTGGCTTCTTTCCATTGGATTGATCTGTTTTTTTAATGGTATTATTATTTTTTTTTCTCTGCTTCTTTTTACTAAGCTGTTAATTCTCTTTTTGTAATTTTCTTATGGCACTCTCATTTCTTTCCCCAGTTTTTCCTTTAAGATTGTTATCATTTTAACTTCCAGGAATTCTTTTTGGGCTTGGGTGTAATTAGCATTTTTTTTTTTTTGAGGCCTTGCTTGTAACTCTTTTTATGGTGTCTTCTGAGTTTATGTCTTGATCTTCCCTACTAATTTAATAACTTTCTTATGGTCAGGTTCTTTCTTGTTTGCTCATTTTTCTATCTATTTCTTGACTTTGAACTTTGTTAAATAATTGAGATTACTTAGAGTTGGGGAGGCACTCCCTCAAACTTCAGCCTTTTTTGGGGGGCTCTGTTTTCAGAACTAGTTCTAGGAATCTCTGAGTTTTCAGTATTTTTAATATGCTATGATGTGCGAGAGAGGTTCTCTCCTGCTCAGTCCTCTGGGCTTATCCAGGAAGGGCCCCTACTCTTCTGTAGTCATAAGCACTACTGTTCCTCTCTGCCTTGAAACTGTGACCAGGACCCCTGATCGCTTGTGATGGACTACTCATGCTCCTTTCTCCCTGGAATTGTGACTTGGAACTGCTTTGGGGCAATAGAATTGCCTATCAGCACTAGCTATACCCAATGACAGCAAAGGGTCACCTGTAATCTTTCTTTAATTTTTAAAAAAATAATTAAAATTGCCTTTTATTAGTTTTTTAAAACATTTTCAATGGATATCAGTTTTTAAAGCACTGAGTTAAACTCATTTCACTAACAAGTCGTGAGAAGAATTCTGCCCTCCCTCTTTCCCCTCCTCCCCTCAAAAGGGAATACTAATCATAAAAGGATAACCATACCATCTTGTTTAATTATGAAAAGCTTAGCAACTTTATCTAGTTCACATTTCTGCCAAATAACCACCAGCTGCTTGCTTAGTAACTGGGCCTCTTCAGTGAGCAAAAAACCCCTGAAATTTGACAGCATTCAGTGTAGATGCATCCAGTTAAAATCTCTTTCTGATCAGTTTTTTGACCTTTTATTGACTCTGGGCTAAGAACTCCCAAAGTTGCTACTCTTGCTGCTATTGCCACCACCATGGAGTGCCCTACGGACATGCTTCCACTCGGATGTCACAGACCTTTCCTCCTGACCTCCTCAGTTGTCTTAAACTGAAAAAAATGTCCCATCCTGACTTTTTTGTTGCCACTCCAAAATTTGATTTGAAACATTATTTTAAAGTTGTTTGGAGGGGAATGCTGGGAGAATCCACAAATTCACAGCCTGTGCCCTGCCATTTTGCACCATTCATCTTTCTAGTAAACTAAGTTCAAAACTCAGGGTCATCCTTGTTGCTCACTCTCACTCTCACCTCACATTATTACCAAGTCTTGTTTCTATTTTGATAGCATTTCTTACATTTATCCCCTTCTCTTATTTGCTCAGTCAGCACCTTTGCTTGGGCCCCTCGTTGCCTCTTACATGATTTATCACAAAAGCTTTTTGTTCGTTGTCCTTGCCCCAGATCTTTTCCTTGTCCACTATATTCTCCATATAGTTTTCAGAATGATTTTTCTAAGCACAAATCTGATCACTCCATCCCATGTGCTACAGTTTCCTATTTATTTTATGATCGAATACAAACTCCTTTGCCAGGGATTTAAAGCATATTACAACTTGGTCTTCCTATCTTTCTAGTCTACTTATACAGTATTACTTTCTAGGTATTCTGTGGTCCAACTTCGGAGGTTTTTTTATTCTTGCCACACATTCTTTCTCTGTCTTATATTATTGCCTTTACATCATTGACTGTCTTCCATGCGGAGGATGCTCTGCTTCATCACCTTTGACTTGTAGAATGCTGACTTAACCTTAAAATATTAGCTCAACTGTGAACGGATACAGCCATTCTGGAGAACAATTTGGAGCTATGCTCAAAAAGTTATCAAACTGTGCATACCCTTTGACCCAGCAGCATTTCTATTGGGCTTATATCCCAAAGAAATCATAAAGGAAGGAAAAGGCCCCACATGTGCAAGAATGTTTGTGGCAGCCCTTTTTGTAGTGGCTAGAAACTGGAAATTGAATAGATGCCCTTCAATTGGAGAATGGCTGAATAAATTATGGTATATGAATGTTATGGAATATTATTGTTCTGTAAGAAATGACCAGCAAGATGATTTCAGAGAGGCCTGGAGAGACTTACATGAACTGATGCTGAGTGAAATGAGCAGAACCAGGAGATCATTATACA
>JAJPUD010000897.1:522428-539693 GCA_023553655.1 Myrmecobius fasciatus
AAAAAAACTTTTTTTTTCCCAAGCTTTTCCTTTCCCTCCCCCCACCCCCCACCCCTAGATGACAGGTAATTTAATACATGCTAGATAGGATAAATTATATGACAAATACAATACATGTATACATATCTATACAGTTATCTTACTGCACAAGAAACATCAGATCTAGAAAGAGAAGAAGAAAAAAAAACAACCTAGGAAGGAAAACAGAATGCATGGAAATATTCACAGAAAGCGTTAAAATGCTGTGTTGTGGTTCACTCTCAGTTCCCACAGGCCTCTCTCTGGATGTATAAGACTATCTTCATTGCAGCACAACTGGTTTGAATCACATCATTGTTGAAGAGAACCATGTCCATCAAAATTGATCATCGTATAGTCTTGTTGCTGTGTAAAATGTTCTCCTGGTTCTGCTGATTTCACTCAGCATCAGTTCATGCAAGTCTCTCCAATCCTCTCTGAAATCCTCCTGTTGGTCATTTCTTACAGAACAATAATATTCCATAATATTCATATACCATAATTTATTCAGCCATTCTCCAATTGATGGGCATCTTTTCAATTTCCAGTTTCTTGCCACTACAAAAAGGGCTGCCACAAACATTTTTGCACATGTGGGTCCCTTTCCCTCCTTTAAAATCTCTTTGGGATATAGGCCCAGTAGAAACACTGCTGGGTCAAAGGGTATGCACTGTTTGATAACTTTTTGAGCATAGCTCCAAATTGCTCTCCAGAATGGCTGGATCCGTTCACAGTTCCACCAACAATGTATCAGTGTCCCAGTTTTTCCACATCCCCTCCAACAGCTATCATTATCATTTCCTGTATCTGACAGGTGTGTAGTGGTATCTCAGAGTTGTCTTAATTTGCATTTCTCTGATCAATAGTGACTTGGAGCACCTTTTCATGTGACCGGAAATAGTTTCAATTTCTTCGTCTGAAAATTGTCTGTTCATATCTTTTGACCATTTGTCAATTGGAGAATGGCTTGAATTCTTATATATTTGAGTCAATTCTCGATATATTTTAGAAATGAGGCCTTTATCAGAACCTTTGGATGTAAAAATATTTTCCCAGTTTACTGCTACCCTTCTAATCTTGTCTGCATTCATTTTGTTTGTACAAAAACTTTTCAACTTGATATAGTCAAACTTATCTATTTTGTGATTAATGATGACCTCTAGTTCTTCTTTGGTCACAAATTCCTTCCCCCTCCACAGGTCTGAGAGGTAAACCACCCTACATTGTTCTAATTTGTTTATAATATCATTCTTTATGCCTAGATCATGAATCCATTTTGACCTTATCTTGGTATAGGGTGTTAGGTGTGGGTCAATGCCTAATTTCTTCCAGACTAGTTTCCAATTATCCCAGCAGTTTTTGTCAAATAGTGAATTTTTATCCCAAAAACTGGGGTCTTTGGGTTTATCAAATACTAGATTACAATTGTCATTGAGTATTTTGTTCTGTGAACCTAACCTATTCCACTGATCCACTACTCTATTTCTTATCCAGTACCAAATGGTTTTGGTGACCACTGCTTTATAATATAGTTTTAGATCTGGTGCAGCTAGGCCACCCTCATTTGCATTTTTTTTTCATTAATTCCCTTGAAATTCTTGACCTTTTGTTTTTCCAGATGAATTTTGTTGTTATTTTTTCTAGTTCAGTTAAATAATCTCTTGGGAGTTTGATTGGTATAGCACTAAATAGATAGATTAGTTTAGGTAGTATTGCCATCTTTATTATATTCGCTCGACCTATCCAAGAGCACTTGATGTTTTTCCAATTGTTTAGATCTGACTTTATTTGTGTGGAGAGTGTTTTGTAGTTTTGCTCATATAGATCCTGACTTTCCCTTGGCAGATATATTCCCAAATATTTTATACTATCGATAGTTATTTTGCATGGAATTTCTCTTTGTATCTCTTGCTGTTGCATTTTGTTGGTGATGTATAAAAATGCTGATGATTTATGTGGATTTACTTTGTATCCTGCAACTTTGCTAAAGTTGTGGATTAATTCTAATAGTTTTTTAGTTGATTCTCTAGGGTTCTCTAAGTAGACCATCATATCATCTGCAAAGAGTGATAATTTGGTTTCCTCATGACCTACTCTAATTCCTTTAATCTCTTTTTCTTGTCTTATTGCCAAGGCTAGCATTTCTAATACAATATTGAACAGTAATGGTGATAGTGGACAACCTTGTTTCACCCCTGATCTTATTGGGAATGGTTCCAGTTTATCACCATTACATATGATGCGAGCTGATGGTTTTAAATAGATGCTACCGACTATTTTAAGGAAAAGTCCATTAATTCCTATACTCTCTAATGTTTTTAATAGGAATGGATGTTGAATTTTATCAAATGCTTTTTCTGCATCTATTGAGATTATCATATGGTTTTTGTTAGTTTGGTTATTAATATAGTCAATTATGTTAATAGTTTTCCTAATATTGAACCATCCCTGCATTCCTGGTATAAATCCTACTTGGTCATGGTGTATTATTCTAGGAATGATTTTCTGTAATCTCTTTGCTAATATTTTATTTAAGATTTTTGCATCAATATTCATTAAGGAGATTGGTCTATAATTTTCTTTCTCTGTTTTTGTTTTACCTGGTTTAGGTATCAGTACCATGTCTGTATCATAAAAAGAGTTTGGTAGGAGTCCTTCATTCCCTATTTTTTCGAATAGTTTATATAATATTGGAGTTAACTGTTCTTTAAATGTTTGGTAGGAATTCTTAACATTTTAAAGGACCTTATTGAGTATATCCAGGATATTGCTTGGCCTAATTCAGGAATCCCCTTTACAACAATATTCTTTATTAACAAGTAGTACCAGTTTCAATAATAAAATGTTGCCAAAGATTAAACATATTTAAATAGAGTGCTCATGATAGTATAACTATATGTTTTACATGTTTGATAGTTTTATAATTGTGACAATGTTCCAAAAGGAAATTTAAGAGATATATGAAAAAATATATTTCCTACCTGCTTCCTTCCCTCTGTCCCTCCTTTTTTCTCTCCCTCCCTCCCCTCCTCCTTCTTTTCCTGAGAACAGCCAAGTCATTCATAGTTTTTCATGAAACAATATTGCTGTTACTGTGTATAGTGTTCTCCTAGTTCTGTTTACTTCTCTTTGCATCAGTTCATGTAAGTTTTTTCCAGGTTTTCTAAAATCATCCTGCTTGTCATTTCTTATAGTAAAATAATATTCTATTACAATCATATACCATAGCTTATTTATCTATTTCCCATTTCCTGAGCATCCTTTTGATTTCCAATTCTTAGTCATCACACAAAGAACTACTATAAATATTTTTGTTCATATAGGTCTTCTCTCTTTGCTTTTTTTTTTTTGGATGTCTTTGGATTATAGACCTAGAAGTGGTATTTCTGGATCAAAGAATATGTACAGTTTTTAAAGCCTTTTGGGCATAGTTCCAAATTGTTTTCCAGAATGATTTACCAGCAGTGTGTTAGTGTTCCAGTTTTCCTACATTTCCATCAATATTAGTCATTTTCCTTTTCTGTCACATTAACCAATATGATAGTTGTGAGGTATATATGAACAAACAGTTAATTATATTAACAACAGTTAATTTCTTTTATCAGGAGTGATTTCAAGAAATTTTTTCATATAACCATATTTGGCTTTGAAATTTTCATCTGAAAACTGCCCATTCCTATCCTTTGACCATTTTATCATTTGGGGATTGATTCATATTATAAATTTGACTCAGTAAATCTCCCATTTTAAAGAAAAAACCTGGGCTAACCTTAAAAGGTTAAAAAACTTGATCATTGTCACCTTATCTGCCTGTATCAGAAACCCAGGTCTTTCTAGTGTGAAAGTCAGCTTTTTAATCTACTGTGCCATAGTGTATGTGTGTGTGTACATGCATACATGCAGTATATATATATATATACATATATGTGTGTATATACATACATATGTACATATATATATATATACATATATATGCTATATTAGGCTTTCAAAAACATTCTATTTTTCACTTGAGGTCAAATACCTATTGTTTATTAATGACAATAATGAGTTTTCATTTCATCATCTATAGGATTTTGCCAAAGACTACTTGTAGCCAATTACATATACTTTTAATTACAGAGAAAAGTAAGTTTAAAAGTAATATATGAAGTACTTTCAATTGCCTAATGATTTAACACATTAGAATACATTCTTAATAGACTCAGCAATTAAGTATTCTTTGCAGTTGAAGCTATTTCAGTGATAAGGAAGAAGAGATTTTGGAACCTATCTTTTCCTTTTTTTCTTTCCTCTGTTCTTTTGATTTTAGAGAAAAATCATGATATTCCCAGATTACATATCCTTGTGAAGTTTTGAATTCATCTATCTCCAAAAAATTGCAATAGTATAATACTCAGCCCATCAATTGTTCTTTTTTAATGGAAATGTGCACACATTAATAGCAATTTTTCTTTAATATTAAAATGTTCCTTGGGGATTTTCCATCAGAGCACTGTGCTCTTGCTATGATTTTCAGTGTTTTTAAAAACAACATGAATATCATAGCAGAACTCATGATAGCTTTCTATGTAAATAGCTTTTAGAAAGAAATGGGCCTTAAAAGGCAAATAACCTATGAAATAGATTTATTGGTGTTCCATTCCCTTTCCCCCCTTTTAAAAATGCTTTTATTAGATCAATTTTTAATATAGTTCTGAATAGCTTGATCTCAAGAAATGGGCCTAATACAAGCACAAATATACTCCATGAGGAAATAGTAAATGAACTAAAATTTTTTAAGAAAATGAGTTATATAAAAACTTCTTCTTGAGACCCATTTGTTCTTTTGTGAAACATAGTTGAGTTGCCCCATTGTACTTTTACAGTATTCTAATTTGGGATTTGCTTTCATTCCTTTAATATAAGAAAAAATGAATATGGTAGATCAAGGCAATTAGAAATTATGGGGTTGGCATGTTTATGTATGCATTCTCAGATGCAAGGAATATAAGAATCAAGAATTGTATTAAAAGATGGCTATGCTTTTTCTATTTAGCGTAATAGAAATTTAATGTCTTTGATGTAATTCCCTTTAGTGCCTAGTATAGTAGGACCTGAATACAATTATTTTCAAGAATTATTGACTCTTTTATGACTAACATGGAAAACAGTGGTAGATATAATTTTTTAAAAAGGAGATACTACATATATTTTTAAGGTGTCATAGTGTTCCAGGGTAAAGAGAAAACTTAGGTATTGTGGTATAACATTTTTCAAGCTGCTTTCTATTTGGGTTTTCCATATGATAATGCCTTGATCTACAAAGAAATTGTTTATGGTAGTGATTTTTTTCTTCTAAAATACATTACATATCTAAAGTGCTTAATATGTGTGACAGTTTGGAAGTATATAAAAACTTAATTTCCTGTAATTTGCTCTAAAACTTTTCCAAGCTCCTTGATTTCAGGAGTATTTCTAGGATTCTTTCCTCTCATCAGTGTAATATTTGTGAGACCTTCAAATATGTTTCAAGTTTAAGAGTATTATGTCCTAAATTAATTTGAGAAATGTTAAAATGGCCTCCTCGCTGATTCACAAACAGAACATGCTGTCTCTTATTCCTTTGTGTGGGGTGCTTTCCTTCCTCATTTCTGTCTGCTTTTGAACTCAGGTCTTCCCGACTCCAGACTTACAGCACTCTATGCACTGTGCCACCTACCTGTGTCCTGACTTTTTGTCCCCAGCTCCTGTTTCTGTAGGAGTCTCAAGTGATTGTTGGACTCGTATTACTGACTTGATATTTGTCCAATTCAGTAGCTTTGCATTATCCTGGTTAACATTGGCATTTTATTATATTTCCAATGAGAAAATAGAGGACATCAGTCCTAATGGTAGGCATCATCACATATGTGGTCAGAAAGTTTCATTTAAGAGCTTGGTGAGTGAACATGATAGAGAAGGTGGGCAAGAAAAGAACTTTCTTAAAATTATACTGGTTATTGAGTTGCCTTTTTTACCCATGTATAAATGTAACATTGACCATGCTATTGTGGGAAAAAAAATTCTGTACATGTGGGCTTTGAAATTTTTAATTTGTCCTTTTCCTTAATACTAGTGCCTTTAAGATTATTTCAAACTTATCCTGTCTGTTTGCATAGTTGTTTGCATATTGTCTCCCTCATTAGATTGTGAGCTCCAAAAAAAATTAACCCCTAGCATTTAGTCCAGTGCCTGGTACATCATAAATGCTTTAATATTTACTGAAGAGATAAAACTGTCTCTGAATACAGATTGAAGCTTATCCTTTTATTTTTCTTTCTTTTTCTTGAAGGTGGTTTTTTTTTTTCCCCAGGGAGGGAGTGGAAATCTATGTTTGTTTGTTTGTTTTTTGCAACATGACTTTTAGGGAAGTGTTTTGAATAACTTCATATGTGCCTCCTTTAATGGGGCAAGGGTTGAGAGAAAGAGAGAATCTGGAATTCAAAGTGTTAAAACCAAAAGTAAAAAATTGTTTTACATGTTACTGGGGAAAATAAAAAATTGAACAAGTTGAGTGAATGAGCCTTTAAGACAAGTTCCTTCCGCTGACTTGGCCCCTTTTATATATCTTCAGCTTGTAATTGTCCTATGTGATTTTTTTAATGTTCTGTGACTCATTGATCTAATCTCGAATTCTTGTTTGTCCTTCTTCTGGACTAGTGGATCCTTGTAAACTTCATCCATTCAATAAACATTTATTAAGCCCTTACTATAGTTCAGGCACTGTGCTAAGTATTGGAGGCTTCAGACTAGAGGAGATGATAAATACTCTTCATTATACCCAGATTTAGTATTTTGGTAACTAAAAGAATTGAACATTTTCAAGTGAAGAGCTGATATATGTCCTCATCCTTCCCACCTGAAATTGCTATTGTGCACCCAGCAACTTTTTGCTTCTATCTCCAACCACTGCCTTCACTAATCCCACTTAAAGGCAAAAAGGTTTCATCTAGAACATTGGGTATTAAGTTGTAGACAAACTGGGTGAAATGAAAACTCAGCCAGAGGCAACAGGGAAACACCATGTATGAACTGTGTATTCCAGATACCTGAGCATCATCAGATCATCAATTTAGAGCTAGAAGAGACTTTAGAAGCCATCTAATTTAACCCCTTGGTATTATAGATGAGGAATTGAAATCCAGAGACTTGAAATGAATTCCCCAAGCTCTCTAGTAAAGTGGTATAACTTGGATTTGAACTGAGGTCCACTGACTTCCAACCTTGATTCACTCTCTCCTGGATTACTTCTGTGGTTGTCAACAGCCTTTTTTATGTCAGCACCAGAGATTATGTCTTGGAGAAATTACTGCCCTTCCACTTTGTTCTTATTACTGACTACCTCTTTGGAAACATTATTCAAAGAAAGATCCTACCATGCTGTACTTCTCTCCTCCTTAGACACATTGTCCACAAGCTTCTCCTCTAATTGCTTCACCCTCTTTGTAACTTCCTCACAGTTCTGAAACTGAGAACCATGATCAAATCAATTCTGCAATTCTTCTATTATTCCTGGATGGAGGGTGTCAGTCTGATCCCTTGTAGCCCCCACTCACCAGGCCCATAATTTTGATTATCAATATGCCTCTCTATTCACCATTTCCCTCTCTATATTGTGCATTGCCCTATTAAAAGATAAAGTCCTTGAAGATAGGACCTGTTTTTGCTTTTGTATTTGTATCACCATCCCGTAATATAGTACTTGACACATCATAAGGGTTTAATGCATTTTTAAAAATCATTCAGTCAAAATCATAACTTTTTCTATTCCACCATTCTGTCTCTTGGGTCGGGGGAGAGGAGATCAGAAGAATGGGGAAGGAAAACTGCTTATCAATTAGATGGGGAGGGAGAAATTTATAATCAGGTGTGGAGAAGCTGGTTACTCTGATTTATATCTCCCATCTAATATCAAATCACTGTTTATATGAGGGAGAAGACACTGTATATTTGTTGTTGTTCAACTGTTTTCATTTATGTCTGACTCTCTGTGACTTCATTTGAGGTTTTCTTGGCAAATATACCGGAGTAGGGTGCTATTTCCTTGTCCAGCTTATTTTACAGATGAAGAAACTGAGGCAAACAGAGTTAAGTGACTTGCCCTGACTCTAGGCCTGGCATTCCATCCACTCTGCCACTTAACTGCTTCTTTGAGTAGGGGGCTGTTACAAATTCTTCATTCTTATTGGTTCCACTTGAATTGTTCCTATGTTTAAAGACTACAGGAAGCACTTGGGGTGGAAAAATGAAGTGATTAATACTTCCTACTTCTTGAGAAGTTTTGTTTTTCCTAAGATTATAATGGTCTTTTTGGATCCAGTGCTGTTGAGTTGAAAGAGTACTAGGATCAAAAGAATGCAGAGTTCAGATCTTGCTTTTTTACACTATTGTTTTTCATTTGGAAATAAAGAATTTAATCCCTATAAGCCTTAATTTCCTCATCTAAAAATGTGGGTTAATATTACCCAAATATCTGATGGTATTATTTTGAAGATCAAATGATATAAAATGCTATAATCTTTGTTATTATTTGTGTATCCTGGGACTCCACATGTCTAGGGAAATAGCTGATAGCACAAATCCTCCCATGAACTTTACTATTCATGAAGTGGTGAGAACACTTACCCACCAAAGAAAAAGACAAATCAATTCACTATATTTTCCTCTGGATGTATCAAAAAACCAGAAAGAACATTGTATGTATGAAATTGTAAATCTATTAAATATAGTTTATATATATATATATACACACACACATATAGTTTAAATTTGACATGGTAGAACTAGTGTTAATCATAATCCTGCTTGTTTATGTCCCTTTCAAAATGTCTTATTGCTCTTTTCTATGATATTGAAAAAAAGTATAAATAAGGTTAGGTTATTATAATTTTTTTGCATGTATATTCTAATCTTTTAGGTATAGGATTCAGAGTTTCTGAGAGCATGACAGTATTTATACACATCGCAGAATACACAGTCAGCATTCCCTAGCTGTTTTATGGGTATGTTTCATCTAAGAGTCTTTCTTTGGACTTTCAGGACAGCAGCAACTTTTTTTTTAACTATATATTTCTTTGCATAAATTCCATATTTTTAGCCACATTTATCAATCAGTTTGCATTTATTAAGCACTACGTGTCAAGTTCTATCATAAACATTAGGGGTAAAAACAAAGACAAAAACAAGGTCCCTGCCCTCAATGGACTCACATTCTGTGGGCAGAGACAATATGCCAATAATTATTTTAATGAACATAGAAGAAATAAATAAGTAAATTGAAGCAATCTCAGAGGGAAGATCCTGTGGTTGGGGTGGAGGAGATAAGAAAAAGCAACTTGCAGGAAGTCAGATTTGAACTCAGTCTTTAAATAGACTAGGGAAGCCAAGTAGGTGGAGGTGAAATGGGAGAGCCTTCTGGCCAGGAGGGTTAGCCAGTGAAACAAGTGTTAGGAGATGAAGTGGGTTGCATGAAGAGCTATAAGAAGGCTGATGATTCTGGATCATAGAATATGAGGATAACAGTAAAGTGTGAAAAATAAAAAGCTGTTTTTTTGTTTTTTGTTTTTTTTTTAGTGCCATTCACATCCTGGGAGAGAGCTATGGAGACTGAATGTGCATAGAAAGATAGTGCTTTCACCTTTATTATTTTTTGCATGTATTTTTTTTTCTTGTGTTTTTTCCCTTCTCTGATCTGATTTTTCCTTTATATTGTACATATTTAACCTATATCAGATTGCCTCCTGTCTTGGGGAAGGGAGAGGTAAGAGGAGGGAGAAAAATTTGGAACAAAGTTTTACAAAAAAGCATGTTGAAATCTGTGTGTATTTGGAAAAATAAAATACATTAAAAAAGAAATAGGCAAGTTCAGAAGAGAAATGTGTTTTGGATGACAGATAATGAATTATGTTTTGGACATGAAATGTTCAAATGTTCAAATAGGTAAGTGATGAGGCAGGACTAGTGCTTAGATGAGAGACTAGATATGTAAATTGAGGAGTTATCTATGGTAGAGATAATTGAACCCATGAGATCTATTGGTTCATTAAGAAAGAGTAGAGAGATCTTAGAATCTTGCAAAACGTGAGATTGATTTTTGGAGCATAAGAATATATTTTATTTTATTCTAATGTATTGATTTTATTTTTCTTTTCGGATTCTGATTCACCTATTCAGTGTGTTAGCTATTCTATTAAATTTTGTGTTGTCTGTAAATCTGATAAGCAGTTTATGGCTATGCCTTAATCCAACTCATTGTCATAAACAGCAGAACCAATCACATATACGTGAAGCACTCTACTAGAGATGTTGTCTTCTTTGAAATCAAACCATTAATAAGTAGTTCTGGCCATTCAGCTAATTTTAAATACTCTTAATATGTTTTAATCCACCCTATATCTCTATATCTTTTCTGCAAGAATAGCATTAGATATTTTGACAGATGCTTTATAGAAATCAGGTTGCCTTGTATATCCTATATACAGGATTCCTCTTTAACAGTTGTTAAACTGTTTAAAAAAAAGGAAATAAGATTTGCCTACAATGACTTGTTTTTGAGGAAAGTGTGCTAGCCTTTTGTGATCAGTTCTATTTCCTTAGTTATTCACTGACTATCCCTTTAATACTATGTTTAGAATGTTGTTAGGAATTGAAGTCAAGCTCACTCACCTATAGTTTAAAGACTGTTCTCTCATCTGCTTCTTTTTAAAAAAATCTTTTTTTTTTTGAAAATTGGGACTTTATTTTTTTTTCTTAAATACTGTAGAACACCTTCCATTTTCCATATCTCAAAAATGACTTGACTGACTCAGCAATCACACTTCATTTACTTTGCAATTTTATCAGTATTGTTTGTTTTCAATTATTTGATGATATAGATAGATTATATTGGGAATTAACATAAATATTTAAAAGCATGAACCATCCATATAGGTGGTATCTTAGCTAGAATACTAGAGTTTGAATCAGAATGATCTAAATTGGAATTCCTCCTCACACCCTTGTTGTGTAACCTTTGGCAGTTCATTTAATTTCTTTGGACCTTAGTTTGCTCATCAGTGAAGTGGGGATAATAAAAATACTTGTCTTACTGGGTTGTTTTGAAGATCGGAATGAGATATAACATATGTAAAGTGAGTTATAATCTTAGCTATAATGTTAGCTGTTATTGTTTTTGTTATTTGCTATTTATTATTATTTGTTTACATTTGTTTAAAAATTATTCTCAGGTGATTTTGATGTTTAACTTCCAAGTTTTTAGTTTCTGAACCTTCTCTCTTGACTCCAGATCCCAGCTTTACCTGACTTATTTTTCACTCCTGTCTTTGGTGCCTGATACTTACTACTGGAGGGATTCAGAATAACTTAGTGACTATTGTCTGACAGAGTTAGTTAGAAAATACTATCTGGAGGAGAGGTGTGCTGAACTAGTCTGAGGTAGTTGGATTAGCAAAGAGGGAAAACCAAACAAATTCCAAGTAGACAGAACAATAAGGTAAAGGGCATGGAGGAAGACAGCAGCTAGCTGATCATGTAAAGGAGACTGATAAATTTGACCTGTTGGAGGGCGAGGGGAGGTTGAGGAGTAAAAGAGGTGTGATGTGGGTCAATTGATGGATAAATATAGTAACTGATGAAATATTAGAATGAACTTTAGTTTATTGGATTTGTAGCTCATGAAATTGTACTATGTAGATAGTTAATTTCTAAAGGGAAAAAGGCTTAAATGAAGTTGGGAAAACAGGAAAATTTTGTTACCATTGATCATTAACTCTGACTTGACTCTCCTAAAAGAAATGGATTCTAAACCATTTAGAAAAACAGGTTTAGGTCTGAAGAAGTTTGATGAATAGGTAAAAAAGGAGAAGATTGAGTGTTTATATGTTTGGCAAAACAAGCAGAAACATATAGAATGTATGTGACAAGGATCATCTGTAATAATTTTCTGAGAAAGTGCACAAAGATTTAAGGTAAAAAATATTCTTTGTAGGAAGCAGAAACATCAAAGGCAAGCAAAACGAGGTTATTTATTCAGTGTGAAAAATAGAAGTAGCAAAAACCAGAATAAGTTAGTGCTATCTCACAATTATAAGAGGATAAAAAGACTTTCCCTCCCAGGCCCTTGAAGGGTAACACGTAGCTCCTTCTTGTATTTTTGTTGTGTTTTTTTGTTTAAGATGCACTGTATAATAATTGCTTCCACTGAAATGTCTGTACCCTTTTAAAATCACATTCATTTTTGAACACATTACTCTCCTTCCCTCATTCTTCCTTTGTAACAAAGATTTAAAAAGAGAAATAAAAAAAAAAGTTTAAGCAAACCAACATATCAGTTATCTTTGACTGCATCTACATGCCTGTAGTCTCCTGCTTCTGCAGTGGAGAAAAGGACCGCATTTTCTCAGTTTTTCTCAGAGACTTCACTTGAACATTATAATTACATATTACTCAGTTTTGCCTGAGGTTCACATCCGCTTTTTTATTATTGTAGGCTTTAGATAGGTATAAAGAACTAGGTGAGGAAACTCCTTCTACCACTATTGGTTAGCATTTTCTCTGCTACTTATAGTCTTTAAAGAGTTGCCTAGAGGAAACCTAGAATGGCTTGTTTAGGGTCTCATAGCCAGTATGTTTCAGCTGACTTCAAGATCACCTCTTTATCAACTATATATCATGCTGCTTCTTATAAACTGTTGTAATCATTATGCATATTATTTTTGTCTTCTACTTATTCATTCTGTATCAATTCATGTAAATCTTGTCATGTTACTCTGATAGTATATATTTGGTTTTTCATATGATACAATGATATTCCATGCATTCTCCAGTTTTTTTTTTTTGCTACTACAAAAAATGGTGCTCTGAATATTTTGATATATGTAGGACACTTTCCCTCCCTGCTTATGATATCCTTGAAACTTCAGGATCAAGGAATATGGACATTTTACTGCTTTCTTAGCATAATTACATATTGTTTTCTAGAATAGTTGAACTACTTTATAGGTCTAGCAAAAGTATAACTCCTCTGATATTGCCTATTTCCATCTTTTGCTATCAGGCATTAAAACATGCTTGTATGTTAGATCTTAGATGAAATATTATATTTATTTTAACTTATATTTTTCTTATTACCATTAATTTGAAGCAGTCTTAAAAATAGTTGCTAATAGTATGAAATTCTTTCTGTTGAGACAGCTAGGTAGTACAGTGGATAGAACACTGGTTCTAGTTCAAGAAGAACTGAGTTTAAATTCAAACTCAGGTTTTATCTGTGTGATCCTGGGCAAGTCACATAGCATCTTTGTCTCAGATTCCTCAGCTACAAAATGGGGATATAACAGTAACTACCTCAAAATTATTGTTATGCTAGCTCTTTTTCTGTATTTCTGAAATTTAATGTGCTGTTAATGTTCCATTAAATATTTTTTCATCCCTTGTTTATCAATTTCTAAAGATCTGTATCTTTATATCACCCACCTAAGCCACATAGAGGGATGCTTCTATCTTTCATCATGACATCACCCACAAGAATTCCACTTTCATAGTCCATAACTTTGAAATTCCTCCTTCTGATCTTGAGATTCTGGCCACTTTGGATTTCTATTTAGTTTTTATTACAGCTCCTTGCTGCACTGCTAGGTTCTGGATTTATTTTCCTTTCTTCAAAATCTTGACCCTTTAATTAGTCAGTTCAAATTTATACTGTCCTTGACCTTTGAAATCCTTGCCCCATTGTCTCCTTGTCAATCAACTCTGTAAACTCCATCCCTGGATTGTTCCCATAATCCATTTTTCTGGTTCCTGCTTGAGTGCTTTTGAACTCTACTGCAGGGAGTTATATAACTGTATTGAATGGGTCCACTAAAAATTTGTTTCCCAGTCTTAGCAAGTCCCTCCACTGTCTATCTTCTTGCAAATGACTGTACATTTGCATTGTATGTACATTTCTAGTCCTGTATCTCCAACTTTTTACTAGATGTCTTTATCTGAATGTTTTATAGACTTATCAAATTCAACATGCTTGAAACAGAAACCCACATACCCCCTCCTAATTTTTCTACTTCTCATGAGCAGTGTTTCTCTCTGCCTTTTCGGAGGTAATGTCCCCCATGCTAGGCATGATCTTCTGCTTCCACTTCTACTATCTCTTCAAAGTTCTGGTTTACCTCAAGACTGAGCTAAAGTGCTATGTCTTTTAAGAGCCCTTTACTCCTTACTTAGTTGTTAGTTCTTGTCCCCATTTTCACTTTACAACCAGTCCCGAATCACTTTGCTTTTTAAAATGTATATATAGATTGCATTAAAAAAATTTAAGAACATGTTGTATTTTCCCATTTTAATATAAGCTTTTTGAGGAGAGGACTATATTTTATCTCCTAAAGATTTATATCTTGAACTTGCTAGCACAAAATGGCTGGCATGTTGGAGGTGCTCAGTTGTGTTTGTGTTTGCTAATTTGTTTTTCAATTAATGGTTTTCTTTCTTAACATAGTTGTATTGATTTTATTTCTACATTAAAAACTGATATCATCAAAATTATATTTTATATTTGTTTTTGGTTTTCACTATTTTTGATTAGAAAGTATTAGTCTGAATTGTCAGATTATTAGATTAGGAAACTAATAGCGTCACCTCTATTTTCCTCTAATTTTTAAGTGCTTTTATTTATTTGAGAAGAGTATTCATCAATAAGATGATGGGACTGATTCTGTTGTCCAATGGGGATAAAAAAAGCTTCTTGTAGTATACTGTCTAAACTTTATTTTTTTTTGGGGGGGGGTCGGATTGCTTTCTAGTTTTCCTAACAGTTCTTATCAAATAGGATGCCCTTCCTGGGCAGTTTATATTATCATGAAGTACAGGGTTATTCAATTTATTTTTTTCTTGTTCTTCCTTATCTAGTCTTTTCTCTTGGTTTACTTTCATATTTATAATCAGGTATTTTTTTTAAATGATTATTTCATTTTAACTAAAAGTGTAAAGATTAAATATCATTTGATAAATCCTTATTTATATGCATTATGTTCCAACAGAGATAGAAAGATAAATAAATGGATCCTTCCCTATCTGAACACATAATCTTATAGGGGTAATATGTAAGACATAGACAAATAAGTATTAGAAATTCATAAAGAGATGCAAACTCGTACCTTCTTGATGTCCAAGGGTAAAGAGTTTTTCTGACTTAAGAGGAAGAAAGGATTGCTTTATTGTGAAGAAGGCATTTGAGGCAGCTATGATTTCAGCAGGAGATGTGAGGTTGGAATGGCAAAGGAGGGAGGAGGCATTCCAAGTGAATGATGCAGTATAAGCATGATAGGATAATTATGAAAACCTAGATTTGCTGGAATAAGATTCATATGAGGGGATTCATGTGAAACAAGACTTGAAAGGTAGAATGAAGCTTAAGACTTCACAGGGGACAGAGTTTCAACCTGGAGCAGGGTAATAGAGGAAGAAATCAAATAGTGAGATGGTGAAGATAGAAATAACATTTGACACTGATTTTGGGTGGGGAAGTAGATGGGTTTTAAAGAGTGGAAAACCAAAGATAGTGGGTGGATAAAGTATTAAATGTAGTCATACATTCAACTAAGCCAATTCCAAGATTTTAATACAGATTGACTGAATAAACATCTCAGAGGTATTTCTGATTTAAGATCAAATGAGAAGATTTGGAAATCTTTTTTTAAATGAACTAAAGGAAGTGGCCACTGTCTTGGCAGTCAGGCCTCAAACTTACATTTTCTACTCTAAAAATGTAAAAACTTACCCTGGCAGAAGAGGTAGTTGTTTTAATTGCCATGAAGTTGGCTAAAGTAGGCACTATATAGTACTTAGAGCTTGTCCAGACATCAAAGATTCCAAGGTCATCCACCAAATCATGATGAGCTATTCCCAGACTTAGATGACTCTGGAAGAAAGAATGAGTGACAACCTTGTGAAACTCTATCTCATTTAAATCCAACTCATGTTTAAGTTAAGGCATCATTGTCATGATATCATTGGTCCTCTTAAAAAATGAAGGACAAATAACAACATAGATGACAACGACATTAACTTAGCAACAATCTAGTCACTATGTCCTTTGAATCCACCTTATTATAGAAAAGTACTGCCAGTCCAATAAAATAACAAATATTATTAATTAATTCAACACTGTAAAAGGGAAGAACTAACACTAATCTGAAGTGACAAAGTATGCAAAATGGTATTTATTAACACCATAAATATTGTTGCATGTTTAATTTCTCTCCAAAATGAAAATTAGAAAAAAGATAAAATGAGTTATGTTTTGGAAAAGTAAGATGATGTTTGGACAGGGCAGTAATTTTATGAGAAGTTTGCAGGCTTTAGGGTTTGGGGACAAGAAAAAGGCAAATTATAAGGCAAAATGAATGGAATATGGTAGATGCAGTTATGTCTTTCAAAATGAACAAATTCTAAACAGTAAAATAATTTCATAACTATTTGAACAATTTTGAAAACTTTAAAAAAAGCTTGCATAAATACACTAACAATTCTGTCTTAATAATATATGCTTAATAACCTCAACCAGGAATTAGCCATTTTGATTATATCTGGTCAGGTTGCTTTTACGTGTATTTACAAACTGACTGTCTACTTATAAGTGATTTTTTTTTCCAGCGGGTTATATTATGTTTAAAATATGTATGTGAAAGATAAAAAGATGATTCTTAATAGAAGATAAATTGAGACCTGGAATCTTTATTTAAATAAGCAAGCAGAATAGATCAGAGAACTCTTGCAAAATTATAATTTAATATGTTTGCTTAGGTATAATTTCAAATTGTTGTTTGTTGTTGAAGACCTAGTTTCTTTTGAATCCATATATTTTGAAATTTTTTCATGTATAAGATCTCTACAAAGTAGACATTAATAATTATGCATACTAAAATTGTCAGGCATTTTTCTTGCATGAAGAGAATGCATGTTGGGATATTTTTTTTTTTATGGCACTTGTTTCCAGTCTTTATTAATATCCTCAAATGTCTATTGCCAGTTTAATTTTTCTTTTTTTTTTTAATAAAGCTTTTTATTTGCAAAACATATGAGTGACCTTTCAACATTGACCTTTGCAAAAAAAAACTTTTTCCCAAGCTTTTCCTTTCCCTCCCCCCGCCCCCCACCCCTAGATGACAGGTAATCTAATACATGCTAGATAGGATAAATTATATGACAAATACAATACATGTATACATATCTATA
>JAJPUD010000898.1:0-94641 GCA_023553655.1 Myrmecobius fasciatus
TTCCCTCCTCTAAGATCTCTTTGGGATATAAGCCCAATAGAAACAGATTGATAACTTTTTGAGCATAGCTCCAAATTACTCTCCAGAATGGTTGGATCCATTCACAGTTCCACCAACAATTCTCCAGAATGGTTCACAGTTCCACCAGAAGTTGTGAAATTTGGAACTATGCCCAAACAGCTATCAAACTATGCACACCCTTTGATTCAGCAGTGTCTCCACTGAACCTGTATCCCAAAGAGATCATAAAAGAGGAAAAGGGACCCACATGTGCAAAAATGTGCAGTCTTTTTTGTAGTGATAAAGAACTGGAAATTGAGTGGATGCCTATCAGTTGAGGAATGGTTGAATAAGTTACAGTATATGAATGTAATGGAATATTATTGTTCTATAAAAAATGATGAGCCGACTGATTTTGGAAAAGCTTAGAAAAACTTACATCAACTGATGCTGAGTGAAGTGAGCAGAACCAAGAAAACATTGTACACAGCAACAACATGATGGGATTGCCTCTATTCAACAGGGAGGTGATTCAAGGTTGTTCTAATAGATTTGTGATGCAAAGTGCCACCCATATCCAGACAGAGAACCAGGAGACTGAATGTGGATAAATGCATAAGTTTTATTTTGTTGTTGTTGCTGTTGCTTGTTTGAATTTTTTTTTCTTTTCTTGTCTTTTTTTTTCCCCTTCTGATCTGATTTTTCTCGGACAGGATGACGAATATGGAAATGTTTAGAAGAATTGCACATGTTTAGCCTGTACTGGTTTGTTTGATGATGGGGAGGAGAAGGGGAAAATTTGGAACATAAGGTTTCGCAAAGATGAATGTTAAAAGCTAACTATGTATTTGGAAAAACAAAAAACTTTACATAAAAATGGGAATTCAATAAAGAATTAGAAAATGTTCGAAAAAAATTTTAAATGAGGTAACATTTTCTGGCGTTTAAGAAAACATACATATTTTTAAAAAACAGTTCATTAGCAAAGCCAATCTTGACGTGAATGTCTGGAAGAACTCTCCTTGCTCCTCTACTCCCAGCTGCCCTCCCTCCCCCACCTAAATTTCCTAATCTGTCATCTAATTACTTTGGAGTGCCCAAAGGAAAATCTCTGCTCTGCACACTGCTGGCAGACAGTGCAGAAGAGTCCGATTGGACAGTCATGAACTGCTTCCATCTCACTTGAAGATGCTGTCCAAGCTCCATTCATCTCTCTCAGCCCGGATCGCTGCCCCGCCTCCTCCCCGTCTCCTCTAGTCTTGAGAAGCATCCCTTGGGCGGATGCTGCTAATCCAAGCGCAGCTGCTAGGCCTCCAGCCCGCCCAGAAAAACCCCGCGAGCACGCGCGGCCAGAGCCCGCCAGATTCTCCCTCCCCAAAACATAGCCCGGGAGGCCAGAGGCCCGGATGCCCGCCCCCAAACCCCAGCCACAACAATTGCAAATTCCCTCCCCGCCTTTTAGATAAAGTACACATCTCCACACGCACGCGCGCGTACAAACACACACACACACACACACACTCACATTCGCACTTAGAAAGCCTGCAGCCCGGGGGAAGAGGGAGGAGGTGGAGGATTCAGCCATTTCGAAAGCATCTGGAGGGGGAAGCCTTCTTGCAGTCCTCGTCCCCTCTTTCCTCCGCTAGCGCAGCTTGGCAAGACTGATCTCAAACACCATCTCCTGTCTTCTGGAGCCCGCCGGAGCTTCTCTCTTCGACGCAAGAGCCCGCCTTGTCCGCTATCCTCTTCGTGATCTTCTCATTTCAACCCCCCTTCTTTCCCGGCGCAATTGGTCCGGCCCGGGCGCTTGCAGGCGCGGAGCCCTGAGCGCGCGGGAGTCGCGGCGGCAGTTGCGTCTCGGGGGCTGAGGGAGGAGGCGCGGGCTGCGGCATCTGGTGGCGCAGCTTCCCCCGCGTGGACACCGGCGCTTAGAAGGCGGTAACCGCAGCAGCGGACGCGAGGCCCGAACAGGTAAGCTGAGGCAGCGGACCCGGCCCACCTGCCTGACTCGCGGATGCCAAGAATTTGGGGGAGCAGTCGGCCTTACGCAAGGCGGTTAGCGGCGGCCTTTGGGGGCCGGGCTTCGAGGTGAGTCGGAGGCGACTCTTTGGGCGCTGCTAGCTTTGACTCTTTCCCGCCGTGCCGCTCCCGGGGCCTGGCACGGCCCCTTCTCCAGTCTAGAGCGTTTCCGAGGAAACGAGGCGGGAGCTGAGGGCGGCTCCTCGGGGCCTGCCAGCATCGGCGGGCCTCGCGGCGACGGCCGGGGTCAGAGAGGCCGCCGCACACTTCTTGGGAAAGGGAGGAGGGAAGGGGTGGTGCCGGCTTGCCCCCCGCGGCGCCCGGGCCTCGGTAACAGCTCTCCTTCCTTTCTTCCCTTGCAGGCACATCCGGAGGCTGCGGGGCCCCCCCTCATCGACGCTCCCTCCGCCCCCTCGCAGAGCCTAGTCGCAGCCTCTAGTTCGTAGGCTCGGGAACCCCAGCCTCTGCGGCCCCGAGATGACTCGAGATTTCAAACCAGGAGACCTGATCTTCGCCAAGATGAAAGGTTACCCTCATTGGCCAGCCCGCGTAAGTGCCTGTCCGGGCTCCCGCGTAGCGGTCCCGCCGATGTCTCCTGCCCATCACCCGCATCCCAGCCCGGCCGGCCTTTTTGTTGTCCGCGAACGAGCCTCCATCGAATTTATAGAAAACTAGGAGTCCAATTCTTTTTAGCGACGTTTAGGTCTTTCGTTTTCTTTTAGCTCTTGTAAGTAACTAGAGGTAGGGGTTTGTGTTTTGGAAGGTTTTGGCTTTTTTTTCTAGAAACAATTAGTGTGTAGTTTCATTTTACTCCCCTTATTTTTTTCTTTAGGAATGACCATACAAAATAAAACTAGCTAGCGCTCTCTTTGAGGCTGCTGATTTATGCATCACGTTTTTTCCACGTTATAATCGGTTTGTGGGATTTTTAAGAAGTGTAATTGTATTAGGGACGCCGAACATGGTGAAAACTTTGTAGGAAAGTATCGATTTTTCTTTGGTTGTAGATATTTAGTCTTCTGAACAAATTGGAGAGGTTTTGTTGGTCCTGCCCAATTCCCGAATGCTCACATCCAGATTGTTAATCTGTCAGGCTATTCATTAGTCATTTCGGCTTTGAAGAAGTTATCTTGAGTAGAAAAATAACTTTAAAGCAATCTTTTTTGCTACTTGTTGAGAGAAAGGAAATACATTTTTTAAAAATGTCGTATTTTATAATGTATGGGAGTATCTCTTCTGCTAATTTTTATTTTAGCAACTTGTTGACAGACAAGATAGTTCACAGACAATCCTATACAATTTAAAAAAAAAAAAAAGAGTCAGGGGAAGCGTTCAAAGTTATATCATTGGTATAAGGAACTACTGGTGGAGAAATACCAGGGCAGATCTTCAGCTTTTCTGTAGTTGTAGCCTTAAAGAATTACCTGAGGGTCAACAGCTGTCAAAAAGGATGCCAAAGGTTATGTATCTATTGCACAACTGTTGTCTCTTCAATAGAAAGATACATGTTGCCAGAGTCCATTGTTAAGTTTTTTCTTTCTTGGAGTGTGTATTAGTGTGTATGTGTGTTTTGTTTTTTTTTTCCCCATGAGATTACCTCCCATTTATACTATGTATATCTTAGGTGTACAAAATTGTTTACATGTTGACTCCTATTAGGATGAGCTTTTGGAGATCAGGGACAGTGATTTTGCCTTTTTTGGTATCTCCCATGCTTAGCACAATGATCAGTGCATAGTAAGTGCTTAATGGAGGCTTATTTACTGGCAGAAGGGTCCATAGTTATTATATATATTTTTATACATAATTGAGTAAACACTGTGGAATATGACTTACTTCTCTTATCTGGTATCTTGCTTTTTTAACTTGGTTTTCAATGATAGAAGTACATATGTAGCACTTTAAGGATTGCCAAGGGCTTTATGGATATTATCTCAATTGATTTCCCAACTGTGCCATTGGTGATCCTCCATTTTTATAGATGAGAAAACTGGTCCTAGGAAGTTAAGTGACTTGACCAATCAGGTAAATAGTGGCTCGATGTGGAATTCAAACTCAGTTCTTCTGGATTCTAAATCCACCTGGCTTACTTAATTCTGGTCCTGTTTCTTCTATAAATCCTTTTTGGCCTGATTATTGTCTCTGATTAACTCTTCCTTTCCTTCCCTTTTACTCCTAATCTTGCATCACTCTTGGAATTTAGAGGTCATTTAATTTAATGTCCTTAATTGGCAGGGAGACTATCCAAATAGTTATGAGAGATTAACTTTTGACATTGCAGAAACTATAACCCTGATCTTCCTGCCTTTATGTTGGGCTTTTTGTTTTACCTATCCCCATGCTTTGTGATAGCATGTTTGTCTTTCCAATTAGGTTCTAAGCTCCTAAACAGAAACTTATTTTGTCTGGTGAACATAGAAAGCTGGATTTTCAGTCAGATAGACCCAAGTTCAAATCATGCTGCTAATATTAGTGGGTTGTGTGACTTTGAACAAGATACCTAACAGGTGGTACATTGGATAAAATACTGAATTTGGAGTAAAATCCCCCCCCAAAAAACAAAACAAAACAAAACAAAAAAACCCACAATCTAAGTTCAGGTCCTCCCTCAGATCCTAGCCAAGCAAGTTACTTTCCTCAATTTGCTTAATTTTCCTCATCTATAAAATTGGGATAACAATATACCTCCTTGGGATTCTTGAGAATCAAATCATAAGGGGTGTAATGCTTTGCAAACCTTAAGCTATATGTAAATACTAGCTATTATTAACTGACTCTTTTGCTACTCTTTCAGATTGTTATAGGTGATATATATTGATCAAAGTTGTTCTAGTACATCAAAAAACTGCACAAAATTTTGTGTAGATACATGGTACATATTTGTACCATGTTGAATTTATATTCATGAATGAAATTTACACAATTTCTGGATCCTTCTGAGATTGTTAAAAGATTATACATTGTGTGTGTTTTAATCAGACCTCTGTTTTAATAGGCATAAAGAATTACTAGTGAGCATATTGTCCCTACCATATGCGCTATAACTCCCATGTAGTTTAGAATCTCATTGAGTTGTCTGAGGCTCTGAGGTGGGATTGCTTTAGGTTCTACAGCCTGCCTGTATGTAGTCTGGAGCAAAACTCTTAAACTCAGTCAATTCTATTTTTGAGTATTTCTTTACATCTGTATCCAGTTAAAACTGTTAAGTCTATAGCCAGATAGAAATTATTTTTGAATTATATTTATTAGATAATTACAGTTAGATAGTTTTGCTGCTGGATCAGAACTGGAATTTTTTGAATTCACGTTTTCCAGGTTCCAAAAAAACTCAAATCATTGTATGCTCTCATAGATTGACAGCCATGGTATTAATATTTTGCATTAAGTTTTCACAAGACTGTTCACCAAAGTTGTATTTTTTTGCATCTGAATTTTAAAAATAACTTTTGCACATTGTAAGTAAATTTGGATGTGTATGTTTTGATATGGGGTAGAATGTCAATACAAACCAATCTTGAATTTAATAACAAGCTCTTTACAAGCCTCTTAGTATTTTTGACATTAATGGGATTTTTTTAAAGAAGACTTATTTTTATTTTCAGAAATAATAGCTAGAAATATCTGTTGAATGCCTTCTGAGTTAATGTTTTCATGTTCATACAGGTTAAGATATAAAGGTTTTTATTTTTTTTAATCTTTTTTTCTTTTTAGGTAGATGAAGTTCCTGATGGAGCTGTAAAGCCACCTACAAATAAACTGCCGATTTTCTTTTTTGGAACTCATGAGACGTAAGTTCTCTAGATTAAAATATGAAAATTTATTTAGCAAGGCTAATTAGGTATGAAATCAACAATTAACGAAGGATTAATTCAAAGAGAAAATATTCAAACATCCAGAATAAAACATTCTTTCAAACTTTATAATTCTGTTGGTTACAAGCTTAAAAATACTATACCTACCAGGTGAAATTGATACTCATTAGTTTTGTAACAATACTTTCTTGCCCCAGTGGGAAGTAGAATTTCCCTTCATTTGTTTTGATAACATGATTGTTTTTCCAAGTAATTCTAAAATTTTGTATGGTGGGGGAAATTTTTTTTTTTTTTTTTAACTTGAGAGGCCTGGTTTCTGTATACTTATTAAAAAGTAGGAGATGGAGTGGTAGAGAAGGTACTTTCCACCTTCCATTGTTCTAGCCAGCATGTTTGTCTACGTGACTTTCTGGGGGCTGTCGGGTGGGGATCTAGTATCTCTTATTTAATATCTGTAATATGCAGTGGAATGCTTCTGCTTTACTTGGACCATTGCTTAAACTATCCCTTGCTTTTGCTGTTCCTTTCTAAGAGCTGTCATCTAGTTATCCTTCTCCATTGTTCTTGCTGCCATAGTAGCTGTTGGGCTTTGCCTCTTTAGTTTACACTTGGGACTTAAACTTCCAGCTACTAATACTCTTTTTCAAATATTTTGTAAACCTTTTGCAATTAACGTTTTTTATCTTTTTTTGTGTGTTTGTGCCAAACAGTTTATGCATCTTAGGATAAACAGGATCACTTTGGTATTTTTTATGCCTGATTATTTGTAATACTCACTTTGACATAAGATGTTTTTTCCAAATGAAAAAACCAAGAGAAAATACTTTGATTAATGATTTTTAACAATACTAAGCATAAAAGAAAAAACATTAAAATTTGGCACATGTAAAATAAACTTTCAGCAAATAGAATTAGATAATTCTACTAAATCAACTAAATAGTTGATGGGTAAGCTCTGTGTAGGGTCAGGTCAAATAATATTTTTCTCAGCGCTTTAAATTTGTTCTTCAAATTATTCACTTCAGTTTTGTGCTCTGGTTTCCCTGGAGGTTGTTCGAACAGCTCTTAGTGTTAGACTGAATAATCTTCTACCTTCATTCTTTGAGTCTGGAGGTCAACATATAGAAGAACCATATCATGTTCTATATAATAAGTTTTGGAATTTGGAGGGTAGCAAAATGAGAAGTTAGTTGAAATTTCTACAATATACATGTATATGCCAAAAGTGGAGGGGAAAATAAAAGTTACTAATTTTGCTTTTGTATATTTTCATTAGGCTGTTAATACTTTATTCAGAAATTATAATCAGAAAGCAATTCACTATGCTTTGTTCTTAAGTTAAAAGGCTTATGCTATTCACATATATTTTTGAAATATAAATAAGCAATTTATAATTAAAGTCATGCATCTTGAACATAGTTTAGGAATAAAAATGTAACACCTCTCCCTACATGTACTTTTTGGGACATTGTTCCTCTCTTGTGGCCAATTGACCTTGACTCTATGGTCTTTGTATGGAGATACGCTCTCCGAGGATGAGTTTTTAAATTGTTACAAAATGAATTGAGATTTTTATCAGTAAGTGTGTAACTAGCATCATATTGGCTTTGAAGTAGTTGTAGTGCAATCATTTAAGGAAAATCTTGAAAATTTAGTTTTCTGCCTTCAGTTCTGTCCTCTTAGTTTATCTACACATCTCTCAGGTAACATAATTCAGTTTTAGAATTAGGTGTAGTGGTGTAAAAAGTATTGTATGTAAAGTCAAGGAACATAGATTTTGAATTCTGACTAACGTTGTGACCAGCTCAGTTTACTTAGGGCTTGTCATCTATAAAATAACATCTAATTGTGAGAACTAAACAAGTAGTACTGTAATTTTATTTTGAGGCTAGATCTGTGATTTCTGCAGCATATAAGGAATTCTTATAGAAATTCCCTTTACAAATGGAAGATCTGCAACTATCCTGTAACAAATAATGTTTTACTCTGGCTACCCAGGAGGTTAAAGGACTCCATAGGTTTACATAACCAGTTTGTTACAAAGATAGAACATGAACCTAGATCTTTTTTGACTGAGGCTACATTATTTTATCATTCTATTAAATGTCAAATATTTGGGGTAGACTTTGAAAAGTTAATGCTCTAGTAACCTTTTCCACCTTAGCATTTTCTAATTCTGATGTTCATTGATTTTGGCATTATTTTTTGGTGTTCTGCTTTATTCATTAGTAAATTGAATCATAAGAGTCAGAATAATTACAAATTAATTGTCCTAATCACTGTGGATTGAAGTGATTTTCCTAGCTTACAGAAGAAGCGGGTCCTAAAAAAAAAAAAAAAAAAGAAGGCAGCTATTCCAGTAAAATATAACAGAAAAAGACCTTTTGCAGTTATTTTAGCTAAATGAAATTGTTAGGAAAAGGAACTTTTAAAAGGAATTTTAATTTTTTAAATAGCTTTTATTTTCCCAAATACATGTAAAGACAACATTCATCTTTACAAAACTTTGTGTTTCAAATTTTTCTCCTCTTCTACCCCCTCCAATTGATAGAAAGAATCCAATATAGATTAAACATGCACAATTCTTCTAAACATTTCCATATTGGTCATGTTCTGCAAGAAAAATTAGATCCTAAGGGGGGGAAAGAGAAAGAAAAAATAAACCAACAACTATTACCTCCCAAAAAGGTGGAAAATACTATACTTTGATCCACATTGCTTTCCATAGTTCTCTGGATGTGGATGGCTCTTTTCCAATCACAAGTCTCTTGGAATTGTCTTGAATCACCTAGTTGTTGAAAAGAACCAAATCCATTATAGTTGATCATCCCATAATCTTGTTGCAGTATAAAAGTTCTTTTGATTCTCACTTCACTTAGCATCAGTGCATATATGTTTTTCCAGGCTTTTCTGAAATCAGCCTGCTCACCATTTCTTATAAAACAGTATTCCATTACATTCATATACCATAACTTTTCCAGCCTTTACACAATGATGGGCATCTACTCAATTTTAAGTTTAAAAGAACTGTAACATTTAGTATTTTTTGTAGGTATAGATATTGTATCTGACGTGGCACAGTGAGGAATTTTTTTTTAAGGCATTACTACATCTTCATACTATCTATTAACCTAGGCCTATAAATAAGGACTCTTAAGAGGTTGAATTCTTAGCATTAGTGATAAAGAACATTTCTCAGAGTGATTATCCTAGGAAGGAAGAGCATTAAGCCTTAATTTTAAAATAAAATTTTATTAAAAATTAAGAGTTATTAAATTTGTCTGTGGTCCTACTTTATGGCCTATTTGGCAGATGTTAATATCTTTAATTTTACATTTTACATTTACATTTCGTTTATAATTTCATATAATTTCCTTAGGAATTTTAATCCCTAGGACTTTAATTAATAATTCTATTGGGTCAAATAATGGGGATATTTAATATTTATTCATTAATTCTACCAAATTCAATGACTTGAATTTGACTAAATATCATAAAACTTTCAAGTTCACCAATGGGAAACAAAATAAATTTTGCTTTCATTTTCCAAGAAGTCTGCTCTAATGCAGCTTTTGGTTTGGTGGTTTTTTGTTTGTTTGTTTTTTTGATTTCCATGTAAACAGATTTGCTGTATTAAAAACTATACATTGATAATCAGTACTTTATAGAGTAATTTATTTCATAATCATAATTGTGTAGACAACTCTTGGAGAACCTCAGGATATTTTTGTTCATTCTTACTTTCTTTTTTTTTAATAGTCTTATTTTTCCAAATACATGCAAAGATAGTTTTCAACATTCGCTTTTGCAAAACCTTGGGTTCAAATTTTTCTCCTCTCTCCTCTTCTTCCCCTTCTCCAAGACAGCAAGCACAACCATTCTTAATTTTTCTTGGGCACTTCATTTTTTTCAGCCTCTGCTTTTTATTAATTCAATCTGATTCATCCAGTTTTCTTAATGCCGTAGTGGTAATTTGTTACTATAATGTACCTGATTAAAATGTAAGCTGATTATACTGCAAGCTTTTTGCTATTAGGGATTATTTTGTTTTTGATATTTGTATCTCTAGCATCTAGAGTTTTTCACCCTGGTGGATATTTAGTAAATGCTTATTGATTGAATTTATTTAAATATTCCCCTGTTATATTGTTGGATACTTAATTTGAATCCAGCTTTTTTATACCTCCTGTTTGGTTTTTAATAACGCTTTGAAGTTTTTCCTAATAACAGAATTACTGGTCCAAGAGTATAATTATTTAGGTAATATTTCCTTTTAATAGTGCCATATTGCTTTAAAAAAAAAGGTGTAATTTCCATTATTTTGATAAAACTAGTCATAAAAATTTGCTTTCTGGAGTCCTAGACACAGGAAGTTAAAGATAAAAGATAATTTACGAAGATACTGCATTTCCAGAGTTAAAAATTAATCGGTATTTGAATCTCTGGAAGATTCTCTATTTTTTCTCAACTCTGGATTTAAGGGATCTTGCATGTAAATTTATCAAGCTATGGTTGGAGAATTATTTGAGAATTTATGCTGTTATTTGAACAATTTGAATTAAAAATGAGAAACATTTTTATGTGGGCAAAACGGGCCCTCATAAGGTGTGCATTATATTGCATTCATGGAATTAGAGGAAGTGCATTGTTATGAGAAACTAATATTTGAATAGTCATTTCTGAATATTCATAGTCCATAAAGAGATTCCAAAGAATAAAGGACAATTCTTAATCTTTTAATTTTATTTTTATTAAAGCTTTTTATTTTCAAAACATGCATAGATAATTTTTCAGCAATGACCTTTGCAGATTCTTGTGTTTCAAATTCCTCCTCCCCTTTCCCCAATGGCAAGTAATCCAATATGCTAAAAATATCTTAACATCTTAAATTGATCACAAATCTCTTTAAAGGTTTCTATTATGTTCAGTTTATTCATAAAAAAGAATTTTAGTCAGATATGTGGAATTTCTGCTCCACTAATGAATTTAAGAGTTTGTTTACATGAATACATCAACTAAATGAATAAATCAACCAAACCAACCAAATATTTCTGCTCAAGTAATTTAATGGACATAGATACTCCAGGTTGCCCTGGAGTCCTTTACCACTTTTATCCATATCCATCAGAACATGTCAGAGTAGGATATATGCTCAATATTGCTCAGGATCTTTTTCTAGATCACTTGAATTGGTATGGATATGAGTTAAAACATACAGGTTCCAATCCTCAGATTAGTGGGGTTTTCTTTTCTTTGTAGTTAAAAGTTTCTCTCCTTCCCTTTATTTCCTGGAATCATGATTGTTCTTTGTAATTAATCTGAATTCTTCATACAAGTCTTGACTTTTTTTGAATTCCTTATTCATAGTTTCTTAAAGCACAGCATTGTATTACATTTGTTGATGATTTCTTGAAAGATGCTGTCCAGGTAGTACTTTTTTTTTTTTTTTGATGATGGCTTGCAAGTAGTCTTAATAATTCTTAGATTTTTCCTAAATCAGGTATTCCAGGTTGGTGGTTTTTCCAGTGAGGTATTTTACATTTTTTATATTTTCTTTTTTTCCATTTTATTGGAGTTTGTTTTCTTTCTTGATTGATTCTTGATGTCATTGAATCATTCATTTCCTTTTGTCCAATTTTAATTTTTAATGAACATAATTCTCCTGTATAACTTTTTTCTTTTCTCCATTTTTCTTCTACCTCTCTTACTTTCTAAAATCCTTTTTGATCTCTTTCAGGAGAACTTTTTGATCTTGAAAACCATTCATTTGTCTCCCTTTGAGGTTTTACGTAGACACACACTTTGCCTTTGCCATTCTCTGGTTTTTGTGTTCTGGTCTTCCTCAGTAGTTGAGGGCTCCTTTTTTTTTTTTATTTTATTTTAAATTTTGCTCTGTTCTTAGGGCACAAGGAAGATTGTCCCAAACTTTTTTTGGGTGGGGAGAGGGGTGTCCCATTGACTTTCTGTGCAGTGGTTAGTGATACTTGTCGCTCAAGGCTTTTCCACTATTCTGGGTTGGCTTGGCCTTGTGCTACCTATTATTTATTTATTTTTATTTGCAAAACATACTTATGGGTAATTCTTCAACATTAACCCTTACAAAGCTGTTACAAATTTTTCTTCTATTCCCCACTCCTCCCCTAGATGACAGAATATCCACTACATGTTAATTATGTTAAAATACTTGACAAATTGAATATATATGTATATATATATACACACACACACATTTCCACACTTATTGTTGTGTAAGAAAAATCGTATCTACAAGAAAGAAAAATCAGATACAGGAAACACAATTAGTACTACCTATTATGCTAGGGTTTGGGGGCTCACAGTTGACATAAATGACTGATTGGGTTGGAGGTCTCACAGCTGGCCCACTGAGCCACTGTCCCTCTGAACAAAATGACCAATGCTGCTATATTTTGACTAAGAGCCTCCCTGTGTATTGCCCACACCATGGTTGTGCTGTATTCCCCTGCCCAAGTGATAAAAAACCATTCCTGAAGTTCTTTCAAGATACCTAAACGGGAAAATTATTTCTCTCCAAATACTTTGTGGGTTGTCACTCCAAAATCCATTAAAAGAGGTTTGATCTAGCATTGATTTTGAGGAAAGCCAGGGAGATCTCAGGGAATGTTCTGTCTTCTCTCTGCTCCCTTGGCTCTGCCTCCTGGATATACTAATGTATTAGATTCACATGTCACAGTTCAGTCATTTCCTAATTTGTGGAATTTGGTACATATTTTCAAGTTATTTTTCAGATTAGTTGGGCCAACTTACAATTAAGTATATTGCAGTGGTCTCACATATCTTGTAAATTCTGATTTATATAGACCTTTTCTAATTTCCTGAAATGGAAAAATTTAGCCATATTAATATATAACTATATATATATCCTGTGATTTTAGGCATGTAGCTATAGAATTCGACCTCAGAATCCATCTGCTTTAAGCTATAATTTTATAAATGAGAGATCTTGAGGCATAAAGAAATTATTTTCTCAAGATCACAAAGTTATTGAGTGACAGCACAAGGATTTAATCCAAGGTTCCTGACACCAAATCTTTCACTCTTTATGCTCTATCATACCTGTTGGTATCATGCTACTTTTTTTAAAAAAAAAATTTAATATTTTTATCCCCCCTTACATATAAAACAATTTTTTTTATGTTGGTTTTTAAAATTGGGAGTTTCAGATTCTTCTACTTGCTCCTTATCCCCCCTTCCTATTGAGAAAGGCCCATGTGAAGTTGTGCAAAACATTACTATAAATCATACAACAAAAGATCTTCCCGTCCCCTCTTCCTCAACCCCCCCCCCCAAAAAAAAAAAAAAAGTCAAGGGAAAAAAGTTAATTTTAAAAAAGTACACTCAGTCTGTGTTCAGTTCTTCAGTTCAATCAGTTCTTTCTCTGGATATGGATGGTATTTTCCATCCTAAGTCCTTCAGAGGAGTCTTAGAGCATTGTATTGCTGAGAGTTGTGAAGTCAGTTCACAGCTAATCAACTCACAACTTTGCTATTATTATATATATATAGTAGATTTCACTTTGCTTAAGCTCATGGAGTTTTTTCTGTTCATCACTTCTTAGAACAATAATATTCCTTTATAATCACATACCACATTTTATTCAGCCATTTCCCAAATGATGGGTATCACCCCAATTTCCAATTCTTTGCCCTGAGAAAAGAACAGCTAAAAATATTTTTATACATAATACGTTCTTTACCTTTTTGTAAAATCTCCGGGTTCATGCCTACTAGTAGTATGGTTAGGTCAAAGGATATTTTACCATCCTTTCGGGATAAGTCATATCTTTTGATCATTGAAAAAAAAAAAAAAAAGCTATTCCCCAATTGATGAATTATAGACTGTCATGTTATTTAGGTATTGCAAATATATTGACAGAGTTTTGTGTATTCAGGGGTAATTTGATATTAATGTAAGGATAGTTTTCAACATTCATTTTTGTAAGATATTGAGTTCCAAATTTTTTTCCCTCCTTCCATTACCTCCTCCCCAAGACAGCAGGCAATCTAATATAGGTTATACATGTACAAGTTTAGGCTGAATTTTTGAATTGTAGTATATACTTTAATACTAAATAATTTTCATTTCAAATTAGAAGCTAGTGTTGTCAAAGGGAAAAATAAAAAACTGATTAGCTTGGTGGAGGGGTGTACTTTGAGTTGTGATGTTTATATTTGCCCCTCATAAAGCACATATATCTATATGTACACACACACACACATACACTTGTTGGTAAAATAAAGATTTCTTTAAAATGCATAGGAGGGTAACATATCTATACTGATAAACTCTGACCAGAATTGTTTATGATTCTGGGTTAGTAATCTTGATGAAATCTTTTTTCTCAGTAGTATTTTTTCAAATACATGTAGTTTTCAACATTAATTTCTGTAATATTTTGTGTTGCAAATATTTTCACCCTTCTCCCCAAAACAGCAAACAGTCTGATATAAGTTAAACATGTACAATCCCTCCAAACATATTTCCATCTTTGTCATGTTGTACAAGAAAAATTGGACCAAAAGAGGAGAAAAACAGGAGAAAAACCATCAGAAAGAAAACAAACACAAAAAAAGGTGAAAATACACATTCAGGCTTCCATAGTTCTCTCCCAAGTCTATTGGAATTGTGTTCATCACACAGGATCATATCTTAATTTAGTTTTCATGATATATCAAAAGCTGGTGGTGTTCTAAATTTGAAATTTTTGATTGCTCCGATGAAATATACGAATATGCTCCTTTTAAACAGAATTCTTGATTACTCAAGCATCAGTGAAATGTGCTTTTGAATGGATTTAGCAAATATTTATAGGCACTTAAAGAACTGTTTCCTATTATAGGTTTCATTTAGTAATTCTTTTAAGTCCCATGTTTCTGCTGTATACATCTGACATTTTAAAAGAAGTAATTTAATTTAAGGTAATTAAAAATGTGAAGTAATAAAACAATTTCATCCAGTCATTTGAAATCATTCTTCTGGGAGATAGCTATTTTTAAAATGCCTTTTTAAAAAGTTTCATTTTTGTAAAGATGGGAAGAGTTTCCACATACAAGTTGTGAGGGAAGAGAGTAAGATATATGTGCTTAAAAATAATAAAACAAAGTGCATGGATTGTAGAAAATGTCAGTAATTCAAATTAGTGTGAGCAAAATGTGAACTCTTTGAAATGAGTATAAAATTTGTAGGATTAAGTAGGTACACACAAACTCAAACTCGTTACTCATTTCCAGTAAAATAAGCCATTTACATAAAATGTAAATGTCCATTTTGTTCATTTTTCACAGTGCTTTTTTGGGACCAAAGGATATATTTCCTTACTCAGAAAATAAAGATAAATATGGCAAACCTAATAAAAGAAAAGGCTTTAATGAAGGATTATGGGAAATAGACAATAACCCCAAAGTCAAGTTTTCTAGTCAGCAGGTAAGTAATGATTACTTAAAATGTAGTTTTATTTTTTAGAATATTTGATACCTCCTGGAGACTTCAGGAGTGAGTGGAAAAAATCACAGACTTAAGACTGAGCCCTAACATAAGAATTACAAATAATTCTTGCATTGCTATTTTTTTGACCTTTGGAGGGGAAATGCTTTAGACTTTCTCCCTTTCTAGAGGAAAAACATATCAGGATTCAAAAAATAGGAAGTAATCTAGTTTTTGCAGATCTCAATTTATATTATATTAAAATTTTGGATTCCTTGATTATTTTTGCTGCTTTTATGTATGTAGAACTTTCCTTCACTTAAATATTTTGTATTTAATTTGGTTCAGGTACTTAAAACTTTGCTTTTGAATTTAATATAACTACCCTTTTCATTTTTGATATGGCTTCTTTGATTTTTTTTTCTTTTTTTTTTAACCAAATTAGGTTTTTCCTAATTGTTAAGTGTTCATTACTTTGTTAAAGTCCTTAAATTACTTATAACTCCATCACTCCAGTGTTAAGGCTAATTGTGTTCCCCTCCTGATCAATTTGTTCCTAGGACTCTGGAAAATATTTTCCTTTTCCAGCTGTTTACAATTGTGGGTTGAAGAAGGTTGCTTTTCACATAAATTTGTCCCCATTTAAGTGTATGTAGTTTAGTAGGTTTCCAAAACTAGGTGGTCTTTAGTTGGCATAGTTTTTGCTCTTAATGAAATGATTCATTCTTTCTTGCATCTTTTGACAATTTGACACAACTATTAACCTCTGTCCAGTTTAGAATATTAGGTTAGGTGCTTTGTGTGTGTTTACTTTTGTCTAATTCACTTGTACCATAAAGATTCATGAATTGTTTTAAGAAACAAAACTTATAGTTATCAGAATTGAAAATGCTAATAGAAAACTTATGCTAGATGTTTGTTGTGAATTAATTAATAGCTTGGAATGCATACTAAAAGTAATCACCAAACCTTGGAGAATGAAACCTAAGCAGGTCTCAATTTTGTAAAATAAAACAACATTCTTCAATGTGTTACAGGCATCTACAAAACAGTCAAATGCATCTACTGATGTTGAAACTGAAGAAAAAGAAATTAGCACTTCAAAAGAAGATACTGACCATGAAGAAAAAACCAGCAATGAAGTATGTCTGACAAGACTTTTTTTTTCTAAGTTTAAATTTTTTGAGGCAGAGTAGGAATGAATATTTGCAGTAGGTCAGTAGTGTAGGGACATCCTTAAAAATTTTTTTTTAACATTGTAAAGAATCTGACCCATTCCAATTTTGGATGGTTTTAATTGTTAACTTAAAAGTTTTCCTTTTATCAAACCAAAATTCAGAATCTTTGGTCAAAAAGTGTTTGCAATTGAAATAGTGGTTTTTCTTTTTATTTTCAGAGACTTATACAGTACCGTACACATAATGGGTAATTTGTAAAGTATGAGAAAAAAGTGATATTCTTGGTCTATTAACTATAGTATATATGTACACTAATGGGAACTTTCTATCTTTTCACATTTTACAAAATAATATGTACTTGATAAATTTTGATAAATTAAGTGAAATTGCACAAACTATGATTTTATTGATGATATAACATTCATACTATGTGAAAAAGTTTTGCCCCACAAAATCTTTTAAAAGCAAAACTTTAGTACTTAAAAGGGGGAAGATAATTTTTTTATGAAAATGTCTCTAAATACAGATGCTATTACCAAAATATTTACCTGTTACATATCAAGAGTATTTTGATATCTTATCAAAATGATGTCATGATATATTAACAAAGACAACTTACTCAAGTCATTTAAGATTTCCAAATATACTAATTAGTCCCTTCCTCGTCAGAAAAGCACAGGGAGATTAAAATAACTTATCAGTCACATGGGTAATAAGAGGGAGGAGGACAATGACTTTGTTGAATTGACACTTATAATTGTGACTCAATTAACGGGATGATTCTGCATCACCTCAACCCATTTGAAAGATTTGGAGGACTGTACAATTCAATAAAATACAATTGTGCAACCTGAAGTAATCTTAAAAACCTATAACTTTTGGAACAGTTGAAATTTAATGCCCTTTAGATGGAAATTAAAAATGCTAGTTTTCATGTAAGACTTTTTCTAAATATGTGATTATCACACATCCTATTACCACAATGTAGTTCGAGGCACTTAAAAGTGTTTCTTTCAAGCATACTGCCTTATTTCATGTTATAACCTCAAAAGTTTTGCTTGAGAAAAGCCAAAAACACTTAATACATTTTTGAGAGGTCTATATCTTGCCCTGATAATTTTATTTGTTCTTTAGGATGTGACTAAAACAATGGACATAACCACTCCTAAGGCTGCTAGAAGAGGAAGAAAGAGAAAGGTAATATCACTGACTCAAAGAATCAAGTAGATTTTTAAATTATATTGGGATAGAATATTGATTTAAATTTAATTTTGAATTCAGTTTCTAATTCCTTCTTCAGACTTGATTTTGCAGAAGCTAATTGTGTAGTTTCATATTGTCCAGATTCATTTCTCCTGCTCAATTTTTTGGCTATTTCTTTGCACTTCCATTTTACAGTGGGCAGGGTAGGGAAAGGAGATAAGTTTTATCACTTGTTTTCAGTCCATTCAACAGCACTGTTTTAGGGTATCCACTTAGAATATAGAATGTTTTATTTTAGACACTGCCTGAAATGACATTTTGGGATCATCTTTGAATTTCAGTTATCCAAGTTGTTTCTGCCTCCTAGTACATGGATATTTGACAGCTGGCTGTACTTAAAGTAATTGGAGGTATTTGAATGGCTTTTTATAATTTTAGAACTAATTATATCACATCTGTTTCTTAAACCCTATAATGTATGTGAAAATTTTTATGATCCATATGGTTACAATCACCTTTTTCAAGATTTATGGCTTTATTAGAGATTAATCAAGCCATTTGTTGCAGTCAGACTTCTATTTTTTGCTTTATAGTTTCATAGTTCTATGTAGTAGTTTGAATTAAATCATGAGAAGAAATGACTTAATTTGCACCATACCCCATGAAACAACACTAAAAAAAAAAATGATTTTTTTTGGGGGGGGTGTATGATTTGTTAATTATATGATGTAATCAGTTCAAGTGCTCACCACATTCATTATATTTTAAGGAGAACCCAGTGGAATTTTAAGACAATCCTCCTTATTCTTGGGCAGCTTATGATGCAGCAATGCCAGAATATTTCTGCAATAGCATTCAAAAAGTGCAATTTTTTTTTTAATAGTTTTGATGCCAGGACTATGATTTTTTTTTTCAGTTACAGCTATTCCAACATCAGTGAAATCAACTAAAAAGAAGGAAACAAGTAGATTAGTCTAATTGGTTAATTTTATGTTTTGATTTTGAAAAGAATTCTGAAAGATCTTTTCATTTATACTTTTATAATGAGGCTACTTTGGGTCCAGTTTTGTATTAGTTAATAAAATACACATGGATTAATTTTATGTGTATGCTTGTATATGTGCTAAACATTATGGTTTTATCAAACAGTGGGAATTCCAAAAATGTATAACAGCTTGCCTACAGCTTATTATTTATCTTTAGAAATGTTGGCCAAACCCTTGGATTATTATTTTTTTTTTGAAACTTGTCAATTTCATTTTTAAAGCATTCTAAATAGGAAAGCTTCCTTAATTTAATTTTTGTTTAAAAATAAATCCATAGAAGTATTGTGACAGTGGGATAGAGAGTTGGTTAAGATTTTTCATAGCTGTGTGTTCTGCATGCCAATGAAATCACATCAAAAATCCATATCACAACAGACATTTTATAAATTTTCAGCTCAAACATCATAAAGGTTATGTGATTTTATTTAATAGCACTGTTCTAGTTATGAATACTATTCATTTTGAAGTAATTTATTTGTCATGAGAAAGGTTATGGCTTAGCAATCTAAATTACTTTGAAAGATAAAGTAGTCCTGGAAAAAAAACTGACTTGATTTAAATCTACTTTCCTGAGAAATTCTTTTTATAGAGTAACTTAATGGTTTTTAAAACATATTGGACACAACTACTTAACCTTTGAAATGCTTAACATTCTGCCTGCCCACCCCTTTTTTTTTTGTTTTTTAATTTTTTGGCATGCTGTTTAGAAAAAGTTTAATTCTTGCTGTTACATTAAAAGTGTCCTAAGATAATTTTTTTTTTGGCGGTGGGGGAAGAAATTTGCAGGTGTGAGAGGGTGCAAAGAGTAAGCGAAACTACTGAATCAACAATCCGATGGCTCCAATTTTGTCTCCTATTAGGACAAACATTTTCTGAGCCACAAATCTATAGCAATTGCACATGAAAAGTTTCAAATATAAAATGTTAATCTGTTTAAGGCTGCCTAGCCTGATATTTAGGGGAGGTTGGAAAAAGCTGTATTATGATATCAAAAAAAAAAAAAAAAAGCTTTAAAGGAGGGAGCTGGAAATTTAAAATTTTTGTTTTTTAAATGTGATTTTAGGATCATTTTCAGGTAAATATGGACATAAACATTTTTCCTTTATAAAATTGATTGTAATTGGGGAAAAGTAAAATACTAAATTAAATTTTTTAAAAAATCAGTTTTCAACAATGGTTTGATTAGAAATTTTCATTTTATTGTCACACCAGTGGGAGTATAACTTTGTTGACTGGACTGAAATAAAAGCAAGTGTCGAACTTACCTTACTCTGCCCACTTTGAATTGGAGGCTCCTATCAGTCAGTAATCAAAGAAAATCCATATAAATTCTTACAGGGAAAAGGCTAGAAGCAAAGTTTTTCTTGTGCCGTAAGATTTCCTTTTCAGAATGTTTTTTAGCTTTTGGCAAATTACAGGTAGAGATTAGTAACATTAAAATGTCATTTGCTTCCAGTGCAAATAAAAAAAACATAAAATTTATCTTTGGATTAGAAGGACTTGGAGCTTTTTATCTTGGATATAACTAAGGGATAAATTACTTAGCCAATAGATATTTCTTTTTTTCATGTGCAGAATCAAATTAATAAGATCTATTAAAAAATTGTCTTTTTCTGTGAATACTTGATTAAATACCTGCTATATTAGATCTCAGTAGGGTATAGAAAAATTGACAAAAGTCCTATAGAAGGGGCAGCTAGGTGGCGCAGTGGTTAGAGCACCAGCCCTGAAGTCAGGAGGACCTGAGTTCAAATCTGGTCTCAGACACTTCCTAGCTGTGTGACCCTGGGCAAGTCACTTAACCCCAATTGCCTCAGCAAAAAAGCAAAAAGCAAAAAAAAAAAAAAAAAAAGATCTATAGAAGCAAGAGTTATAAGCAGCATAAAAAGTGACTTAGGTGTGTTATACTCTATTTATATGGACTAAACTTTTTAAGCATACTTTTGTAGAATAAAGTTCAATGTTGTTCATCTTTTGTGATTCAGGCAGAAAAGCAAGTAGAAACTGAGGAGGTAGGAATGGTGACGGCAGCAACGACAGCATCTGTCTCTCCAAAAGTGAGTCCTAAAAGAGGAAGACCATCAGGTAGGTTTATTAATGCTTGGAAGCCTTGTCTATTTTTATTATTTCTTAAAATTATAACCATTAGTATTTGTCTATATGATACAGCTTATGCTTAAACCATTCCAAAAGGAAAGAGTCTAATAAAATAATGAAGTGGCGAATCAGTGTAATTTGAAATGAGTTTTACTCTATATCTGGGAATTGGTAAAACTAATAACTACAAAGGTGGAATTTTAGAAATATATAGTTGTATGACAGATTAAAAAAAACAACTTTTTACTTTTTAAATGAAATAATTGTAATTTGAAAAGCAAACTATTCAAAATAATACTATGATAGTGTTTTTGTTAATTTGTATATGTATTAGATTCATTCTATTTGAGATCATAAAAGGAAATACCTATGTAATAAAATGAAGTAGGAGAAATGGATCGACAGATAAGCTAAAAAAAAGTAGTTGAAAGGACTCAAACGATGTTTTATTAATCCTTTCTGAAAAGGAATGACATTTATTAAAATTAGGAAGAAGAAAATTAGAAACTATATTTAAATTCCTATTCCAAAAATTCAGATGATAGCTAAGTGTAATATATTTTTGGAAATTACACATGGTATATATTGTAGATATTTAGATTTAACATTTCAGTATCTTTGAATGTTGGAGTAGGTAGACATTGTCATTGAGCTAAACCTCAATAAAAGATACATGTAATTGAAATACAAATATTGATCAGAAATGTGAAGATCCAAAATGAATAGCAATTTACTTCTAGGTTAGTAAAAGACTTTATACTCACTTACAAAGGTCCTTTTATTTTTCAGTTGGTTATTTATAAAGCTTTTAGTTCTTTTTACCTGAAAAAAAAAATTATGTAATTGTCACTTAAGACTACTAGCATTGCTTTTATAAAAATTTATTTACATTTCAGTGCCTAAAAAAGGAACAAGCCCTAATATAGAGCTAACTTAACCTTTTTATGTTTACCTTAGCTACAGAAGTGAAAGTTCCAAAACCAAGAGGGAGACCCAAAATGGTGAAACCACCTTGTCCTTCAGACAATGACAAGTGAGTTTATTTTTTAAATTACTGATGTGACATTTAAAAAAAATAATATGCTTGGTTTTGAGGTTTTTGGCTCTCAAAACAGTGAGTATCATACCTTGGCATTGTATAGCTAACACAATTCTCTTAAACATCTATTCAAAATACTCACCATTCTAAAATCTTGTGCTTTGGGAAGAAAAAAATTGTAGAAGAGAATAAAATGGGTTGAAGTCATAAGTACTATTTAAACTTAAAAGTAATAAAGTAACTCTGATGGTTTACTTCAAGTAATACATTGGGTTGGAATGCAAAAGCCTATTCAACAATATGGTCTGATCCAGTTTAGATGGACAGAAATTAAACTTTATTACTGTTAAGTACAAAATCTACATTATTTTGGGGTAAATTTTTATTAAAATTTGTATAACAAAGTAGCTTTTATGTAAACTTCAGAATAATAAATTTGTTTTGAATTTTATTTTGGCAATAATTTAATGCTACTTTACTCTGTCTTGTACCATGCAACTTGCTTGGTCAAGAGAAAGCCAAGTATGAAAGATTGTTGCTTTAAACTTGCATGCTACATTTGACTCATAAATTCATATGACATTATTATATAATTTGCCACTTAACGTAATAGAACTACCTTATTTCTGTGGTTAAACTTTTTCTGGGTAATGCGCTACTTGTTGTTGAGTATTGTAGTCCATTCATAATTACAGTTCTTAATCAAAAATATATTTTCACTTTGTATAAAATGTCTAATTTGTAATCCTCGTAAAAGTTATTCATCATTAAAAGTTAGCTTGAAATTTGGGAATATTGATGTGAAGATTAACTGATTTTACATCTTCTAATTTTATACTATTAAAAAAAAAGTGTTACTGAAGAGGATAAAAATAAAAAAAAAGGTCAAGATGAAAAACAACCAAAAAAGCAGTTAAAAAAGGATGAAGAGGTCCAGAAGGAAGAAGATAAGCCAAGGAAAGAGCCAGACAAAAAAGAAGGCAAGAAGGAAGCTGAGCCAAAAAGGAAAACCACAGCAAAGGCAGGCTTTGCATCAACGTCTGATTCTGAAGAGGAGGGTGATGATCAAGAAGGCGAAAAGGTTAGACAACTTTTTTTTTTTTTATGCATGTATGCAAAGGTAGTTTTCAACATTTATCCTTTCTTTAACCCACTCCCCTCCCTTAGACAGCAAGCAATCTAGTATAGGTTAAACATGTGCAATTCTTCTAAACATATTTCCACATTAATCATGCATGCTGTACAAGAAAAATCAAATAAAAAAAGGAAGGGATGAGAGAGGGTAAAAAAGCAAATGACCACAAAAAAAGGTGACCCACATTCAGTGTCCATAGTTCTCTTTCTGGATGTGTGTGTGTGTGGATGGCTCTCTCCATCATAAGTCTTATTGGAATTGTCCTGAATTTAAGAGCCAAGTCCATCACAGTTTTGATGGGTGTTTAAGTCCTTATTTTAAAACATACAGAAAGATTTATTTTAAATTCTTGAGAGAAGGGAGTCTAGGTACACCTTTGGGACTCCAAGGTCAGCATGTTATTTCCTTCCCCAATTCCCCATTAATTGGATGTTATACAAGTTACAGGTCATGTGAATCTCCATCTTTCATTACATACCCTGCTCCCAAGGAGCTTATAATTTACAAGTGGGAAGGGTAACAGAGGAGGGCTAAGGGGAAAGGACAAAAGATTGATGGTATAGAATTTCAAAACCATTTTATCCCTTTGAATTGTGTTGATTGTAGAATACATTTTACTTGTCCTAAAAATTTATGTTGTTTGCTGATTGTTCCTAATTCTAGTCTATAGAAGGAAATTCATCTGAGATTATGAGGAATTAATAGGATTTATAATAGTAAATCTGTCTTCAATTGAAACCTTGTTGTGAGATCAAGAAACATGCCTTCAAATCAAGGTGTAAAACAAAAATGCTTCTTAGCATTCAAAATCCTCTTAAATAGACTATTAAAGGCATTTGAGACCAATGAAGAAACAAAGCATAGTGGGAAAGAGTATGGCACTTGGAATCAGAAAGTTAGAATTAAAAAGATTTGCAAAATGCTTTATAAATGTCTACTAGGGAAACCTAGTTTCAAATCCTTTGATATTTAGTTAACTGTATAACCTATCCTTTACAGTTGGTTGAGAACTGTGGATTTGGAGAAGAGTTCCCATACTGACAATCATAAATGAATGAATTGATCATTATTCCCCACTCACAGTAGATTAGAGCAGAGGTCAACAATTAAAGGATTATTATTATTATTTTTTTTTACACAAGTGGTTGAGATAAAAATCAGTTTTAAAAAACTTGGAAGAAACATTGACTTTGGCAATCCAAACTCGGTTTAAAGATTTCCAATGAGGGGGAACTCACATTTAACAGAATAATAATAGATTTCAAATACTGTATAATTTTTTTATATAGTAGAAATTGACATCCATTAAGTCATGCAAAAAATCAGCTCACATTTCTATAACTCTCTTCCCCTCATTGAATGGAAAATTAAGTGCTTCTTTTGTGCTAATCGCATTCACATTTTAATTGGGGGAGACTAGTTATGCTATAGTTAAATAAAGATGTCCTATTAGGGAAAGGAGATATCTGGAGTGGGATGATAGGATTTCAGTGGGAGAGGTTGGGGGACTACTTGAATTTGATTTCCAGTAACTATTGAATTCCAGTATTTGCTTTTTTAGCTCCATTGAGATGAAGAAAATGAGACCCAGAGAAGTTAGGTCTTTTAAGTTATTTTATAGCTTTTGAGGTCTAAAACGGATTCAAATCTGATTCTAAGTCCAGCACTAATTACCTTTTTGCTCACTTTCCTAATGAAACTTACTGGCCAAGTTTGCAAACTTCTCTTATTATTTTATAAAACAGTTTCTAATGCTTTAATAATTCTCTCTTCTCAAGTAGAAGGCTATTAATATGAATTAATAATTATGCCTGCCAGTTATAATAATGTCATTCATTTGGGTGTAATGACCTCAAGTTCTCATGGTCTCACGATCTTCCTATTTTTCAATGTCTATTAGTTATTTCTATACTTTTCCCAAGAAGTGGGGTTTTTTTTCTTTTTTTTAGTGAAGGGAAAGAGTTTTACAGAAGCAGAATTATTTTTATCTTTTTCTATATAGGCTTGGGGGGGTTACCATTGTAAAATACTTAATTTTGCAAACATCAGGGAATTTTTTAAAAAAATTGTTCAGAATTATTTTAGATAATGGAAGATCAGCTTTGACACTTTTGAAATAATATTTATGATCTGGACAGTATCTTGAAACTTTCATTTTTGCCAGGAATACAGTCTATCAAATTGATGTTGTGAACTTAATGAAATTATCATTTTGGGGTTAAATTTTATTATATTGTTGGTCAAAGTTCAAAATAATTCATAGAATATTTAAATTGGCATAAAATATTGCCTTGAATAACATTTTCCTAGCTCTGTGTAATTAGTTATCATACTTGTCAAGAATCTTAATACTTGGTACATCACACAGAGGAGGGGACTTCTGGAAAGAGTACAGAAGCTAAATACATCTTACCCATAGGTTATTGGCTTGCTCAGTGACATTTATTTAGTGATTGAGATGGTGAAGACAAATAACTGGTGTTTAAGTAGAAATTCTTCTATTCTAATTTCCAAAATGAAACAGAAGAGAAAAGGAGGAAGAAATTTTCAGGCTGCTCATCGAAGGAACATAATAAAAGGTCAACATGAGAAAGAAGCAGCAGACAGAAAACGCAAGCAAGAAGAACAAATGGAAACTGAATCGTAAGTTTTGGGTTGTTTTTTTTTTTAATAGCCTATACATTTTCCTCTTGTGTTTAGACGTGTTTAAACAAGGGCAGCCATGTAAGCTCTTGCAAATACCTTTTTTTCATTGTCTATGCTTCAGTTTATGTATTGAAAATAGCAAGATAATCTTGTCCATCTTTCCAGTGTAAGGAAGATGGCATTCAGTAAGATGCTTATCAGCTTTTGTTGGGATGTTGCTCATGTTATTCTCATTCTCTATTCACTCATGTATTTATTTATCCATGTCTAAAGCTAGGAAGGAGGGTACAAGCAATAGAAGCCATCTTTGGTTATTTCTTTTCACTACCTCTCCACTACCTCTTGGGAAATAATAAATATGTCAGATCATTGGAAATCTTGGAGCTCAATAAAAACAACTTTCATTTACAGCTAACAAGATGCCCTATTAGGGCATAATTGAAAGGCTACAATCCTCAAATATTTATGTTCACAGAAAACCAAAAACTTCATGTCTTGCTGTGTTAATGGAAGTAGAAAAGATATTTTGGCAATTATTGCACATAAAACAATTATGTCTTTGAAAGTACAGTGATCCCAAGTTGACTAATTTTATAAATACTTAAAACTTTTGGACCTAACTACTAACAGTAAGTTACTATGGGTGTTCATCTAAGCCTCAGAACTTTTTTCCAGTTTTTAAAAATATTTGTAGACTTTTTCAATGATTAATAAAAATAATCCCTAGTGCCACTTGGCAAATTGAGTCTAAACTTTTCTCACTGTCATCATCATAGTTTTTTAAATGTTCTCTGAATACAATGTCTTAATTCTCATGTGTTTTTTTCATCATTATTAAAAAAACTTTGTAAATAGCTCTTCTGTAAAGCATTTCAAATGGGGAGGAAATAATAATGCATTATGCAAAATAAAGTTTATTGTATTGTATTCCCAGCCAAACAGCTTGTAATCTACAATAAAAAAAAATTGGGGGCTCAAACCATTAATCCAGTTTCTACAAAGAGAATGCAAGTGGAGCACAGGAGATGAAGATCTTATGACACTCAGATGACTGAATTTATTCCCCCGATGGAAGAATTTTGTTCCAGATTGCTAAATTAAAAAAAAAAAGAGTTGAGGACTTGATTAATGGGCATTACCACTTTGTTGAATTAAAATTGTCAGTCTTTGTTAGGGTACACAACACTACACATTAAGGAGAACCTAGGTATTGAACTGGCATAATCAGCTCTAGTACCCCAGATTGTTTTCTTTTCTGTTGAATCTTTTAGTATGTTAGAAGTTTTTTTTTTTAATCCTGAGATAAAGCCATAGATTTGTATAACGATAATGTTCAAGTACATTTAAAATAAAGATTATTTTTAAAAGCTGTTTTTAGATATCTCTCTGTTATTGTGTATTTCAATTGGCTTGTTACGTGGACTGAATATCAAGGTACTGGATTTTTAGTGAAATATAAAAAAAATCTCCTAATGGTATTTCACCTAAAACTGAGTTAACTAAGGACTAAAATTAGAGCACTACTGTTTTAACAGACGCCATTTAATTGTTCTACACCACAATTTTAAACCTCTCAGACCTTATATGTGATCAGAATAAATTGAGTCCTCTTCTTCAAGACTATTAAACGTTTGGTGGAAAACTAAACAATTTGAAGTTTGCTTTTAAGAGATCTGACTACTAAATGGAAGAAAATATAAGGAATTTTTAGTATTATCATTTCAAAAACCTTTGGCATCACAAAGTTGCAAGGTTGTAAAAATATTTCTGTTAACATTTGATAGGCAGAATAAAGATGAAAGCAAGAAGCCAGAAGTTAAGAAAGTGGAGAAGAAACGAGGTTAGTAGATTAAACCTCATAATAATGTATATGATCTAAATATTTTACTTGAGAGATATAAGATTAAGACAGTTGCTTGATATGTTACCTGAAAATTTTGAAAAACTTTGTTCTGCTTTGTGTTCTCAATAGATTTTTGTGTAAATTGAAACATCAGGTTCACTTGGGGGATTGTGAATCTTAAATTTCCCTGGCTCTTATCAAAGTTGGACACAATCATATTAATGACTTGTGAGTGAATTGTTATATATACAGTTAAAACATTTATTATTAAAAGGTTTTTAATCAGAAAAAGTTAAAACTACAGAAATAAAAACTAGATCCTTAGTGAAAGTAGATACTGCTCATTTTATATGTGATCGGTAAACAGGTTTTGTCATTTGTAAGACTTCAGAAGATTAGAATTTGCTCTTAGACCAACGCATCCATGAGAACTATTTATCTTTTTAAACTCTGAAATATTTTTATGAAATCTCAGATGTTCATTTACTTTATTTTCTAAAATTTTACTAGAAACATCAATGGATTCTCGACTTCAAAGGATACATGCAGAAATTAAAAACTCCCTCAAAATTGATAATCTTGTAAGTTTATTATGCTGATTATAAAATACAGGAAGCATGGTATCTGCTATATAGTTTGTTGTGAGTCTCTGCTGTTTGAAAGATACCTTAAAATAACTGAATCAAGTCAGACTACTAGCTTTTGAAATTTTCCAATTTTAGGGGTAAATTTAATGCTAAAACTTTTCTTTTGTTAAAAAGGATGTAAACAGATGTATTGAGGCCCTTGATGAGCTTGCATCACTTCAGGTCACCATGCAACAAGCACAGAAACACACAGAGATGATTACAACGTTAAAGAAAGTAAGCAGTTGGTCTTTCTTTCCCCCATCGAGTTTAGTGCTAATTGTCATATTTTGAATCCTATAGATTAATGTGATTACTAACATTTCTTTGTCTTTTCTAGATAAGGCGTTTTAAAGTTAGTCAGGTTATTATGGAAAAGTCTACAATGCTATACAACAAATTTAAGAACATGTTTTTAGTTGGTGAAGGAGATTCTGTTATTACACAAGTGCTGAATAAATCACTTGCTGAACAAAGACAACATGAGGAAGCCAATAAAACTAAAGAGCAGGGAAAGAAAGGTCCAAATAAAAAACTAGAAAAGGAACAAACAGGTATGTATGTAGTGATTTCTTATAATCTGTGATCCAGAATCTCTTGAGTTACTTTAGTTTGGTGGGGGTAGGGGTGGTAGTTGCTCCACAAATCAGAAAGATGTGAATAAACTGAGCTTTTTACTGTTCACTACAATTTTTCACTCTTAATTGGGATAATTAATTGGAGGATGGAGTTTTGTCCTTTGTTTTCTGCCTAGATTAGATTTTAATCTAGTTCTTTTAGATTTTGTGCAGCAACTATCATAATACTATAATCGTCATAATAGTAGCCCTTCACTGTCATTTTTTACAGTTAATCATTTTTGAAGTATTCATTGAATTGTATGTATTGTGTCTTATATCTACCAAAGCTCTAACTTGGAGATAACCACAGAAAGCAATTTTGGTGGACAAGAAATTATAAGTGCTTAATTACACAAAGAAAAATTTAAGAATTGTATGAATTTGTGGCCAGCCATTTAGTTTCCTGTATAAATCAGCAAAAACATCAAGAGTAGTTTTTAGATTTTTATTTTTAAGCTTTACGTGATAAATATAGATAACCTACTTGTTATTTATTAAAAATAACTTACGGTAACATGTAACATACTTTAATTTCAAAAGGTTCAAAAACATTGAATGGTGGATCAGATGCTCAAGATAATAACCAGCCACAACACAATGGAGAAAGCAATGAGGAAAGTAAAGATAGACATGAAGCCAGCATGAAGAAAAAGTGAGGATATATTACTACGTTTTATTCCCAAACTTGTGTTGTATATTCATGTTAAGATTTTTAACAACTTAGAAGGGACCAATTGAATCCACTTTCTGAGCTCTACATCTTCCACAGACAAGGGATCTCTGTCCATGCCTCTAGATCCTTTTCTTCAGCTGAGCACATAGAAATGGCCAGTTGAGGAGTTGTCACAACCAGCTTTATATAACTTGAATGCCAGGGCACTATGCCATTACTGGCTCATGTCACTAGCAGTTTTTTTTTTTTCTTACTTTTATTAGATCTAAATGTGTTGGTGTTTTGTTATGGTTCTAATTGTGCACTGATCTTTGTTTTTTTTCCTCCCCTACTTTTAGAACATCCAGTGAAGACAGGGAGCCTGAAAAAATTCCTAAAGATTCAACCATAGAAAACTAACTTGGAAGATGATTGTCACATTTTTTTCATTTAAAAATTTGACTGCTGAAAGTTTTAAATAATTTTTATAAGCATAGGTTTTGATGTTTAAAAACTTGTTTTAAGGGAAAACATTCCCTTTACATCTTCATTTTAAAAGTAAACATTCTTGCTGATTGTATTTGTGCAGTATTAACCGCTATATACACAGTAAAAGTGTGTCTTGAAGAAGATCCATTTAGGAAATGTTAAACTGCTTTTATTTTTTAAGAGTTATAGTTGTAGTATATTTTTTGATTATTGTATGTTAATGTGTAGTAATGGTGGTCAAGAGTTACTTTTTTTAACTGCCACCTATATAAACCCTTCCCATGTTCCTAAATACCGTGGTATTTTTTTGTGCATAGTTTTTACAAATCTTGTATTTACTGGATTGTCTTTTCACTGTTTGTGGTTTTTGTAGAAGTTAAAGCATTTTTATAGTAGCTAAACTGTAACTTCAGTATAAGAATTCTCATTCACTTCCTTTTATAGAAATTAATATTAATCTTGCAAACTCCATTTGCCAGATTTTCCTGCTTTGAAACAATCTTAAGTTGTGATGCCTTTATTATTATTATTATTTTTTTAAGCAGTTGGGTGACCCAGATGGCAATTTGGGAAGTAATAACTTGTTTTTTTAACAGGCAAAATCACGTGTTTTCTTTCTTTTTTGTAGTAGTTGGGCATAGCTTTATGAATGAAGCTGGATAAATAGGGTTATTAATTACCCTGTAAGAAAGTGGCAATCTAGAAAGTTAATGGTGGTTACTGGGAACAGTCAAATCTACGGGATTCTTGTCAGTAAATTAACCTTACCATTAGGTAGAAAGACTAGAGGCACTTAATGACAGGGAGTATACCTTTATGGAACAAAAAATTAACAAGTACTTTGATGTGAGGTGTTCCAGATTACCTAATGAATAGCAATTTTGAAAAGAGAAAATTTGACTATAACTCAGTTTTAATATGTAAATATGCCCCCTAAAATAAAAAATTTAAAGGCACTTCATGTTGTACAAGTGTGAATGAGGAGAAATTACTGGTAAAGTATGAAACATTAGTTCACTAGTTTAAGCAACAGCAGTACTTAACAAATACAATGTTTTAGGTTGTACACTTTGACTACATATATTTCAGGATTTCTCAATTACTTTAGAAAGCATGTCAATTTTTTTGTAGACATTTCCAAAATTTGGAGCTTGAATAAACTTGTTAACTTGTATAGATTTGGGAGATTTTTCAAGAAGCAAAAAAGGTACAAATGAGAGTATCATCTGTTTACCTATTATATTGCTTTGTTGGAATACTGCTATATATGCCAGTAATATTAGCAGTTTGCTCCTAATTTAATTTTTAAAAAAATCAGATTTATTGTAGAATTTATTGTAGCGTTAATCCAAAGTGTCGATGTAAACTTAACCAATTTTGATTAAAGAATTTTGTCAATCTGAACTAGTATGTTGTTTGCTCAAGATCACATTTGTCTGATAATTTCACTACAGAATAGCTGATTGATTACAAAAACTGTGTGGGAAAAGGAGACATTACAACTGATATTAAGACCTAATTAGGATTAAGGACCTAGTGGATAGAATAATACTGGTACATGTTACAGGTATAAGAAAAGTATGGTTCTAGATTCTGAACACTGACAGGTTTATACTTAAACTGAATAAAGATTGACTTTCTTTGTTCTTCAACATATAAAGATCAAAAAATAATCCAAACAAGTAATTACTTGGTAGAGACATTTATAAGATTCAAAGATTTTCCTTTACAATATGGCAAGAACAACTTAAAGATTAAGTAGCAGAAAGTTGTTTCTTTCCCCCTTATTTTTCCCTGCAAATAAGATAAAATAGGATGAAATTGGTGTAAGACATAATGAAGTTCATATGATCACCAACCTTTTACACATGTATGATGAGCTTCTTAAGCAGTACAGTTGTTCCCAATCATCCAGGTGTAAAATGTAGTTTTATTTTTATATTAACCTAGACAAGAGAAAGTCAAGATTTGCACATATATTTCAAAACTCAAGGACATTTCCATATACAAAGACAAGGTGAAACAATGTAATAAATCAGTTTTAAAGAGTTCTTTTGAAACTTTTTTGAGTCATGCCCCCTTTTACCAATCTGATAAAGCCTAAGGACTCCATAAATACGTTTAAAAAATTAAATATTGATGCTTCAAAGCCAAAATTTTTGCATACAATGACTAATATGAAAAGCTTCTGATTGACCTTGTCAAACTGTCTACTGTCTAATGAGAGGAAGAGCACAAAAAAGCCAAGGGTAGATGAAACTTATACACAAAACCAAAAATTTACTTGTAATAATCTGTTCAACATTGTGAGGCCCAGAATCACTGTTTAATTTTCTATATCTAGCTACTCAATGAAGGTTTGTACTAACTTGAATCACTGGTAACACCTTAACACAAGCGTACTGTTAACAAAAAATTTTAAATCTTTTAGTGAAAATCAAATGAAACCATTGGTTGACACTGCTTCAAAGAATTTCTGCCATTTACCTTCCAAGTCAATAAAACAAATGTTGACTAGCAAGGAAAATACAGCGGCTCTAAAAGATTTTAAGAGACTGGATTTGTATCACCTTTCCCACCCCTTCCCCCTAAAGATCTTTAATATACTTGAAACATACTTACCTTCACTTTCTCTTGAGCTCCAGTTCCTTGGGTCAAAGAAGTAATCTTAAGTGGGTTTAATTTTTATTACTTGAAACTTGAAAAGAATGACTACAGCAGAGATACAGGCTGGCTGGGACCATTATGTGGTTAGCTCAAAGAAAGAAAAGAAATGTAACTTAAGAGTAACAAGACTACTATGAATTTAATATATTATACCCAAAGAATAACATTCACAGCTAAATTGGGTTATTAAAATACCCAAAGAGATCTTTCTTTTCAATTTTAATGTTTCTGCCTAAGACACTTATGGCACTCAAAAAGTGACATTTTTGAGAAGTATTGCAATCATTCCAAACAAACATTCAACAAAACTACTTTGTAGTTTTTCTGTTTTTTCTTCAATTAAAAGTTCCAGGGTCAACATAAGGATAAGCAAGGAATTCTCCCAGTTTGTTGCCTTCAGAATCATAATGGAGCATTCGGAAACAAACATCACAGAAGAAACAGGGGTCCTCTGGTGCAAAGCAGTCGTTGTTGGTTACCCATCTGTTTAAAAACAAATTATATTAACATTGTTTCACATCTTTCATATGTAAAAAGTTAAGAGGGAAAAACTACCAAAACATTTTGTTTTTCTACTAATATGCTGACGCAGCTCCATGGTGTGGTGGACAGAGAACTGAATCTGTAAGACCTCAGCTCAAAAAGCCTGTCACAAAGCATTAACTTTTACTTTCTCACCAACAAATAAATGGAGAAAATTACAGTACCTACTTCCAGAATTTTTGTGACGATTAAATAAGATTTATTGTAAAGTACTCAGCACACTTTGAAGGACTATATGTAACTGCTGCTGTTACTGTTTTCTAAATAAGTTTGATTAATGGCAGTAGGCAAATAATTTCATCATACACATTTAATCACAATCGATGAAGCTTTTATACAATCAAAAATTGTGATAAATATATCTACACATCAAAGAGTATAAAAGTTGAGAATAGTGCAGTTAAAATTTTTACATGTATTTTTTACGTGGCACCTTTATTCAGTGAGGTAATTTTGAGAGTGAATATGATATGCCATCATGCACAGTTCATTAATGATATATCTTGAAGAGGGGAAAAAGTGCCCCAACCAAAATTAGTATTCACTAATTTATCATGTAGAAACCATAATATGCTAATATGGGATTCAAACAGCAATGGTTTAATGTTTTTGTGCTACAGCAATAAGCTGTAAAACAGCCTGGATATATGAGCTGAAAACCCTAAAATTAGAAAAAGACAATCTAGAATTTAAGTTTTATGTACAATACTGAAAGCATGACTATTAACTGAAGTTATATGTTAATATGTGATTTCACAGGTAATCTATAAGTAACTACTTAAGAAACCATATTCTAAAAACAAGCTACCATTCTGTAACAATTCTATAGATAACAAGGTGCCTTCAAGAGGATGCTCATTAACTGGGCAATGGGTGAATAAGATGTAGCATATGATTGTGATACAGTGGTATTTTGTTGTTTGGTAAATAAATGATGAGGATTGGTTACAGTAAAATCATTCTTTTCCTCTCTCCTCCACATATGTTATCCATCTCCAGGAAAGAGAACTGAGGAACTAAGTGCAAAACAAAATATACTTTTCTCACTTTGCTTTTTTTTTTGTGGGGGGTGGGGGGGGAGGATTTGCACATTATGATTAGCATGTAAATGTTTTGCATGATTTTACATGTATAATTGATATCACATTACTTGCCTTCTCAGTGGATGGAGGAAGCAGAAGGGAGAAAATTTGGAATTCAAAAATAAAAATAAGTCATTCAAAGACCATCAAACTCCACAAGCACTTCAAATGCAAGCCAGCAAACATTAGGTCTAATGCCAAATACAGCAGTAACTTGCTATATACCACAATATGTAATTCTTAAAATTTTGGACCTCAGCTTCATTTTCTGAAAAACTCTGGGGTTATTCCAATGAGCTAAGATTTCTTTTAATTCTAGGAACCTTAAGGTATGATTTTATATTGATCTCTTCCTAAGATTCAAGTGGAAATTGGCTTCCTATTAATCAGAATTTGTACTATGGTATTAAAAAGAAAAGTAAACATAAAGTACCCAAAGCAAAATATGTTAAATACTCATTTATTTTCCATGTCCAAAGAGCATTCTATTTTCTTATATATGGTCAGAATGCTAATATCCCCAGTAAAACCACTAATGTTAACTGAGAAACATGAATCAAACAATAGGATCACTTACCTGGCTGTGTACATTTTACAAACAAAACATTTCCTGGTCCATAACCAGTGCTTCTTGGTGAGTAGGGGATAAAGAGTCTTATCCAAGCAGTCATCATGATGTACAAGTCTTTTGTCATAACGAAGAAAACATTAGGGAATTAAGAAGACATAAGTATTACGCAACATTCTTCACATTCTCATTTATTAGTGTATATATATATATCTATATCTTTAATATGCACTTTTTAAAATTAAAGCTTTTCAATTGCAAAACATATGGGCAATTCTTCAGCTATGAGCCTTACAAAGCTTTCTGTTACAAATTTTTCCCCCCTACTCCCCACCCCTCCCCTAGATGGCAGGAAGTCCACTACATGTAAATTATGTTAATGACAAACCGAATATATGTATGCATATTTCCACACTTATCTATCCCTCTCTCTGGGCGTATATGGCTTTCTTCCCTGAACAATTAAAACTGATTTGAAACATCTCATTGTTGAAGAGAGCCATGCCCATCAGAATTGATCATCATATAGTCTTATTGTTGCCATGTACAATGATCTCCTGGTTCTGCTCATTTCACTCAGCATCAGTTCATGCAAGTCTCTCCAGGCCTCTCTGAAATCGTCCTGCTGGTCGTTTCTTACAGAAAAATATTATTCCACGACATTCATATACCATAATTTATTCAGCCATTCTCCAATTGATGGGCATCCATTCAGTTTCCAGTTTCTAGCCACTACAAAAAGGGCTGCCACAAACATTCTTGCACATGTGAGGCCCTTTCCTCCTTCCTTTAAGATCTCTTTGGGATATAAGCTCAATAGAAACACTGCTGGGTCAAAGGGTATGCACAGTTTGAGAACTCTTTGAGCATAGCTCCAAACTCCTCTCCAGAATGGTTGGATCCGTTCACAATTACACCAGCAATGTATCAGTGTCCCAGTTTTCTCACATCCCCTCCAACATTCATCATTATCTTTTCCTGTCATTTTAGCCAATCTGCCAGGTGTGTAGTGGTATCTCAGAGTTGTCTTAATTTGCATTTCTCTGATCAACAGTGATTTGGAGCACCTTTTCATGACTAGAAATAGTTTTTATTTCATCATATGAAAATTATCTGTTCATATCCTTTGACCATTTATCAATTGGAGAGTGGCTTGAATTCTTATAAATATGAGACAATTCTCTACATATTTTAGAAGTGAGGCCTTTATCAGAACCTTTGAATGTAAAAATGTTTTCCCAATTTGTAACAGTAATTGAAAACCGTAAACTAAAATAGGTTATTACCAGAGTATTTTAATTAACTGCAATTTTAACATCTTTCGATTAAAAGTAGCACCCAAATTCTAAAGAAATTTAGTTCTAAGAGTCAATTTTAACTTGATTGGTTACAAATCACACTACATTTATGAAGAAACATATATATATATATGATTAATAACAAAATTTCCCAGACCAATCAACTATTTTACTCACAGTGAAGCTAAATAACAGACCCAAAGGCCTCTTAGCCATTTGTATACTTCCACTGAAAAATGTGTACAAAATTTTAAGATGCCAAAAATACATCTACCTATCTTTCTCTGCTCACAGCTATAGTGACAGCTATCCCTCGACAATTTTAGAGTGACTTCCTCCCATACAACAATCAGCTAAGTCAAGTGGAAAAAAGAATGCTTAGGCAGCAAAGGCACAAAACAATAGGAACAGAGGCTGGGAAGGTCAGGAGAGATGGCAACCTTAGAAGTCAGCTCACCTAAATTGTTCCCATTGGCCCTGATGAGTTTAGGCAGGAATAGAGCTAAAGTCTCCAGCTTCTCGTCTCTCAAAGAAGGTTTTAAGAGCTTTGAGGGCAAAAGGCTGCAGCTTTCAGAGCAATCTCATATAGTGCTAAATTGGAACAAGGCAGCAACAGTGGAAGTAGGTAGCTAGGAACTTGTATGTATACACATGGTAATTCCAAGTATTAGTAAAAAGAGTTCCTCTACTTGTGCCATCAGTAACTGACAGCTAAATGAAACATGTAACTAATTCCTAAGACCTAAGACTCATCTTTAGTGGCTATATAATCCTTCAATTAAAATTTTACTGGAAATGTTAAAAATTGTGTTTTTCTCTCTTTTACCATTTTGTAAAGATATTAATTAATAATCTGAATATGAAAGGGGGTGGGGGAAAAGGTAAAACCACAAAATGCATAATCGTCCCTAACAGCTACCTGTGCTGAGAATTTAGATTTACTACCAATGAAACAAGACAGAAAGTGAGGAAATCCCAAGTGTTTATAAAACTCTGGTCACTGAATTGAAATAACATGTTGTTTTGTGTTTTTTTATTTGTTTTGAGTAGCCTGTAATGACATTAAAAGTTATTATTTTTCCTATTCTGAAGTCCATTATGTTCAAAAAAAAGAAAAAGGAAATGAAAGGAAGAAGAGGATATCTACATACCTTATATCTGTGATGATGACAACATGCTCACAGTCTCCCTGGTGACAATACAAGTAAGGAAAACCTAATTTAATGTACAGGTCATTGAAGGTAAAATCTTCCATTTTAGCAGACTGGAACTTCCCATATCCTCGATCATGGGACTCTGACCACTCAATAATTGTTCTGAAAAAAGCAGGAGTATATATGATCAACCATGCTGCCCAAGAAACTTAAAACAGGCAGAAGATATCTGACTGGGATATTATTAATGAGCTACAGCCAATACCACCCAGTTAATATTGAGAATTGTTAATTTTATATGGAAATCATTGTAGTAGCTGAGATATGATGAGGCTTCAATATTCCTGTCTTTCTTTAATTGGTATGAAGATCCTTCATTGGGACAATATGAAGAAAATTTCAAAACACTTATAAGAATGTAGAATAAGAATAATAGATTACCAGTCCATTTATATAATTTCTATTAGTAACTATAGAAAAGTAATAATGATAGCTAGCATTTACAGTACTTTTAAGATTTGCACTTTGCAAAAATCTCATTTTATCCTTACAACTCTGGAATGAAGATGCTTTCATTATCCTCATTTTATATATGCTGAAACTAAGTCAGAAAGAAGTTAAGTGACATACTCAGCTAGTAAGTATTTGAGGACAGATCTGATCTTGGATTTTTCTGATTCCTGGTACAGTATTCTATCCACTGTGCTGCCTAGCTGTCTGCTCAAGTTATAATTAAGAAGTATCACAACATGCTTTAGGAAATCTCTGATTCCCCTTCCCCCCCCTTCCTTCCCCTGCTCCTCATTATTTATGACCTTCCTCTGCTCACTTGTACTTCATCATGTATTATATTTGTATATATTATATCCCTCCTTTAAACTCTAGTTAGAATTTATTCAAAGGCAGAGAATGAAGTTTTACCATCTTTTCCCAAAATACCAGGACAATATTCTGTACCATAGGCAATTAATAGATTTGTAGAATTTAATTTAAAAAAATACATAGTTTCTTGCCCAGAGTAAATGCAAAAGAATCAAGTCAATTCATTTTGCTATCTTATGCCAAAGTACAGCTTGGTGATCTGTTTTAATGGTATAGGAACTAAATTTTTGGATTTGTTTGCAACACTGCAATATAAGATTATGAATAAATTTTTTTTTTTAAGTTTTTGTTTTTCAATCAAGATATTTGCGGAAATTAATATATCTGTCCCCAAATATTCTCTATCTTATTTTTGGTTTGATTAATGCTTATGATCAGCTTAGTACTTTAATTAGAGAATTTTCAAAAAGTTAAGAAGTTGAAATGTTTGTCCTAAATATCTTAAACAAAATAATTCTTGTACGAAAGTCTTAGACTCAAGGTTATTTATACTGTCTCTATTTTTAGAACTGGAAAAAAATAGATTTTATGAAAATTACCTGCTCAAATCTCTGCATTCCGGGTATCTTCTGTCATTGTAAAATGTTCCTTCAAAATAGAAGAAAGCTGACTTGTAAAGATCCTATAAGAAAGGACAAAAGAGAATTAAGGGGGGGAGAGGAGAAAGTGCCATTAATGATTACAAAAAAAAAATAATAATCATGTACTCCTGTTTCCATTAGTAAACTTTACCATAATGTTAGCCACTAGTATGATTTTTTAATTATAAAACTAATTTTACAGGAACTCAGTATATAGGCAAGATTCTACCATTTTCAGTTTAATTTACTATACTGCCATTTTAGCTGTCAGCCTAATTTTTATTGATTTTTATGCTTATATTTGAAACAGTTTTATGAAAGGGATCCCCCTAAAACCAGCATACTAAATCTCTTCTTCATTTTTATGTTTTATGTACACAATTTTAATGGTAAGATACTTAAACCTAAACCTTTCTATGCTAACAACCTTTTCTTTCTTGTGAAAGCCAGCATGAAGTCTCAGATACCTTTTGCTGCTGTTTATCTTTAGCAGAGTTATAAGAGTAATATTCTATTGCATTTGTTCAATGCTTGTTAACATTTTTTAAATGCTTTCATAAATATAATTTAATTTCAACTGAAATTTAGTGATGAAGGAACCAGGGTTGGTTAAATGCTTGTCCCAAGTATCCCAGTTAGTGGTATATCTAGTATCAACATCCAGATCTCCTGATACTTGAATCCATATGGTTTTTACTACATAATGATAACTGGAAAATAATTTAACTCCTGTCTATATCTAATCCTGGGAGTTCATCCCCAATAAATCCCCTTATATGACTATAAAGATTCATATGACTTATACAACAACCACAATATTCTAAAGGATAAAGTAAAGAAATTCTACAAAGAAACTTGACAAGATTCTTTAAATCAAGTTGATGTATATTTGTTTTCAGAGCAGAGTCACAAGAAAAAAAGAAAACTGAAACAAAGACTGAAAAACAGAGCTCAATATAAAAAAATGCAACTTTAGAGATTATTTAGGATCTTATACCTATGTATCATTTATACTTTTTCTTAAAAAAAAAAAAAAAGTCCAAATTGGAAATGGAGTGGATGCCCATCATTTGGGGAAAAATCACTGAATATGAATGCAATGGAATATTGTTCTTCTATGAGAAGTGATGAGCAGCTTTTCTCGTAAACAACATATTGCAGGATTCTGGTTTTGAATCCAGTCTGCTATCCACTTACATTTTATGGGAAGAGTTCATCCCATCCAATGAGCAGCTTTTCAACAATGAGGTGATTCAGGTCAATTCCAGGAGACTTGTGATGGAGAGAGCCACCTACAGTCAGGGAGAGGACTATGGGGACTGTATGTAGATCATGACAAAGTATTTTCATTTGTTGTTGTTGTTTGCTTGTGAAGTTTTTTCCCCTCATTTTTTTTTCCCTTTTTGATATGATTTTTTTTTTTTGTGTGTGTGTGCAGCATAATGGATGTGGAGATAAAGTTAGAAGAAGAGTTATTTACCCTATAGTGGATTGCTTGCTCTCTAGGAGAGGGAGAGGTGAGGAGAAAAATATGGACCACACAGCCCTTTTTGTAGTGGCTAGAAACTGGAAACTGAAGGGATGCCCATCAATTGGAGAGTGGCTGAATAAATTATGGTATATGAATGTTATGGAATATTATTGCTCTGTAAGAAACGACCAGCAGGACAATTTCAGAGAGGCCTGGAGAGACTTGCATGAACTGATGCTGAGTGAAACGAGCAGAACCAGGAGATCATCATACACAGCAACAACAGTATTACATGATGATCAATTCTGATGGACATGGCTCTCTGCAACAAAGAATTGTCTCAAACCAGGTCCAATTGTTCACTGAAGAAAACCATATACACCCAGAGAGAGGGAAATGAAATATGGACCACAACGTAACATTTTCATGATCTCTACTGACATTTGTTTGCATTGTGTTGCCTTTCTCTGATTCTTTTTTTTTCTTGTAGATAGGATTTTTCTTCCATAACTTCTCAAGCATTTCAACATTATTAGCATGTAGTGGACTTTCTGCCATCTAGGGGAGGGGAGGGGACTGGGTGTAAAATTTGTAATGGAAAGCTTTGTAAAGATCAACGTTGGGGAACTACCCATACATATGTTATACAAATAAAAAGCTTCAATAAAAAAAAATAAATAAAAAAAAAATTAAAAAAAAATATGGACCACAAAGTTTTGCAAAGATGAATGTTGGAAATTATCTTTGCATGTATTTGAAAAATAAAAAACTTATAAATAAACAAATAAAAAACAATAAATAAATAAAGTGATAGGCTGATTTCAGAAAATTCAGGACTTTACATGAATTGATGCAGAGTGAAGAGAACAGAATTAGGAGAACACTATAAAAAGTAACAGCAAGATTATATGATGATCAACTGTGAGAGACTTAGCTCTTCTCAGCGATGTGGTGATCTAAGATAATTCCAATAGATTTGGGGGTAGAAAATGCCATCTGCATCCAGAGAAAGAACTATAGAGACTGAATGTAGATGGAAGCATAGTATTTTCACCTTTTTTTTGATTGTTGACTTTTTTCTTTCTCACGGTCTAATTTTTTTTTACGCATATGACTAATTTGTTAATATATTTAAAGGATTGCATATGCATAACTATTAGATTCTTTGTTGTGTTGAGGAGGGAGGAGGTAAGGAGAAAAAAATTTGGAACACAAAATCTTACAAAAATGAATGCTGAAAACTATCTTTACATATACTTGCAAAACTAAAATACTATTGAGAAAGGGAAAAAGGGGCAACTAGGTGGTGCAGTGGATAGAGCACTAGCCCTGAAGTCAGGAAGACCTGAGTTCAAATCTGACCTCAGACACTTAACACTTCCTGGCTGTGTGATCTTGGGCAAGTCACTTAACCCCAATTTCCTCAGCACAAAAAAAAATAATAATAATAATAATAGGAGAAGGGGGAAAAATACATTGGGAGAATGTGAGGGAAAAGGAGAACAAAAATGTGAGATGGCAAATGAAACTGACTTCACAATTCTTGCCTGACATGGCCCAGTATGCATATATAATATAGACATCTTTAAAGATATTTAGGTATTTGGAATTTGCAATTTCCTTAGATTAGAACAAGTTCTAATGTTGGTCCACATTAAGATAGGTTCTCCAACACTTATCTCTTCCCCCTCCCCCAAATCATTACCATTTCAAAGGTACAGATGATATAGTAATCAGATGGAGGTTGCACAGAAACTAAAAATCACTTATACTTCTCAATTTGTGGACAGATTTTCTTTTTATGTACTTAAAAACAGTAATGAATGCACAATTCAATGTATATAATACAGGAAAAAAAAATCTGTATTTTTTCCTATTCTGAGAGTCACCTGCAAACATTTGTTAAAATGATCTGTCAAAAATCATTATATCCTAACATTGTAATTATAAGATGCTTTCTAAACTTCTAGAATGAACTACGTTAAACATCTTTTAACTCCCCCCTACAAGAACATATATAGGATTCTCTCTCCCCCTTCCCCCCTTTCTTGAATTATCATTGGAAACAGAATTAATGGTAGTATGGCTGGATCAAAGAGCAGAAGCACTCTGGTGGTTCCTTGGGCATGGTTCCAGACTGTTCTCCAGAATGGCTGGTCAGTTCACAGGTCCACCCACTGGCATCCTAGTTTTTCTAAAATCCCTTCAACATTCGCATTTTCCCCTTCATTTGGCCAATATGATGGATATTAAGTGATATCTCAGGATTATTTTAATTTGCATTTTGCTAATCAATGATGACATGGAGCATTTTTCATATGACTATAGAGTGTTTTAATTTTTTTCATCTGCAAACTGCCTATTCATGTCCTTTGGTGATTTGCCAGTTGGGGAATGACTTGGGTTCTTGTGGATTTGACAGAATTCTTTATATATTTGGGATATGAGATCTTTATCTGAGATACTATCAATAAATTCCTTTCCCCCCAAATTAAAAAGAATCCAAAGGTGCTGAAACACTTTATGGATTAGTCTGTTCTTAGCAACATAGTAAAATCTTTGCCTCTTGGAAAAAAGAATTTTGAAAACCATCTTTATATGTAATTGGGAAAAAATACTATTAACCTAAATACAACAACAACAAAAATACACACACACACACACACAAACACACACACACACAGTCCATTTTTTCCTGTCTTTGTACATATTGAGGAGAATCTTATCTCTTTCCTAAGAACTAGGGAGTTCTGTAGTGTTAGGGTCTAGGAAGCTGGAGATCCAGATGAGAAGTTTGTCTTTGAATTGAAGATAATAGGGTATGGTGTGTGATTCCCTTGAGAACATGAGACCCTAGACTTGACTGAGATTGCTGATGATGGTTCAAATAAAAGGCTATTCAAAGTGATCTAGGAATCAGCTTGTGTCGATGTGAGCTCTGTTATCAAGATGAGAACTCCACCTTCTTGCTGAATTCCTCCTTTCAATACAAACTTAATTGCTAATGATGTGTGGGCTAGTGGATAAAAGGTGTGACCACAGAAAGTGGGGGAAGGAAGGAGGCAAGAGGAGGGGTCAGGCAAGTAAGAGGGGCAAGGCTAGGAGGAGGGGCAAAGCTAGGAGGGGGCTAAGAGAAGAGGGAAGATATAACAAGGCAGGCTGGCTGTAGGGGAGAAGCTGAATAAAGGACTACTTTATTTCATCTTCCCCTGGCTTGTGATTCTCCTTTGGGTGAATACGCTGGTCGTATCTGGATATGCACCGAGAAGGTGAGATCCCCCTGCCCTCAGGTATAATACCTGGCATGTAGTCCATTAATAATGACCTCAGGATGCAGATGGGTCCCATAAATCAATCAAACATTACTGATGCTAGCCCTTTCTTCTTTACATAACTAATCATCTTGTTCCTACTGCCATGATGTTGTCTATCCTGTAATCAGTAGCATGATCTTCCCCACCTACCAAACTCTATACTCCTCAAACTATAATAAACCCCACCTCAGGATCTTTGGTCATTGAGAGAGACTACTGACCTAATGTATTGATAACTACCACAAGCCTAAGAAATTGATCATGCTCAGACCATTGTCTCCTCGTTCACCTTAATTTTCAAGTGAAATTTTTAATAGGAACGAAAGCTATATTTGTAGAAAAGCTTTTTCTGGAGTTTTTAATAGGAGAGTTGTATTTATAAAAAGCTTTTTCTGCATCTAGTGAGACTGTATGATTTTTGTTTTGGGTACTAATATGGTCAATTATGCTGATGATTTTCTTAATATTGAACTAGTCCTGCATTTCTGATACAAATCATACCTGGTCATAGTATATAATTGTTGAGATATATTGTTGAGATACTTATTGCTAGTATTTTATTTTTCAAAATTTGCATTAGTAAGCATTAGGGGAAGTGGTCTATAGTTTTCTTTCTCTACTTTGGCTCTTCCTAATTTAGATACCAGAATCATAACTGTAAAATGTATTTGGTAGGTCTCATTGTTTGTCTATTTTTCCAAATAGTTTATAGTACTGGAATTACTTAAAAAAAAAAAACAAAAAACAAAACAAAAAAAAACCCACCAAACTTTTGATTTTCAAAATACATGTAAAGAAAGTTTTCAACATTTATTCTTGCAAAACCTTGTGTTTCAAGTTTTTCTCCCTCCCTCCCTAGACAGCAACTCAATATATGTTAAACATGTGTAATTCTTTTATACATATTTCCACATTTATCCTGTTGCACAAGAAAAATCAGATCAAAAAGAAAAAAATAAGAAAAAAAGCAAGCAAACAACAACAAAAAAAGAAACAAATACTATGTTGTTGTCCACATTCAGTCCCTACCTTCTTCTTTATGGATGGAAATGGCTCTCTTCATCACAAATCCACTGGAATTGGCCTGAATCACCTCACCGTTGAAAAGAGCCAAGTTCATCACAGCTAATCATCACATAATTTTGTTTCCATGTGTATAATGTCCTCTTGGTTCTATTCACTTCATTCAGCATCAGTTCATAAAAGTCTTTCCAGGACTTTATGAAATCATCTTGCTAATCATTTCTTATAGAACAATAATATTCCCTAACATTCATATGCCATAACTTGTTCAGCCATTCCCCAATTGATGTGCATCCATTCAGTTGTTATTATTCTTTAAATATTTGGTTGAAGTCACTTGTGAATCCATCTACTCTGGGGAATTTTTTTCTTAAGGAACCTATTATTCATGGTTCATTCAATTTCTTTCTCTAAGGTAGGGTTATTTAAATATTCTATTTCCTTTCATATTAATCTAGAAAATTTACATTTTTAAAAATATCTATCCATTTCACTTGTCAGGTTTATTGGAATATAATTTGGCAAAATATTTTCTAATAATTGCTTTGATTTAATCTTCATGGATGGTGCATTTACCCAATATTTTTGATACTGATAATTTAGTTTTCTTAAAAAAAATTTAATCAATGGTTTATTTTATTGGTTCCCCTCCCATACCCCCATAACACTAGCTTCCATTTGCACTAGTTTAATTTTCATCTTGGAATTTTGCTGGGGATTTAAAATTTGCTCTTTTTCTAATTTTTCAAACTTCATGCCCAAATTTTTAATCTACTTTTTCTCTTAGTTTACTGAAGTAAATGTTTAGTTATAAATTTTCTCTGAAGTACTACTTTGGCTGCTTTGCACAAATTTTCTTATATTGCCTCATTTTCATTATTTTTAATGGAATTATTTATTATGTTTATGATTTGTTCTTTTACTCTCTATTTAGAATTAGATTATTTAGTATCCAATTAAATTTTAAGTTTTCCCCTCAGCTTTTTATTAAATATAATTTTTATAGTATTATTATCTGAAAAGGCCACATTTAATATTTTTCCTCCTCTCCATTTGCTTGTAAGCTTTTTATGCCCTAATAAATGGTCAAATTTTTGTGAAGGTGCTATGTACACCTGAGAAAAAGGTATATACTCCTTTCTATTTCCACTCAATTTTTTCCAGACAGCCATCATATGTAATTTTTCTAAAATCCTATTCATCTTAATTTTTTTCCTATTTATTTTGTGTTTAGATTTATCTAGTTCTGAGGAGGAAAGCTGAGTCCCCAACTAATACAGTTTTATTGTCTATTTCTTCCTGTAACTCTATGAACTTTTCCTTTAAGAATTTGGATGCTACCCAGAGAGAAAACTATGAAGACTGTATGTCAAAGCATAGTATTTTCACCTTTTTTTTTCATTGTTTGTTTGCTTCTTGTGTTTTTTCTTTCTCGTGTTTTTTTTTTCCCTTTTGATCTGATTTTTCTTGCACAGCATGTCAAATATGCAACTATATTTAGAAGAATTGCACATGTTTAACATATCAGATTGACTCTGTCTTAGGGAGGAGAGAGAGGAAGAAAATCTGGAACATAAGGTTTTGCAAAGATGAATGCACTATGCCCTCTGGTTATGTATACTCCTAATTGCCCTAATAATGATAAAAGTTCTGAGGAATTAAAAGTATCCTCCTCCCACATAAGAATGTAAAAAGTTTAACCATATTAAGCTCCTTATTTCTGTTTCATGTTTACCTTTTTATACTTCTCTTCAATCTTGTATTTAAATGTCAAATTTTCTCTTCAGCTCTGGTAGTTTCATCAGGAACGTTTGAAAGTCCTCTATTTAACTGAATTTTCATTGCCCTCCTTAAAGGAATCCTTGCTCTTTTGCTTTCCAGAATATCATATTCCAAGTCTTCTGACCCTTTAACATAGAACCTACTAAATCTTGCGTAATCGTGATTGTGGTTACATGATATTTGAATTGTTTCTTCTTGATGCCTGCAATATTTTTTTCCTTGACCTAGGAACTCTTACCTTTTATTTGATTTTTAAAATCTTTTTTAAAACTCTTCCAGAAATTTTTCATGTTTTGTTTCAATTCATCTTTTTCTCCCCCTTTGAAGTTGTTTGTAGTTGTTTTGTCATTGATATCTTTTTGTGAGTTCGTGTCATGATCTGTCCTGTCACCATAGTATACTTGTATGGTTAGCTTCTCTTTTTAGTCACTTTTTCAGTCTATTTCTTGTTTGAACTCTATTTTAAAATTGGGCTCTGCTCCCAGGCTGAAGGGCACTATCTTGAGCTTGAAGTTTTTTTGGTGTAGCTGTTTTCAGAGCTAATTCTGGAAATCTCTTAAGTTTTTGATGCTTCCAAGGTAGTACAATCCAAAGACAGATATAGTCACTAACTCTTCTGTCCTGTGCTCTACTTTTCACATAGAAAGAGACCTTGCTTCCCTGTAGCTATAAGTACAAGTGCTTCTCTTGGTCCTGAAATTATGACCAGGTCCCCTGTTATCTTGGAGCTGCAATCTCTAGTGCTCCTCTCTGCTTTGGAACTCTGACAAGGACACTTATTTTCCCTTGTAGCAACAAGTGCTAGTGCTCCTATTGACCCTGGAACTGCAACCAGGGGTCCTAGGTCCCTTGTGAGGTACTCTTCTCCATCCTCTGTTCTCTCCATCCTCATACCTTTATTCCACTATACCTGCAAGTGCTAGTGCTCCTCAGTAGGTTGATTGGTATGAAACTTAATAAATATATTAATTTAGACAACATTTATATTGGTACAATCTACCCATGAAGAATTACTTTCTAATCATTTAGGTTATTATATAGATGAATTGGAAGTATACTAAATTAATCAGTATATAGCTTCTTCTCTGTCAGACAATAAAGATAGATATTTAGCTGGACTCATAACAGAATAAGTAGAGAGCTGACTAGATTACATTTAGTAAACTACATAGCACTTTCAAAAATTCCAGCAGATTTATAACATAAAAATCCATAGTATTCCTCTGGTGATGCTCTATGGCTATGAATTATGGAACACTTCAATCTTAAAATAATAATAATAATAATCAAAATCTCAGGTGATTTAAAGGAAAATAAAGAGCTATCAGTAGGATTCAGCATATTAACCAATGATGATTTGTCCATAAGTGATAGCAAAAAAGATGTCATCCAGGAGATCAATAGTTAGAAAATTTAATCATTTCTTACATGAACTGATGCTAAGCGAAATGAGCAGAACTAGGAGACTATCATACATGCAACAGCAAGATTACACGATGATCAATTCTAATGATCATGACTCTCATCAACAATGAGATGATTCGGGTCAGTTCCAATGGTCTTTTGATGAAGAAAGCCAGGTGGACCCAGAGAGAGGGCAGTGGGAATTGAATGTGAACCCCAATATAGTATTTTCACTCTTTTTGTTGTTGTTTGCTTGCATTTTGTTTTCTTTTTGATCTGATTTTTCTCGTGCAGTGTGATATTTGTGTAAATATGTATAGAAGAACTGCATGTGTTTAACATATATTGGATTACTTGCTATCTAGGGGACGAAGAAAAAGTTGGAACACAAGGTTTTGCAAGGGTGAATATTAATATCAACTACTCCAAGACCAAGCAAAATAATTCCATGAGCTATTGCAGTTAAAACAATTTTAATGGAGGAGCCCAATGTCTAATGTTAATCCCTCCCCTAAAGTAGCTAGCCTACTCCTTGGATTTTAAAACTACATCCCATGTCTTTCCAACTTGGTAGGACTTACTTTACCTATTGTTATTCTGATATAGTCTTTTTTTTTGGGGGGGGGGCTGAGGCAATTGGGGTTAAGTGACTTGCCCAGGGTCACACAGCTAGGAAGTGTTAAATGCCTGAAACCAGATTTGAACTCAGGTCCTACTGACTTCAGGACTGCACCACCTAGCTGCCCCATGATATAGTCTTGAACTCAGGGCTACTCCAGATGATGAGGATGAAGAATCTGATGTAAAGGTATTAAATATATAAATTGGTGAAATGTCTTCTTTAGTCATTTCAATAAATTTAATAAGAGCTAAGTAAACTCTTAAGTTTAGCAGAAACTTTCCCTACCCAAATTACAACTTCTGTCCCAATCAAAATATAAAACATATCAGACATATAAAATAGGAATAATTTTCTCACTAGTGAACTTTGCAACTTTCAATGATAAGCAAATTGTTCCTTCTTATTTCCTCTATAATGCATATTTATCATGAAGTTATACATCTGTACCTATTGCTATACTATATTATGATCAATGAGTTCCTTTTGTAATATACTAATACTAATAGTTCCACTTGACTAGCTGTAAAATACTTCCTGAGATCATGTGAAACAAACAGGACATGAACATAATATTGATAATGTAGTTTAAAAAATTAACTTGATAGGTAGGAAAGAGATTAAGGAGAAAAGAGAGAAATACCAATTGATGAAATTTGGTTGTCTTTTTTTCAAACACTGAGCACTGGCTAAACATTAAAAGCAGTGGGCTACAAGAATATTTAAGATTTTCTTTACAAAGTTCATAATCTATTATGGTTATATAAATTAAAACAGGAATATAAATAATTATAAATTATATGAGAAGTACACAGAAGAGATACAAAGTATTATGAACAATCCCAGGTCAGGCTTTATGGAGGTGTTCCTTAAGCTGTCAATGAAAGATAAGAATGCTCTCTGTGCCTCAGTCTCATCTGTAAAAAGTGTTGGTTCTCTTTAGCTCTTAAGATTCTAATACTTCCAAGTTTGGCCAAAGTGTGTACATGTAGTAATAGATAGGGAGTGAGATCATAAACCGTGTAAGCAAGATGAATGGAGCCAACCTTCTTCACAGATGTACTAGAGAAGAAATGAGAAGTTAGGAAAAGTTATAAGGGTACTTCAACAGCAGAGTGAAGTAAAAAGGCAACAATGGGAACAGAAAGGGAAATATATTTATGATAAAAGATTGTGGAGGGAGACTGATTAAAACAGCTGGAATCTAACTGATTGGAAATGGAGAGTAAAAAAAGACAATCCAGAGAAGACTATTCCTTTACAGTTTTAACTTATGTTCTACATGATAACAAAAGTTTCTCTATACATTATCAAGATGGAAGTGACAGGGTAGCACTGCAAAGAGAGAGCAGAGAACCCAGGTTCAAATCTCAGCTCTGAAGCTCTTTGTGATCATAGGTAAGTTATTTACCCTCTTCCTTTCAAGTTCCTCATCTTTTAAATAAGGGGCTTGATGAGAACCCCAGATCTCTTCTAGCTCTAGATCTATGACTATGACACCCAATTATGATAAAGATGGGTAACCAGACAAGACATGTATTAATCTCATGAGGAAACTGAAGATCTAAAAGTTTAAGTGACTTTCCAGAGACCACATGGATAATGTGGATCAATGGCAGTTAGACTACAGCTGGTCTTCTGATCCATAAATTGGTGCAGTATCTCTAGGGCAAAGAAGGTGTCATGTATACTCTTTCACCTCTAGAGGCAAGTAATAGCAAAAAAAACTAATTTCTTTTATTTTACTGATGGTTCCAAAATTTTGCTCACTTTTCAAGAGTCGAATGAATGTTTGTATTTCATAACATTTGCATTTTCCATGAAACACCCAGGCTTAAAGCCTGTCCACATAGGGCACTTGATGAAAGATTTGTCTAACATTATAAATCACAACTGTATATGTACTTCTTATATTAATTGCCTAGTTTTTGTGAAAAATCACCTTACCTTGCTGGTGTGCTCAGGTGCCTGGTCAGGTGTGCTGCTGAACTCTCCTCCAATCTGAAGGTCACTGGCACAACAAAATGAATCTCTGAGCTCTGTGAGCTTTTGACTGCCCAACACCAGCAGGGTTTGATAGGGTTTACGTTCTTTATGCTACAAATCAAATAGCAAGACAAAAGTCACATCAAAAGAGAAAATGTGCTTGTATCAAGATGAGCATCTCTCTTTGAAGACATGGAAGCAATGTTGAACTTAAAATTAAAGAGAAATCTATGTTCAAATCACATTTCCGACACTTAAAAAAGTGATACTGACAAACAAATGAGTTGACCTGACATAAAACATTTAACCTCTTTAAAGCTGTTTTCTCTTTGTAGAATGGAGTTATTAATTTTCTATTTAACTCACAGGATTGTTGTGAGTAAAGTATTTCACAATAATAACCCTAAAATATATAAATGAGATTTAAAAAAAAATCATGTGGGTAGTAAATATTTTTCATCTCGCTATTGCTTATCCATTTAATTGGATGTTTTTTACATACATTTTTATATGCTTTTTGCATTTATTACATCATTTTGTCCTTAAAACACCTGAGAGAGGCATAACAGATATTGTTATTATCACAATGTAATACTGAGGAAAATACAATAATTTTTATACAATTTTAGTGTGTATGTATGTTGTATATACATATGGTTTTTTTAAACCAGAAGAATTTTTAAAAGTAGGACATTCATTACTTAGTGATAGAAGTCTTCTCTGCAAGAAGTAAATCCAAGTTAAAATTCCAATTAATGTAGTTCGGCTTTTCTGTTTTGCTAGACACAAAGATGTACTGTAGTGGAAAAGTACATTTCCGAGCAGAAGAAATGTGCCGAAAACCTAGTTCTGCTACTTCAGGCAATAAGTTGATGAAATTGTTTCATGTGTCAGGATCTCATTTTCCTCATCTTCAAAATAAAGGGACTAGATGACCTTTAAAGGTCTAATCCAGTTCTAACATTTAGTGATTTTGTGAAAACTATGTGTAGAAATTAGATTTGAATACTAATTTAAAAAGGCTGGCCTCCCGACAAGAAGGTTCTTCCTTATAAATACAAAACCTTTCAATTTGGGGCAGGTAGGTGGCACAGTGGATAAAGCACCAGCCCTGACTTCAGGAGGACCTAAATTCAAATTTGACCTCAGACATTTAACACTGCCCAGCTGTGTGATTCTGGGCAAGTCACTTAACCCCAAATGCCTCAGCAAAAAACAAAAAAACCCTCAATCTTTCAACTCAATTCAATAAGGACTTCTAAGTCTTGAACCCATATGGACTTTCAACTCTCAAGACAGCATTTTAAACTCTAAATAGTATGTGGTAGTATTATTTCTGGATTCTATAGAATGGGAAAGAAAAATAAAGGAATCTCAGCTTTTCCAACTGCCTACAGGATATATGAAACTAGATTTCTCAGAGACATTTCAAAGACAAATGTCCAAAGCAAAACTCATCTTTCCCCTCAAATGTTGCCTCTTACTGAACTTTCTGCAGAGGGCATCTCTAGTCTCTCAGGTTTGTAACCTTCATATAATCTTTCATTCCTTGCTTCCCCTCACAACAAATCAGTTACACCAAATCTTGCCCTTTTTTGTGCACATCTCTTCTACCTACCCTTTCTCAATTCTTACATAGCCACTCCCTTAATTTAAGTGCTCAATATCTCTTACCTGCATTGGCCTCCTGGTCTCCCTGCTTCATTTCTCTTTAAATCTATTCTCCCCACAATAAATTATTTTCCTCAAAAACAGAGGACCATATCAATCTTCTACTCAACAAACTCCAATGACTCTCTATTGCCTCTAGAATAAAACACAAATCCTTCTGTTTGCCTGTTTGTTTGTTTTTTTTAAGCTCCTAATCTTTTTTTTTTGGTAGTATATTTATTTATTTATTTATTTTTTAGATCAATAAACATTTATTAAACTCTTATTATGTAACAAGAGAAAGATAAGGTCCTGATAAAACCTGATAACTATAATAACTGCTCTCAAATTTTCCCATTGAATGGTAAAGTATGGTCTTCACCTTGAACCTAAGCAAATGTTTTTTTTTTTAATTTTATTTGCATAACATATGTGTGGGTAATTCTTCAACAATAACCCTTAGATAGCTTTCTGTTACAAATTTTTCCCCCCAACTCCCCACCCCTCCCCTAGATGGCAGGATATCCACTACATGTTAATTATGTTAAAATATTGTAAGCTCCTAATCTTTAAAATACTTGGTCTCATCTCATCTTGGGAAGAGGGAGAAATATATAATGACTTTTCTAACCTCGTTATACATTTCTCCCTCTTCCCACATTTTAACACAGACCAAACTCATTTTCTCTGTACCTCACCCATGATCCTCCCTATTTGATTCCCATGCCTTTGTCCTGCTACCCTGCATTTTCCCCCGACTGAGAATGTAGCCCCCTCCTTCCTTCAAGGCTCAAATCAGGGATAGCTAGATAGAGCACTGGCCCTGAAGTCAGGAGGACCTCAGTTAAAAATGCAATCTCAGACACTTAACACTTATTAGCTATGTGACCCTGGGCAAGTCACTTAACCCCAACTGCCTTGCCTCCTCCCGCAAAAAAGAAAAAAAATCTTACTAAAATGTTGAAAACCATTCTTTATTTGTAATTAGAAAAATAATATACCATTAAGATTCAATTCAAGCAGCACCATCTACATGAAACATTTCCAGATGCCCTCAAATGAAAGTATCCTCCCTCCCTAATTACCCTGTCTTTGTTCTATATGTGCTTATACAAGCATGTTGCCTCCTCTGAGTGGAAGCTCCTTGAAAGTGATAGTAATTTCATTTTTTTTTTTTTTTTTGGTCTTTGCATTCCCAGTACCCAGCACATAGTAGATGTTTCATGTCTGTTACTTTTTAGGTTTCAGAACTGACCTTACTAAATATAACAGGATAGAAGATATTCAGAGTTAAGATAAGTTCTCCTTCATTAACTAGGTCTGCTGGATTTGATGGCTTCTTTCCTATGGCATGTGATTCCTGATGGAGAAGAAGAATGGAAAAAAAATGAACAATGCCCAACTAAGCTTCTAGAATTCAAAAAGCTGCTTTATATTTCATGACTGATTACCTGACAATTAAAATTAAGGTATATTGACAAAACAAAAGGATTAAAGACAGAAGAGAAAACAGATGACCCCATAAATTTCCATGATGTTACAAAATCTTATCTTTTATCTGTCTAAAAATTTCTTGTTTTCTTATAGTAAGAGGAGGGATGTGGTCTGAGAGATGAGGCAGAACCACCAGGTTAGGTTCAGGTAGGAAATAGAAAAAGAACCAGGAACAGGGCTACAAACAGATAAAGTCAGAATTCAGAACAGAATCAAAGAAAGGGGAAAAGGGAAAGCATTAAGAGCAGAGCCAAAAGCAAAGCCTGAGTATGATAAGGGCACCAGTTGCTAGGATTATGTATGCTTCTCTTCTTCCTCCTTCTTCCTCTCTCCTTCCCCCCATACTGCCTGTTATATATATTCTAAAACACTGCCTGGTAATTGTGAGTTAAGCGTATTCAATAAGAAGGCTTCCCTAAATGCTCAGCCACTAAAGCTGTGAGAGGGAAAAAAAAAAAGAATCTTACCATCTCATAGGCAAAGGTTTCTTGTCTGCAGATACGATCTACTGTTATGGTTTCTTCTCGATGCTCCAAGGCCCTCTTTCTAAGTCTATTGGAATGTTTGAAAAATTAAATTTAAGTTTGAAAAGAATTCTCTATTAAAAATATCTAAATTATCTATGATTTAAAAATTGTGCATAAAATATAAAGATATTCTACAAATAGATGCTTTAATATCTATTTTGAGAATCTATTGATCTCATTAAAAACTGGAAAATTTTACTTAATTCTATCATATTCAATGATACTCAATAAGCTGACTGGGTTAAGCACTTAAATAAGAAAACATTTTTTAAACAAACACAAATTACTCATCATTGCCAAATCAATTTAAACTACTTAAGGATTATTTAACAGAAGTAGAAAAAATAATAACAAAATTTATCTGAAAAATAAAATTTCAAGGAAATTAATGGAAAAAAAAAAAGTGGGGAGGAAGAAGACCTTAGCAGCAGTGATGAGTAGCTAGGTAGGCACTGTTAGAGAAAGCCCGAATCTCATTAAACAATCTAAAAGTCTAGTTCCTCTCAGTCAGTTGCCTTTTGTTCAAGTGGACTTTTGATTACAACTCTCACCTCAGATGGAGGTCTCTAAAAATCCTACCTTTACTACATCCAATCAGAAAGTCAAGTTATGATGCTACTCTTTGCCAAAATTTTCTTTTTTTTTCTTTTTTTTTAAATTTATTTATTTTTTATTTTTTTATTTGCATAACATATGTGTGGGTAATTCTTCAACAATAACCCTTACATAGCTTTCCGTTACAAATTTTTCCCCCCAACTCCCCACCCCTCCCCTAGATGGCAGGATATCCACTACATGTTAATTATGTTAAAATATTGCTTTGCCAAAATTTTCAATGAATTTAGCCAGCCAATCAAAGGCATATTCCCACCTCAAGGCATCTTCCTTTTAGTTAATTATGGGTTCTGCTAGGGAGCTAATCTTTTCCCTGGTTAACTGCTAAAACCCCTTTCCTTGCTAACTTCCCAAAGAATTTAGCCTGCTCTTAGCAGGATAATAACATTTTTGACCCTTGCTTTGGAAAATGTGTAAGCTTACAAATTCTTTGGAGATGACTTGAAACACTGGCCTGTAACCCCAACATACTTTTGGGGTAGCACCCAGTTACCCTGTCATTTTGGTGGTTTGGTAGGGAGAGTCTGACTGCATCTCATAACTACAACAGTACCAAATCTCAAACTATACTATAAAACTAAAACAACTTGGCACTGGGTAAGAAACAGAGAGGTTGATAAGTGGAATATGTTAGATACACAATTTGCAGAACCAAACGAGCTCAGGTTCCCAGCATTCTGATAAACCCAAGATCCTACTTATTGGGACAAGAACTCATTAGGTGACAAAAACTCCTAAGAAACTAGGTAGAGACTGAAATCTCACACAATATTCCAAGATAAAAGTTACAAAAAAGTACATGATTTAGACACAAAAGGTAACATCAAAAGAAAATCCGAAGAACATGTAAATTACCTGTCAGATTTATGGACAGGGGAAGAGTTCATGACTGATCAAGATATAAGGTAAAATGGACAATTTTGATTACCTAAACCTAAATTTTTTTTTTCCAATTCCAAAATTTCCAATTTTATCCAATTCAGATAAAATGACCTAAAAATTAGAAAGCGCAGGGGTGAGGAGTGGGAATCTCTGCAGCAAGCATTTCATTTCTAAGTTACTAGAGAACTGAGTCAAATTTAAGAAGAACCATTCCTCAAGTGATAAATGCCCAAAGAACATAAACAAGCAATTTTCTTTTCTTTTTTCAAGGGGCAAAGATTTTGTTATGCTACTAACAAAGGGCTAAATCCAAAAGCATTTATTTTTAAGAAAAAGGTTTTAAGCTATTAACAAGGTTCAGGAAGATAAGTTCCCAGCAGTAACCAGGAGGAAGACACCATTAAAGGGAAGATGCTAAGAGGTGGGTTTTCACTGATGACTGGTTGACTGACAGACTAATCCTAAAAGTGATTTAGTAACCTAAAAGGAGTCATTAGGGATCTATAGTAAGAGCAAATCTTTTATGGGGATATATAACCTCTGGGGTTAGACATCATAACTTGGCTTTCAGAATTGACACAATAAGGCAGAGGCCTACTTAAACAAAAGGCATAATCAAAACAAAAAAAAATTCACTTACAATCCTATCATGCTCCTTCCTTCTCGACTCAGAGAAGGAGCTAGGCTTCCAGATTGTTTTCAGTGATTCAGGTTTCCCTACTAAAGCCCACCCAGGACTTCATCATTTCTCCCCTCAAATAAATGGGACCCCAAGTTTTTGAGGTGTGGTATGAAGATTTTATCTTCTGAAACTACTTCTTGCTGAGAGAATACTTTTCTCAAGAAGAAATATAAGGTATCCATATCTATGTGAAATAATTGCACTGATAAATGCAAATTAAAACAACTCTGAGGAAGTAACTTGCTTGGCTATGTTGACAAAAAAGGAGAATGACAAATGCTAGAGGGATTATTGGTCAGTAAGTATTTTAATGTACTGCTGGTGAAGCTGTGAACTAGTACAACCATCTTGGAACTATGATCTAAAAAATGATTAAATTGCACATGATCTTCATTATGGTTGTTCACCATTGGATTTATTTCCCAGAATTCAAAGAAAAAGGAAAAGGGTATATTTAAAGTAGCACTTTTGGTGCCATCAAGGAATTAGAAACTTCGGGTGGGTGGGGAGTATGCCCATCCAAAGGGGAACTGCTTAAAAAATTATGGTAAATCAATGTGATGGAATACTACTCAAGTTGTTTTCAATATTCATTTTTGTAAGATTCTGTGTTACATGTTTTTCTCCCTTCTTCCCTTACCTCTCTCCTCCCCAAGACAGGATGCAATTTGATATATGTGTTAAACATATGCAATCCAAAAAATATTATGCTGTAAGAAATGATAAAAGGAATGGTTTCAGAAAAACCTGGAAGATTTGAATGAACTGATTGCAAAGTGAATGATCAGGAAAAGAATTTATACAATAACAATAATATAAAAATAAACAACTTGGAAAGGATTTAGGAAATCTGATCAACAAAATGACCCTTATAATTCCAAAGGATTCTTCTAGATAGAGAGCAGTGACAGACTTGGTATAGATGAAGGTTATTTTTGGGAACATGGCTAATGTGGAAATGTTTTGCTTACTTGTTGACAGGTTTTGTTTTTCTCAATGAATGGGTAAAGGAGAAGGAGATTTCAGAGAGGAATATAAAATAAAATTGAATTTTAAAAATTACACAACATTCATGTACGAAGATTACTACTATATCTAATTTAAATTTTTTCCAAATCTACAAGGGAAAAAAGCCACTAACCATGATCTGTATGAAGACTAACTCATATGTACTATTCCAATTTCAGTTCCTCTATGACTAAGTTCATTCAGCATCACAGATCATCGACTAACTCCTTCAGGAGTTTTACAGAAAATTGAAGTCCAGGATGGAGAAGCAATTTTCCCAAGGCCACAGAACTAGAAGTGGCAAAAATTCCTTTTACAATCAAGAATATGCTATTTTCATTAAGTGACATTAAACCAGTAATTTAAATGCTTTCCTTCAGGATGTAGTTGGAATGAATTTTTCTCATCAACTTGATCTGACCAATAGCACACAATTACTAAACAACTGAAGCTAGAAGCACAGTCCATGTGAGTATGTGAAGGGTGATTTAAACTTCATGTTATTTTATGGCATTTAAAATTCACACAAATAATAATGATTAATTTCTTTTTTTCTTGGGAACCATGACCTTCTCTTAAATGGCTAGAGCTTGAAATTTATAAATGGCACCTAAATTGCTAAGGGTATGAAAGCAAATGTGAAGAATCTCTATCCCCATCCCCCCATCCCCACCCCAGTCCTTGTCATGTATAATTAACAGCCCCCATATCAGTCAGAGAAAAGAGTACTGTATTACAATGAAATGGGGCAAATGTACATATAACTCATTTTGGTATATATTTACTCTAATGTATTTGGACTAGACTCATGATTTCATTAATGTAAAAAGCTCCTTTTACGGGATTTTCTCTATTAAAATATATTAGGATCTATGCTGTTATAGTTTTAGAAAACTGAGAGGAAATATGGTGTAAGGAAAAGAAAGCTGGTCTTAGATTTTTGTCAAGAAGACCTAGATTCAAGTCCCATCTCTTTCACATATATTGGGTGTGTGTAACCCACCCCCCTCCCCCATCTCTGCAAATCTCTGAATCTTTTCACACTCTAGGAAACTAAGACCAAACAAAGAAAACTTTATAACAAATATGCATCATTAAACAAAGCAAACTTGCACAATAACCATATCCAAAAATTCACATCTTATACTAGATCTGAGTCCATGGCCTTTTTCTGGCAGCCTGTTTCATCCTCCATTCTTTGGAATCATGATTTTTCACTGCATGGGTAGGAGTTTCCTAGGCCAGTAGTCACAATACAGTTCCTGAACCCTGAAATCTGAGGAGCTGACGAAGTTACAAATCAGAACTAGATGTATATAGGATGCTCTGTCAGAATGTCTTCTCTGTAAAACTTATCACCTACCTTTAGAAGAAGTAAGGTTTAGGAGAATAATTTCTAGATTTGGAGTCAGACGACTATTCAGTTCAATTCTCTAAGGTGTGTTTGTCTAGACATGGTTTGGGGGGGGCAGTGAAAAGGAACAGAGTAACCTTTGGCACTGGGGAATGTGTAAAGCTTGATACTTGTTCACCTTTTAATTGTCCTTCTGTTTAAATGCATTATTTTCAACATATAACAAAGTCTTTCAAGACTCAGTTTGGAAAAAAAGACACTAATTCCTCTTTATCATACTTACTTCATCATAATTTATTGAAAGTATAATTTTACCTAGCCAGATCTACAGAATGAAGTGGAGGGAGGGAACTTCAGGGAAGTCTACTATGGATAGACTCTACCATAGGAAGAGGGAAAATAGTAAAGAGTTAAATAACCTTTTATGACAATTTAATAATTATTAAATTTATTTTACCTTCATTTCCTTGCCAGCCTTTAGTGTAGCAGGTCAAATACTTTTCCTAGGACTTCCAAAGATCTAACTAATTAATCAAACAACACCCTAGTGGTATAGGGTACTACCAATCTTAGGGATTAAATGATGATAAAAGACAGTGTACAATTCCCGAGTGCAAAGTGTAAGAACAGTTCTGGTGAGGGAGAGGTCGCTGTGAGCTGGGAAGGTATCAAGGAAATTAAACTGTGATGAGCGTTTTAAAAATGAGTAATTTGAATGAAAGAGAGGAGAACATTCCAAGAGGCATAGTGTAAGCAAAGAAGAGGTGGCAATATAAGTCACTCTAACAGAACTAATAGATCAATTAAAAGTAGAGAGGAATAGTGGGAAATAAACTTGGAAAGGAAATTGGAAAGGTCAAAATATGGAGGGTCTTGAATACTACCAGACTAAGATATCAGGATTTTATCCTTGAGGTAATGGGAATTCCTGGAAGGTTTCTGAGTTGGGAAATAACATTGTAAAAATTAATCAGAAGGAACCATGCAATATACATGGGGAGAAAAGAGACATAAAACTATTTGGTCAACTTAATGAAAATTCAAAACCAAAGTTCTTTTCATTCTAACAGAGGTCTTTTTTTTTTTGAGTGAACTTTTTAAAGTAACTGAGATATTTCTTTTTCTTTGGCACAACAATAAGGGCTGAATTAGGATGCTAGCAGTAGGAATGAATAGAAAGATAGAGACATTACAAAGAAGGAAGACCCCAAAGGAGTTGGTGACAGATTGTTAATGGATCTCAAAGAAATGGCCATGCTAGGGTTGACTTTTTTTTTTTTTGGTCCAGGAATCTAGAGTAATGGTAGCACCTGTACCATTAATAAAAATGGCCTGTAACAAATAAACAAAATGCTAATAGTCTCATCATACAAATATTTTGAAAGAAATAATATTTCATAAATGGAATATGGCTTGGACAAAAAAGGTATTGCAATATCGTGTGTAATAAATATCTTTACTACATAGACAATATGAGCTTTAAAAAAAATTCACATTGCATTATAAAATCAGTCTACGTCATACCCCAAAGTCACTAGGTTGGTGTCTTCAGGAATGACTTCTGGGTCATCTTCTTCTTCACAATACTTCAATTTATCCAAGCTAAAGAAGGAAATGCAATAACTTATTAATTTTTTTACTTGTGAGATAACCATCCTTTCTATTAGGATGAATGTTCTGAATAATTAGAAAGTAAGGCAAAATATATTGATATCAAGGAAGAAAACTTTACTTAATAAAATATTTTTGGTACCAATTACTCTGAAATGAACACTAGATATAACTGGTGGGCTTAACATTCTATTCACTGAGCAAACGTTCATCAATAAAATAATAGCTAATAATTATAACAGCTAACATCTATATAACACTTTATGCTAGAAACTGTTAAGCACTTCATAATTATTATCCCATCTAGTCCTTAGACTCTGGGAAGCAGGTGCTATTATTATCATCCCCATTTACAGATGAAGAAACTGAGGTTAATGATTTGCCAAAGGTAACACTGCTACTAAGTGTCTGAGGCCAGATCTGAAACAGAAAACATGACTTTCTATTCTTCTGATACTGTTAGTGGCAAAATGAAATCACCAAGTCTTTTTTCTTTCTCTGAAAGGTTTTTTTCTTGAGGGCCTGTAAGACAAACTGACTAAAGATATTATCAGTAAAAAAGATATTAAACATTACTTCAACCACAAAGAAACTTTCAAAACGGGTACCTAAGATATAATGTCACAGATTGTGAGATTCATATAGATGACAGAATCATGGCCACAAGGGATTTAAGTTCCTTAAGTTCCAATCTTTTCATTTTAAAAGAGGAGCAACTAGGGTCAAAAGAGATGAAATGATTGGCCCAGAAACTGGGATGTAAGCCCAGGTCTTCGGATTTGCCCTCCTTCCTTAGACTGTAAACTCCTGCAGGGCAGGAACTGTCTGCCTCTTTTTGCAACTCCAGCACTGGGCACAGCTGTCTGGCACACAGTAGGCACCTGGATTCCAACGTTCTCTCCAATCCTATAAGCCAAGCCCTCCTCCCCTGCTTTGTCCAGCATCCGAGTGTCCTTTACCAGCTTTTGCCAGTTTTTCACCGAGTGGCACCTTTCTAAGTAACAAAGGGATGAGAAATGTTCCGGGTCTCTTGGAGTGACCACCCCTTCTATCCACCAGCAGTTACTCCCCTCCCTTACCTCTCCACTAGTCCTAAATGCCTAATTCATGAATAGGCCACTCAGAAGAGTCCTAAAGCAGGGGTGGGGGATGGGGTCTGGCCAGGGGTACAGACGGGGACCCTCCTCCAGCAGGGCCAGAGGCCCCGAGTACTTACCCACACACGAGGCTCAGCTCAGTCGCCGTCTCCAGGCTGCAGCCCAAATCTTCGGCCACGGCCGCATCTTCTTCGCCGACTCCGGCCCCGTCTAGGTTGCCGGTAGCCGGCGGCTCCAGGGAGAAGTCACGGGCCCCGAGAAGCCTCTCCTTCCACAGGTTCCCCAAAGTCTTCACCAAGAAGGGCTTCGTGTTCAGCTCCGGGATCTCATATTCCGGGAACCTGAACCCGCCCCCACCGCCTGAGGAGCCGCCGATGTCCCCAATAAGATCAGCAGCCATGTCCGACCTCATCTGCTCCAAGTCACGCAAAAGCCGGGTTTCTAACCCCCTCCCCGCCACTCCTACAAGAGCCAGGAGCGCAGTGCATGCTGGGATTTGTGGTCCAGAGCGAACCGCTCAGCGCGGAGAAGAGGAGAACGAGGCACTACATTTCCCAGAAAGGGCCGCTCAATAGCAACGCGGCCGCCCCTCCCTGCCCCGCCCCCTCAGTCCGCAGAGGAGAAAACCTTGGGAGCGTGTCCTTAGATTGCATTGTTCTCTGCATTGGGAGGAGCTGCTAGGTGGGAGCGGTTTTCTCTTTTGGGTTTTTCGCCCTACTAGGGGGATTGGCCAATATTTATCCCAGAAAAATGCCCTGGGCGCTCTTACTGTTGGGTCTCGCTTAGCTTCCCCACCCACAGACTTCTTGTTCTGGTAATGCCGGCTAGATTTTTTAAGAAATGTCTCTATGACAGGGACAGGTCACATTTCTGAATCCACCCTTTGCAATGTAACTACTTGGCCAGTGTCTTGGGGAGAAGGCCGCAAGGGACGTGGTTTGATACCTGACTGCCAGTTATTTGCCCCAAAAGGTCAATTTCAAGATTGATGACTTTTAAGATCTAGACCTGAAAGGGTCACTCAATCCAAAACCCTTGTTTTCTGTGGCCTAAAGATATTCTAACAACTGAACTTCAGATTTAGGTCATGTGGATTCAAATTCATCTCTACACCACACTGACAATTTAGAATTAACACCTAATTAAGCAAGAATTTATACTTGAAACAGGAAATTACAAGAGTTTCTTATACAGTCCCAAACCGATTTCTGTCTCCCAGCCACAAGGTGGGATATCAAAATATACACATATGTCCTTTCTCACCCCTTCTACCACTGCCCATGCCCAAAGAAGGCACATTTCAGCAATTTGCCCACGAGCAAAAATTTCTTGTTATACCTCTCTCTGGGCTTCAGTTTCCTCATTTATAACAAGAGAGAGTTTTTTTGTTGTTGTTAGTCCTTTATTCTTGAAGAGAACAAGAGACATCACAAGGGTGGTGTCTTGACTTGCAAATGAATTGGATTTAAGTGAGGCTAAGCAGTGCAAAGTCATAAATGACTCCCCCAGTCAAGCACTCCTGCCAGTCCATGGAGTCCAGGGGCAAAACCTAAGCTGAGATAAGTGGTCATGGTCCCAAACTCAAAAGTGAAAAACAGTCTAAAAGAAGAAAAATGCTCACTATGCAAGCAAAATATAAGAATTTTGAATACAGAATGTATAGAGACAACCTAAGGATCATCAGTCTCCCAAAATCAATCAAGTAAGATTTATTAAGCACTATGTGCTAAGTGCTGAGCTAAGCACTGAGGCTACAAAAAAAAAAAAAAAAGGGCATAAGACAAGTTTGCAATCTTATGGGGGAAACTAACAATATATACTGGGATAAATATACCAAACCAATAGGAAGTAATTGAAAGAGGGAAAGCACTAAGGGCTAAATAAGGAAACCATATTATGTTTAAAGGAACCATAAGCAACAAACCAATTATCAATGATAAACATATATTCCAAATGCCTTAGCATCCAAATTCATAAAGGAAAGATCTGAATTTCAAGAAGATATAGTAATATAATAGTGACAGGAGATTTCAATATCCTTATCTTAGTTTTAGATAAATCTTTAACAGAAAAATAAGCAAAATCCGAAACAACATATTTCTGGGAAAACTAGAGTTAAAAGACTTATAGTATCTTCTAAAAGGTTCAGCAAAAAAATAAATTTCTCTGTATCACATTGAACTTTTACAAAAATTGATAATTTACTAGGGCATGGAGAGATTTCAAATATATGGAGATTTAACAATGAAATCATATATAACGAGTGGGTCAATGAACAAATTATATAATTAATAGCGGTATGAATGAAAATGATAACAATGAAACAATATATCAAAATTTCGGGGATGTAGCTAAAGCAGTCCTCAGGGAAAACATAATATTCTTACAATCATATACTAACAAAACAGAACAAGAGAACACTAATTTACTAAATATGAATTTTAAAAATGAGTAAAGCCGCAAATAACTCTAAAATAAACACAAAAGGGAAGATATTAAAAATTCTAAGAGAAGTAAACTAAAAGCCAAAAAAATTAAGAAATGATGAACAAAACCTAAAGTTGATTCTGTGAAAAAACTAATAAAATTGAAATCCTTTAGCTAATTGATTTAAAATGTAATGCTCCTGGAGAAATTGAGGCAGTACTACAGATTGAAGACTAGGTAATATTTTATTGATGTTAATTGGAGAGTTTAGAATCCATAGCTATGGACAGGGATTGAATGGGATTCTTGCCTCCAAGCACCAGTCCCAGAGTGTTAGACTGGCAGCCATAAGCCAGGCCTCTGTATCTCAAAGTATCCATTGATTAGTGAGTTTGCTCCAAGGATTCTTATAGGGCTCCCAGCTCTCAGGGGAACAAAGAGCTCAAGAGGCAAAAGGAGGGGGAGGGCACTGGGGGATTGGAGTTCCGGGAAAGGACTATCAATTCAGTCCTGAAAGGTTGGGGGTATAGAGGAAGGATCATAAATTCTGATAAGTTTGGGAAGAAGCTAGGAGCCACTGAGTCTGAAGCCAAAAGATAAGGGGTATGTCTAGGTATTTGAGATAAGCCATCTGGGGATTTTATGACTCTTTGGAATGCTAACTCTGCAGCCCAATTATTCCTGATGGTCAGAATTGGGGAGGGGGAGCTTGCTATTGAGGCAGAACAATTTTTTTTAATTTGCATAACATATGTATGGGTAGTTCCTCAGCATTGATCTTTACAAAGCTTTCCATTACAAATTTTATCCCCAGTCCCCTCCCCTCCCCTAGATGGCAGGAAGTCCACTACATGTTATTTATGTTAAAATACTTGACAATTCGAATATATGTATACATATTTCCACACTTATCATTGTTGTGCAAGAAAAATCCTATCTACAAGAAAGAAAAATCAGAGAAAGGAAACCCAATGCAAGCAAACATCAATAGAGAGCATGAAAATGTTATGTTGTGGTCCACATTTCACATCTCTCTATCTAGGTGTGTATATGGCTTTCTTCACTGAACAATTGGAACTGGTTTGAAACATCTCATTGTTGAAGAGAGCCATGTCCATCAGAATTGATCGTCATATAGTATTGTTGCCGTGTATAATGATCTCCTGGTTCTGCTCATTTCACTCAGCATCAGTTCATATAAGTCTCTCCAGGACTCTCTGAAATCATCCTGCTGGTCGTTTCTTACAGAACAATAATATTCCATAACATTCATATACCATAATTTATTCAGCCATTCTCCAGTTGATGGGCATCCAGTCAGTTTCCAGTTTCTAGCCACTACAAAAAGGGCTGCCAGAAACATTCTTGCACATGTGGGGCACTTTCCTTCCTTTAAGATCTCTTTGGGATATAAGCCCAATAGAAATGCTGAGGCAGAACAATTGAGGGAAACTGAAACATGGAACTGTGGCACAACAAAAAGGAAGAGATCAGAAAATCAATAAATTTGTAAATGAGCAAGGTGAAATCACACCAAAACTAGGAGAAATAACAAGAATAATTAGAACGTATTATATATAGTTGTATGTTAACAAAACAGAACAGAAAAGAGGTAGAGAAATACCCTCAAAAAATAATAAAACACCCAAACTGTCAAAAGACCAGATAGAGATCTTAAATAGTCTGCTCTCAGAAACGGAAAGAGATCTAGCTATTGTAGAGATATTAGGAGACACTCTGTTTTCCAGAGCTAAGACTCAGAAAGTAGGTTATGACATGAGCTTGGCTTAACAGCAATCCTTTATGTTTACCCTCTGGATGATTTCACCCTTAGGCAAAATAACATAATTATTGTGTTGCTTTGAGCAACATCTTTTTTTTAGAGCTAGGATAAGCACCAAGTTCTAGCCTTGAAGCCCTGCTATGAATCAGACTTTTCTCATTGTGATGTTACCCCTCATTGTCAGGGCTTTATCTCACTGGATAGCCATTGCTATAAATATTGATATCTCCTGACACTGCCTAGCCTCTCCCACTAGGGGCAGGAACCCCTCCGTTTCTCTTCCCTCACCCCCCTCTCCTCTCTCTCAAATCTGCCTCCTTGCTTACAGCTTCCCTCACTTTAAATGTAAACTTCTGTTTGATTCCTGACTCTCTTGCCTCTAGTCTGCTCTGTGCAGCTCTGGCCATTCAGAAATTAGAAGCTGAACTATCAAAAGAAAAATACTCTTGTACTCGATGGAGTCACATGAGAATGCCATCAAACTTTTAAGGAACAGTTACTACTCCTATTTCACAAATTATTCTCAAAAATTGGGAAAGAAAGAACCCTACCAGAATACTTCTATGAGATGAAGATAGTCATAATACCTAATCTGAGGAAAGATAAAACACAGAAATAAAACTATAGGCCTATATCATTAATATGAATATTGATTCAAAAAATTTTAAAAATCCTTTAGATAATAGTGATTTATCCAAGAAATCATTCATTATGCTCAAGTGGAAATTTATGCCAGATATATAAAATTATTCAACATTAGGAAAACAATCTAATTAATTGCATTAAAAACCAAAATATCTAAAGCCACATGATCATCTCAATAGATACAGAAAAAGCCTCTGACAAAGTAAAATAATCTTTTATAGTTAAAAACCATACAAAACAGAGGCACAGAGGGATCTTTTTAAAATATCAAAAAAAGTATTTAAGTAAACTTCAAAGTAAGCATCACATGCAATATAAATATACCAAAATCGTTTCTATTATATACAGAAGTGAAGAAAGGATGTCCACTCTCTCCACTATCATATAATTCTGGAAATGCTAGCAATAGCAATAAAATAAGAAAAAGAAATAAAAGAAATAAAGATAGGGAAGGAGAAGATAAAAGCATCTGTTCATTGATGATATAGTTTACTTATAAAAACTCGGAATTAAGAAAGCTACTAATTGCAGATTGCAAAATAGTCCTCGAAAATCAATAGCATTTCCATATATGATAACAAAATACAATAAGTAATAATAGAAAGGGAAATTCCATTCTAAATAGCTAAAACATGTTCAAAATATCTGAGGACCAATTTCCCAAAACACATAAAAGATTTGTATAGTTTCAATTACAAAGCATTTCTTAACGAATTACAAAATAATCTAAGTAGCTGTAGGGATTTTAAGTGCTTGTGGCTGGGCCATACCAATATAATAAGAATGACGATACTACCAAAATTATGTTTAATGCTGTATCAGTCAAATTATCAAAAGGCTATTTCACAGAGCTTGATAAAATAATTTTAAAAGTTCATTTGGAAAAAAAAAGATTTAGACAATCAACAAAATGATGAAAATGTAGGGACAAAGAAGAAATAATACTTTCAGACCTCAAATTATATTGTGAAGCAGCAGTCATCAAAATCATTTGGTATTGATTAAAGAATAGATAGATTCAGAAGCAATAAAATTCTGAATTAGATTAAAAAACAATATAATTCAATCATACAGTGTTTAATAAAATGTAAAACATAAATTACCTACAAGAAAAACTCCCTATTTGGTAAAAAAAAAAATTCTGGGAAAACTGAAAACATTTAATACAGAAATTAGGCTTAGACTAGAAGCGTGGACCACATTCTATAACATATTTTAAATGGATAAATGAACTTAATGTAAAAGAAAATATTATATAGAAACGACCAGCAGGATGATTTCAGAGAGACCTGGAGAGACTTGCATGAACTGATGCTGAGTGAAATGAGCAGAACCGAGATCATTATACATGGCAACAAGAAGACTATATGATGATCAATTCTGATGGATATGGATCTCTTCAACAATGAAATGTTTCAAACCAGTTCCAATTGTTCAGTGAAGAAAGCCATATACACCCAGAGAGAGGGATGTGAAATGTGGACCACAACATAACATTTTCATGCTCTCTATTGATGTTTGCTTGCATTGTGTCTCCTTTAGCTGATTTTTTTTTCTTGTAGATACGATTTTTCTTGTACAACAAGATAAGGGTGGAAATATGTATGCTTATATTCTATTTGTCAAGTATGTTAACATAAATAACATGTAGTGGACTTCCTGCCATCTAGGGGAGGGGTGGGGACTAGGGGGGAAAAATTTGTAACGGAAAGCTTTGTAAGGGTCAATGTTGAAGAATTACCCATACATATGTTTTGCAAATAAAAAGCTTTAAATTTAATAAAAAATAAAAAAAATAAAAAATAAATCAGACTATAAAAATAGAAGAAAAACATTATATAATTCTTAACAGTATGAATAAGAGATTATCCTTAATCAAAGAAGAGACAGAGGCAATTATTAAAGATAAAATAGCTTTTTGATTACTTGAAACTGAAAAGCTTCTACATAGAAAACATTAATGTATCTAGAATAAAAAGGGAAGTAGTTGAATGTGAAAGAACTTTATATTAAATGTCTCTGATAAGGGAGAGCAATGTAAGATATATGAAAAACAATTGTGTGTATGTAGATATGCATGTGTCACAAAGTTGGACATAACTGAAAAATGACCCAAAGACATAAAGATGCATATATTTGTGTGTGTGTGTGTGTGTGTGTGTGTGTGTGTGTGTGTGTGTGTGTTGGCCATTCCCCCAGAGAGAACTGCAAAGTATCCATGACCACATGAAAATATCCTCCAGATCATTCATTATAGGAGAAATACAAGTCAAAACAATTCTGAGGTTTCATCTCACCCTCTATAAAATTGGCAAGAATGACCACAAAGTGGCAATAGTCAATATTGGAAGGAGTATGGGAAGATAGCCACAGTAATACATTGTTGTTTTTTTGTTTGTTTGTTTGTTTTTTGCTTTTTGCTGAGGCGATTGGGGTTAAGTGACTTGCCTAGGGTCACACAGCTAGGGAATGTTAAGTGTCTGAGATCAGATTTGAATTCAGGTCCTCCTGACTTGCACAGTAATACATTGTTGATGGAACTGTGAAATAATATAACTATTTTGGAAAGCAATTTGGAATTATGCAAATTAAGTGACTAAAATATCCATGTACTTTGAATCAAAGATTCCAGTATTAGGCATGGTGTATACCCTAAGGCAGTTATCAATATCAATAAGGAAAAGATCCCTATATATGTTCAAATATTATAACATTGTTTTTTGTGATAGCTAAGATTGGAAAGAAAATAAATGCCCATAAGTTATTGAAAGAATAAACAAATTGTGGTATATGGATATGATGGACTACTTCTATTACATAAGAAATAATGTGTGATGAATACAGAGAAGTATGGAAAATAGTTGATGTAGAATGAAGAGTAAAAACAAGAGGGCCGGGGGCAGTTAGGTGGCACAGTGGGTAGAGCATCAGCCCTGAAGTCAGGAAGACCTGAGTTCAAATCTGTCTCAGACACTTAATACTTCCTAGCTGTGTGACCCTGGGTAAGTCACTTAACCCCAATTGCCTCAGCAGAAACAAAACAAAACAAAAAACAACAACAACAACAACAAAACAAAACAAGAGGGCCAAAGAGAAGACTTGAGTGTAACTTAGGTCCCTAAATATAATTGACTGGATTAGCTCAAAGAGGACCTCCCCTCTCTAGGAAGGGATAGGTTGCGAATTTCTTCTCATATTTCTTCTTTTCACTCTCACTAGATCTTTATAATATTGTTACATTTACTTTTAATTTTTTGGTGTGTCATAATTCAATTTCAATTGAAGTTTCTAAGTATATTGTTTTCTTGGCTCAGCTTACTTCACTTCATATCTGTTCATATAGATCTTTCCATGTTTCTCCGTATTCATTGCCACTTTTTGGTCATTTTAGCCAATTTATATAGGGTGATATAGGCTTTATAACTACTGGACAATTTTCAAATATTCTCTTTTTGCTATGTTCCCTAGACAGCACACATTGCACATGTTTTCAGACTTTCACAATGTATTGATCATCTGTGTTTACTTTTTATCCTGTCTAAAAAAGGTACTATTTTTTGTCATATGGAATGGATGTCAGGAAGGGGAGGGAAAAGATACATAGTGTTGTATATGAGGTGATGTAAGAAACAGAAGATAACAACTTTTTAATTTAAAAAGAGAGGAAAAATAGGGAAAAGATTTTTTTTAACTAAATCTTCTAGAAGTCACCATATTGATTTATCAAATGGAGAAAAATGAACAGTCATGTAAATAAAAGCTTAGGGAATTTTAACAAAAGCTCTGGTTTGAACTCAACAATTAACAAAGATGTTGGAGTGATATAAACCTCCTGTCTAGAAGAGAAGCATTAAAAAAAAAAAAAAAAAAAAAAAAAACATAAAACCCCACTGAGTCCTGAGTCTTGTTTTAAGTTTCTTATTTATTTTTTATTTTTTGCTTTTTGCTGAGACAATTGGGGTTAAGTGACTTGCCCAGGGTCACACAGCTAGGGAATGTTAAGTGTCTGAGACCAAATTTGAACTCAAGTCCTCCTGACTTCAGGGCTGGTGCTCTATCCACTGCGCCACCTAGCTGCCCCTTAAGTTTCTTATTATGACTGTATTTTTGAATAGACTTAAAAGCATTGACACGTGCTATGAAGAATTGTTACTTAAAATACAAATGCATAAAGAAAAATAATACCTGGTGTTAAAATTAGATCTTACCAAAAGCAATTGTATCATTTTGGTCTCTTTAAGAGAAGATATAGTACAAAAGGAACACTCTTGAGTCTCTAAAGTTATAACTAATGGTCAAATTTGGCTCTAAGAGGAAGGAGAACATAAAAGTTGTTCAGGCCACAAATCTAGATTATTCCTGCCATACTGGGAAATATCTGGGCCCTTGTATCATGGGTATACATTCATCAGAACCAATATGTTTGAACAGAATGAAGCACATAGTCAGATATATATATATATATATATATATATACATATATATATATATATATATTGCAATTCACTAAGGAAAAAAAAAACAATAGAGCAGGTTTAAGCTGCATCTCAAAAAACTATTAAGATGTACGCATTTTAAAATTTTATAATTCCTGTCAGAATTAAAATGGCTAATAGTCTCCATGTTCATCAGGACAAATTTTGCTATTAATGTTGTTGTTGTAAAGTTCCTATAGCTATGTATGCCACAATTATATTGAAAGGCTACCTGTGTTTCAGATACTCTGCATATGAACTTGCACCAAAGAATTCACAGCTGATGCATTTTCATAAAACTCTTCATAAATATGGTTAGCTTTTGAACATTTTCCCTTGTGACTGCATTATACAAAGAAACACTAATCCCTCTAAGAGATCTGTGCCTTTTCAAGAAGATCATGTTAAGGTGAAAAGTTTTATCAAGAACCTTTTTTCTAAACTGTTGTTTCCCTTAGCACTACCAAAATGGAAAAGGATGCTTATTTTACTTCTTTCTTCATGGGCATACAGAGTATCCTTGGGTTTTATCAATGATATAATTTGTGCTAAGCTCTTCTATAATTACAGCACCTCCATTTAAAAAATCCATTCTAGAACTGAATATTTGATGGTGATACTGGAATATGGAAAAGGACTGTATAAGGAACTATTCTCAAACTGAATTTTGTAGTCTAATACATATGGGCAATTTTTGAGTTCACATCCCAAAGACTTCAGCAGAGCTAGTTTTGTTTTTTTTTTTGAGTGTCTTCAAAACTAATTCCAAATTTAGAAAATCTAGTGACTTAAATGAGAAGTTTTAGGATGTCACAAATTCTGTTCTCTTAACAGTAGGTACAAAAATTTAACTCTGCACCTGGACTGTCCCATTTGTGTAGCAATACAAAGGAAATATATCTAGCTTGAAATTCCATATTCTTGGATTATGAATTTTAATAAAATTCTCATTTCAAGTGAATGTTAACTGTAGCAAAATTTTGGCCTCTTCAGCTGTTTTTGCTGACCATACTCCTCTGATTATATAGCTGGCACACTTTCCTTCTTTTAGACCAGTCAAATTTAAGGATACAGCACTCTACTGGCCAGATCACACTTAAAAATAATTTTTAAAAAAATCACTTTGTAGTTGTTAGGAATATTTGGCAATAATCATGCAAGATTCTCTATTATATCTACAATTAAGTGAAGTCAGATGGTCTGTGCTTCATTTCTAGAATACCTATTCCATGTCTTTTAAAGTCTAATAATTCTTTCTGTACCTTTAGTAATATTATGCCTGAGCACTTGGGAGGTCCAGCCTGAACTTGACCAACTACCATGGCATATCAACAATGCATTAGAGAGAGAAAAACAGTCAGTTATAGGTCTGGCTCTGTTTCAGGTTAAATGATTTTCTAGTGTAGACCAAATTTCAACATAAGAAAAATCACCTTTTAATCTGGCTTCATCCATAACTATGTCCCTACCATTTATAGCTGATTAAAGCTAGAAGGAACATTAAAAATCACTAAGTCCAAACTAATTTTACAGATGAGTAAACTGAGGCTCAGAACTAGGAATAGTTTATGACAAGCTGGGCCTATAACTCAGGCTACCTCTACATCATATTATTGCATGCAGACTTCATAATTTTCTACACAAAAAAGAGATCATTTGGAGTTATTAAAGGTTGTTGATGAGAAAGTAAGAAAAGATGACTGTGTTAAACTGTGTAGCTATTACAGGTTTACCCGTTGTCCAGAGTTGGTTGGCCTATAGAATTTTCCTGAATGGGTCTATAGTTAACTGGGGAAGCTCTGAACCAGATCCTACAAAAGATAAATAGGAATTGCATTCGATGTTTTTCTAAATCTAGCCCTCTTTTCATCATATCACAAAACCTTGCCGATCTCATTTTGAGTTCCAACAGTTCAATCAAATTTTGTCTAATAAAATGTGATTCTGACAGATACTGTGTGGGTCTCTGAAGGAAGATTACCCACACAGAGCAAGATTTGACTTTTTAGGGGGTGCTGCTTTCTACCACTTCTCTCCCTACCTCTTACTCTCATGGGAACAGTAGGATGCCAAATGGGAGCAAATACCATTTTACTTTTATATGTTTCATGAGGTATCATGACTAAAGAATTCATCACTTAATGGCTGTTCTGATAGTGATGAGCCTTCTTTACTTATTCTGTTTTTTGGATAGTAGAACAGTCTGGCATTGGCATTACACTTTTCTTTGTGGTAAGTAAAACTTGGAAAAATTGTTTTTACTTCCATATGCTTGGAAAATCAAGGGTCAACTCCAGCCATGGTAATACACTTAAGTAGTATTTTTTTCAAATTTTCTTTAAATTTTAAATCTTTCTTTAAATTTTAACCATTGCCTCTAGTTAGCTAGCAATTGTACAGCCTCTTTTCTGTGTTGTCTACTTCCATTAGAGTGTAAACTCTTGAAAATAGGGACTTTCTTATACTTTTTTGGGGAGAGGGTCCCCCCACTCCCTCCCCTAGATGGCAGGTAGTCCAGTATATTATAACAAATAATATTAAAATAATAAAAAAATTACGAATCCTCTTCAGAAAGTCAGGAACTGGAGTTAATACTCTAGGTACTTCAAGCTTCTAGATTTATTTCTTATACCTTTCATTCTAATTCTTCTGTGGTTCAAACCACTAGGCTTGTAAAGACCAAGAGAGTCAAAGGTAGAAGGTGAAGGCCTTGGACTAGCTCTGGTTAAAATAGCTGCAATATTCTCAGGGGCCAGTCCAAACTTGCACTCATTGTATGATATAGTTCTTTTTTTCTTATAATCAGAGATCTTATTGATTGTGATTGGCTGCTTTAAATGGAGCATCTGAACAGGGCACTTATATAGGTACAAAAGCAAGCGACAACTTAAAAGTGATGGCTTTGAACTGATGCTGAGTCAAATGAGCAGAACCAGGAGATCATTATACACAACAACAACAATACTATATGATGATCAGTTCTGATGGACATGGCTCTCTTCAACAATGAAATGTTTCAAACCAGTTGCAATTGTTCAGTGAAGAAAGCTATATACACCCAGAGAGAGGGATATGAAATGTGGACCACAACATAACATTTCCATGATCTCTATTGATGTTTGCTTGCATTGGGTTTCCTTTTTCTGATTCTTCTTTCTTTTAGATACGATTTTTCTTGCACAACAATGATGTGTGGAAATATGTATACATATATTCTATTTGTCAGGTATTTCAACATGATTAACATGTAGTGGATTTCCTGCCATCCGGGGAGGGGGTGGGGAGGGGGGGGGGGGGAAATTTGTAACAGAAAGCTTTGTAAGGGTTAATGTTGAAGAATTACCCACATATATGTTTTGCAAATAAAAAGTTTTAATAAAAAAAAGTGATGTCTTAATCTGGTCATCTACTGAAGCGTTTCCACCATTTCATAGGCTACAGAGCAATACACACAGGATGCAGGAGTGATCCATGATTTCTAAACTGAGAGCTAAGTTTCCTATACAGATCAATCTCATTTCATTTTCTTATTAGAATCTTCCAGTATATGCTATAATTTTGAGTCTTTTCACCATCATGGTATTCTAAAAAATCTGTTTATAATTCCTGGAGAAAGGTTCTTTCTCTCTCTTTTTTGGGGAGTTAGGTTGGAGATTAAATGAATTGTTCAGTGTCACACAGTGCTAAGTATCTGAGGCCAGGTTTGACTTGTGCTCTATCCACTTTACCATCTAGCTGCCCCCTAAAGTTTGCACAAAGATCACATGATGGCATGTGTCCATCACCACCACCATGATTACCATGAACCTTCTTATTCTGATCCAGACAGATCAGGACTCTGAGCTGAGAAGTTTTGGAGATAGTAGTGCCTCCAAACCAATGGACCTGTTTCCAGTTCAATCATCCACAACAGTCATCATTGAAGAGAGAGATCACTGTGGAAAGGGGACTCACCTTTCTGCTTTCAGCAATTGCTGACCAAAAGCACAGGAGCCCTGGGAATGGCAGCACCCCTAAAAAGTCAAATGTTGCTCTGTGTGGGTAACCTTCCTTCAGAGACCTCTACAGTATCTCTGACTTCCATAGTGGGAGCTCCAGCAAGGGAGAACACAAAGATGCCCTCTTGTATTTTTTTTCTGATCACCATTTCCTGCACCTTCTATCAGGTCCCAGAAAGTGGTAGTCATTCTTTTTTTTTATTTTTATTTTTTATTTATTAATACATTTTATTTGCAAAACTTATGTATGGGTAATTCCTAAACATTAACCCTTACAAAGCTTTCTGTTACAAATTTTTCCCCCCTACTCCCCACCCCTCCCCTAGATGGCAGGATATAAGTGGTAGTCATTCTTAACAAGCTTTGCTCATTATCCTTTGGAACTCCTGAAAAATTGTCCCTAAAAAGCCTTTGAGTAACTGTGCTCTTGCTGTAGATCAATAATTCTCCAGCAGATGGAGCCCATTGTCTTCCACTGGGGACCATCTTTGTTGTTCCGTTGTATCTTGCTCGTAGTGACCCCATTTGAAGTTTTCTGGAATAGATACCGCAGAGGTTTGCCATTTCCTTCTCTGGCTCATTTTACAAGTGAGGAAACTGAGGCAGACAGGACCAAGTGATTCTCAGCTCATAAGTATCTGAAGTCACAACTGAACTTAGGTTTTTTGGACTCCAGGGCCAATGTTCTATTCACTATGCCATACATCTCTTTAACAATTGGCAAATGCAGAACTCCTCAACTGGATGGATGTATTACAATTAAAGAATAAACCTTAGGGTCAGCATGTCTTTACTCTTTGGAACTTTTTTTATATACCTGGGTCTTCTACCTCTTGCCTTCCCATTCCAATCTTCCCTGAAAGTGTTATGGAACTGTTTCCCTTTGGTGTAAGCCTAATAAGTTTCTATTTTCTATCCCCATTTGGTTTATTTTCTTTTGTAATCCAAGTTAAAGAAATTTTCAAATTTTACTTTCTTAAAACATTTTATTTATGCGTTTCATTTTTATATCATAGTCATTTTAGGGAGAAAAAATTCTTTTACTGCTTCAGGTTGAACCCTTCTTGATGACTAAGAAAAACAAATACAAACACATGGTATAGTGATAGCATCTGACAATGTTTACAACAGTTTACTCTGGCAGCAACCTTGCTTCTTTGTGGTCAAGTAAGCTTCCTTATTTGTTTCTGAGACTACAACTGACTTTTCAAGTATATAAGACTTTACATTGATGTTTGTTAAGTTTCATTTTATTAGATTAGTCTTGATATTCCACACTGTTAGATCTTTTGGATTCTGACTCATACAATATATTAGCTATGCCTTCCAACTTTGTGGTCATTTGTAAATCTGATAAGTATGTTATCCCTGATTCTATCCAAGTAGTTGTAAAAATGTTAAATGGCAAAAAGCCAAATGGAGATTTCTGGAGTCCTGCACTTCTAAATAGTTTAGAGTGACTCACGGTCACCTGGTAAGCCCATTCCCTTATGGTTTGACTGAATCAGGAGGGGACATAGCAGATTTAGTATGGGACCACTCTGGCATTTTAGTTGTTATACCTCCAGAGTGTGCCAGGGCTACCTCATATGGGCTCGCTAGAGCAGACTGTTAAATTTTCTTTTCTTTTTCTTTTTTTTTTTTTGCTTTTTATTTTTAAAATACCTATACAGATAGTCTTCAACATTCATCCTTGCAATATCTTATGTTCCAATTTTTTTCTCTCCCCTTTCTCCCACCCCCTCTTCTAGATAGCAAGCAATCTAATATGTGTTAAACTTGTGCAATTCTTCTATCCATATTTCCACAATTATCATGCTGCACAAGAAAAATCAGATCAAAAAGCAAAAAAAAATGAGAAAGAAAACAAAAATCAAGTAAACAACAAGAAAAAAGGTGAAAATACTATGTTGTGATCCACATTTGGTCCCCACAGTCCTCTCTCTGGATGCAGATGGCTGCCTCCATCATCTCACTGTGGAGAAGAGCCACATTCATCAGAATTGATCATCACATAATCTTGTTACTGTGTACAATGTTCTCTTGGCTCTACTATTTGGTTCTTTATTTAGCATCCGCTCATTAAGTCTCTCCAGGGCTTTCTGAAATCATCCTCCTGATTGTTTAACTAATAATGTCAATAAATTTGCTGGATATAGAACAAATCCATACAAGTCTTTAGCATTTTATATGTGATGCCAATAAAACTCAATAGGAGGAGAAATTCCATTTGAAATAATTATTGATAGTATAAAATACTTGGGGGTCTGTCAAGACACATCCCAAACTATAAGAACACAATTATAAAACACTCCTCACACAGATAAAGGCAGAACTAAATAATTAGAGAAATATTAATTGCTCATGGGTAAATTGGGCAATAGTAATAAAAATGACAATAAAATCTAAACTAATGTACTTAGTACCATAGCAATCAAAATTCCAAAGGATCATTTTATAGAACTATGATAATGAAATTTACATGGAGCCAAAAAAATGTCAAGAAGCTAAAGGGCAATATTGAAAAAAAAAATCAGAACTGAAGGGGCCTAGAAGTTCTAGATCTCAAACTAAATTACAAATCAATACTTCTCAAAACAATTTACTACTGGTTAAAAAATACATTGAGCAGTGGTACAGATTAGGTACACAACATAGAAAAGCAAATTAATCTAATAGTCTAGTATTCAATAAACACAAAAATCCTAACTACTAAGATAAATATTCATATTTGATGAAAACTGTTAGGAAAATTGTATTTATTTTGCAAATATTTTATGTTTATTTATCCAGTACATGTCATTAGTATCAGTCACTTAGGGTTATTGACTAATTGACCAATCACATTGTCAGTGAAATCTATGACAAATGTTATTTGTTGTGATAAGTCAACAAATTTTTAATTCAAAGCCCACGTACCATCTACTACATACAAAGGCAAAAATTTAAAGTTTTATGTAATAAACAAATTTGTAGATTCTCAGTAAACTCATTTCTTGTTTGGGAACTAGTTAACTCAAACAAGTTCTTTTCCCAGAATTGATAACCTTACTCACATCAATGGTTTCAAGAAACATTGCAAGTTACAAATTAAGGAAAATCTACGGGGGCCCCAGAGAAGGGACTGAGCTTGTTGTTCTTGCCTGTCTACCCCATGTATTCTTACTGTTACTATAGGATATACTGTTTGACAACTCCCCCAACCTTGTGAAGGGATTTAGGAGGAATAAACTAATCTTGTAGCACACTCTCCCAGAACAAAAAATTCTTACCAAATCTCAGTCACCACCCCAGATCATAAAACTCAGTCCCTGCCCCTAAGGAGCTTACATTCTTGCATTTTTTGGAGGAAATATCTTCCATCCTGACTCCCACCTCCGTGTCCCTGAGGATTCCAATCCTCCAGTTCAAGTCCCATTTCTCCAATTCAACCTTCACAACTGTGGAAACCAAACAAATTCCCATCCTTTCTCACCCCAGGCTTTGGGAAGAGGCAGCTTGATCTCCCTGAAGGCAGTCTCTCTTCCAATGTCCCTCTTGGCCTCTTTGGGGCTGGGGCAAGCTAAAGATGCACAGGAGAAGACGAAAGGTCCTTCTGTAGAATTGGCCAAGATTCGGTCACTGTTAATATTACTACTGCTGGTGCTACAACTACTGCTGCTGTTGCTAATACTTCTACTTCTACTACTACTGCTATTACTGCTACTTCTACTACTACTACCACTATTACTACTACTATACTTCTGCTACGATTATCACTACTACTGCTATTGCCCTTCTACTGTTATTTCTACTACTGTTACTATTACTACTACATCTACTGTTACTACTACTGCATTCTTTCTACTACTACCATTACTATTACTACAATTACTTCTACTCCTTTTCCTCCTCCTCCTCTTCCTCCTCCTCCTCCTCCTCCTCCTCCTGCTACTACTGCTGCTGCTACTACTACTACTATTACTACTACCAACACTACAAAAACTTGTCCTAAAAGGGAAGAAAAGTGGAGACAGTTTAGACTGCTAAAGACTTTTTCATTAGAGATGCTAGAACAGAAGTTCTTTGGTGTACTCTATAAATTTAGCATTTTCTCATCTACTTACATATTGTTTTCCCCTAAGACCATAAACTCTTTGAGGACCAGGCTTGTTCCAGTTTTGTCATTTTGTCCCTAGTATCTAACGCAGAGCCTGGTGCTGTCCTTCACTAGCTTCTTGTACAGGGGTTCTTAATCTGGGATATTTAGATAGATTTTAGGAGGTCCATGAACTTGAATGGAAGGGGGGATGGAGGGGAGCATAATTACCCTTTTATTTTTACTAACTTTAAAGTTAGTATTAGAATAACATGAATTAGAAAAAAACCCAACCCCGTTATTCTGACAAGGGATCTTCTTAGGCTCATCAAACCCTCAAAGGAGTCTGTGAATAAGAAAGCAATAAACAGGAGGAGCTCTGCATATCAGAGATGAGCATCAGGGTGTCGCTCATGTCCAGTAGAACAGAAGTAGGTGTCTGATCCAAATTGGCACTGGCTTCAGTGCTACAGTCTGCTGGTCAGACCTACTTATCCCTCATCCAATGACTAGTGTGTACCTCTGAAAGAGAGAATAAGAGAGGCTCTGAGAAGTTGGTGGTAGTTCTATTTTCCTTTCATGCGGTTTTCCATGCATGTACAACTAGTCAGGTACTCCTTTGCACGTATCTAGCTCAAAACCTCAAGGTAAATGTATACACACCACATAAGCTCATGACTTACTGCTCTCTCTCAAGGAATAGTCACCCACAAGAACACCAGGGAAGACAGGAAAGGAAAACTGTGATGGAGTCCTTGGGAGGAATGAAGTTAGAACAGGTGGTTTTCCTTTCCTGTCTATTCCTTGATACGTGCAAGGGAGGAATGAAGTTGGGAACAGCAACAGCAATGGTCATTCACTATTAAAGACTTGTATGTTTCATGACCTCATTACTGACACCATCTTCCATTTACCTAAATTCAATAAAACTTCATGGCTGCACGCTCACAGCAAACATTGGCACTTAATAGACTATGTCACTGTAAGGAGAAGAGACAGACAGCCTGTGAGAGTGACAAATGGGATGTCTGGTGTAGAGTGCTGGAAAAATGATAGATATCCTCTGTAAATTAAACATTCACATTCAATAAAAATAATGGCCCCGGAGTATGTGATTGTCTGAAGACTCAACATCAATAGATTAGAATGCTTCAACCTAGGTGAACAGTGTGTTACTGACTTGAAGGGAAAGCTGAGTCCACACACTTGATAATGAAGCAGAAAAAAAGCAGGCAGCTTTCAGAGATTTGCTGTACAGCACCACACACTCATCTGGGCCAGAATATTGTATATTATATAAAATATAATTTTATATCTTGTATATATAAAATATTTTGAATATTATATATATATATATATGTATAATACAAGTGCACTTGCAGGGTGGAATACTTGCTCTTGTGTTTCTTAGCATACTATTTTCAGGAATGTTTTCAGTTGCCTTCAACAAGAATAAAAACAGCATTAAGATCAATTACTGTGCTGAAGGTACATTATTTAACTTAAAAGCTAAGGCTAAAGTGGAAGGGGAGTTCATGGGGTTTTGTTTGCTAATAGTGGTGCACTCAATGCTAATTTTGGCCTGATAATAAACACCAAGAAAACATAGGTTCTCTCCCCCACCCAGCACTAAACTATCCCTATGTGGAACTATTAATTACAGCAAATGAAATTTTCAATGCTGTGGATAAATTCACTTACTTTGACATGTGCTGTCCACAGAGATGATGAGGTTGATCAATATTTGGGAAACTCCAAAAGTATGTGTGGGAAAGAAAAGGTGTTAAACTGCCTCTCAAACTGAAGATCTACAGAACAGCTGGGCTGACTTCAGTGTTGTATGCTTGTGAAACCTGGACAGTTTACCAGTGCCATGCCAGAAAATTTACTGCTTCCATTTGAATTGTCTTAGGAAGACTCTTAAGATACCTGGTAAGATAAAGTACTTTCTTGTGCTGAACTGCCAAATATTCAAACTCTACTGCGGAGAGCACAACTCCAATGGGCTGGAGACATTGTTCTAATGCCAAACATATGTTTGCTTAAAATTTACCCAAGGCATATGTTCAGACGGAGGTTAGAAGAAGTGATACAAGGCCACTTTTAAGGTCTCTCTGAAGAACTTTATCAATTGTGAGACATAGGTTCCACTGACACAGGATGATGTGCTCCCATCAAAGGTGGTCCTATGTTTTATGAGCAAAGCAGATTTGTGGTATCCCAAAAGAAACACAAGATGCGAAAACTTAGGGACATTTCCCTGCCAAATGGTCGGACAGACTATTTGTGCCTGACTTGTGGTAGAGCCTTCCAAACTTATATTGGTCAGATCAACCACAACTGGACACATTGTACACTGACCTCAACATCATGATGTCTTTTTCAAGCATAAAAGATAAACAAAACATTCATCCATTCATTCATTCTTCCCCCAATGCCTTGTCTATTAAAGTTCTGCCCATGCTTAATATCCTGGTTCATGTCCCACTTCTTTCACTAAGCTTTCTGTCCTCATTCCAGGACACAGCTCTTGCCCTCCTTTGAATTGTTATTATACAGGGTGTCCCAAAAGTCTTAGTGCAGTCTAGAGCCCAAAGAATGTAAATATTGATTGATGAAACCTCCTAAGATATCTTGGGATTTATGGGCTAGGACCATGCCTTAAAAAACCAAAATCACTCTGGCTCTGATTGATTGACCAATAATAGGTATCAGGCCAAGCCCCACTTAGTCATGGTTGGCCCCTGGTTGGCTCAGAGAGAATGTAAATAGCAATGATTATTGGTTTGGTCAGAAACCCTCAGGATCTTCCCCTTCCAAATTATTATTTTTTACTAGGTAAAAGAGGCCATTCTTCGCCTTACTTCTTACCTAGCCTTAATCACTGATTGAGAGTTACCTCAGGCAAATTGAGACCTGTTGAAGATCTTAGCTTAAAAAGGCCCAGGTCTCCCATTGCATCTAGAGCCATCCTGAGTCTATATCTTGCCACTGGATCCAACTGTCCCAGAGGAAACAGGGAGACAGGTGACCTGGCACAGCCCTCCCACACTTAAATCCAATTCACTTGGTTGCCATAGCATCACTTCCTTGATATTGTGGTCCTGAGAATTAAAGGTAGAAAACAACAACAAAAAAATTCAAATATTTTCCCCATACATATAGTCATCTCACGTCAAAATTGGAAATAGTATACACAGTATGTAAAAATGTAATGTAAGCATGGCTTTTGGAATTGATTGCTTAAGCTCCTACCACATTTGCCTGTTTATGCATGCATGGAGCAGTGATACGGCTTTGTCACAGATGGCTCGAAGTGACATAAAACACTCTTCCCATCTTCACCTGGTGGTCTGATCAGTTCCCATGGATTTAATGAACATTTCTATGCAGATCTTTATAGCTAGCCCTAATTTCTCTTCTGAACTCTATTTCCACACTGCCAATGATCTTTTAGACATCTTGAACTGTATTTCTGCTAATTCAATATGTCCAAAGCTGAATTTTATCTTTTCCCCTCAAATCCTTTCTTCCTCCAAACTTTCCTATTACTATTCAGGGCACTGCCAGCTTCCCAATTTTCTAGGTTCTCAAACTCAGTTTCATCCTAGATTTCTTACTTGTTCTCATACCTTAGATTGTAAAAATCTTGTCATTTCAACCTTCAAAATATTTCTTTATATGTCTCCTTCTTTCCACTCACATAGCTACTGTACCATTCTGTGCCTGGAGGATGGCGTTAGCCTTCCAGTTGTTTTCCCTGATTCAGGTCTTTCCTTATTCCAATTTATCTTACACTCAAACTGCCAAAGTAATTTTCTAAAGTCTAAGTTTGATCATGTCACTCCTCTGTACAATAAAGTCCAGTAGCTTTACATTACCTTCACTCTAAAATATAAAGTCCTTTGGCATTTAAAGTACTTCACAACTTGTTCCTTCCTCCTTTTTTTGTTTGTTTCCTTACACTTTCCTCACCTCTACACACTTTTGGGGCCTGCTATCTTTTGCTGTTCCTAGCAAGAAATCCATTTCTTGATTCTGTGCCTTGATGCAATTTCTCATGCCTGGAATGCTCTCCATCCTCATCTTCACTTCTTCCTTCAAGCTTCAGATAAAGTATTATCTTCTGAAGTAACTCTTTCCCAGTTACTCATGATAACCTTCCAAGGGACTGTCTACCTACTCTGCTTACATGTCCTATGTATCTAACTATTTACATGCTGTTTCTCCATTAGAATGTGGTTAGGAATAATATTTTAGCACTTCCATTTATGTATATTGATTGATTGGTACTTAGCTTAGTGCTTTGCACATAGTATAACATTTAAGAAGTTCAAGAGACATAACTTCTGCTTAATTAGTCACTTTAATGCTAACATTTTAATAAAAGAGGTCAGTGGCACTCTCAAAAGCCAAAAATCCTCATAGGAGAGAGAGGAGAAGGTGGGATCAAGGCTTATATTGTCTTGGAAAAGTGGATATTCTAAAGGATGGCAAACAATTTCTTGTTTAATTGATTGATTGATTGAGTGTGATGCTGGGAAAAAAGCCCTAAAGATCTTTTTTTTTTCCCTCAAGTAATGAGAATGAATATTACAATAAGAGGGTGGACCTATTTTAATGAACTTTGATCATGTCATTTACTTCTAAATTACCCCGATATTAGACAATCTAGTCAAAGAATATAATCCCACTCAAACCTGTGTAGAGCACAAAAATTCCTTATAAGGTTGGGTAGTGTCTAAACAATTGAGGAAAGTTAATTTAATCTTATTATCAGTAATGTCCTTCAAAAGATTAGACTTTGAATGAGGACTATAGGAAAAGGGGGAATCTCCTCAAATCATTTGTTATTAATAATCATTTCTCTCAATAATAAGTACTTAGCAAACACTTCTTGATCAACTGACTATAAGCATGCTGGCAATATAGCTCTCTAATCTTCTTTCATAATTCACATCAACAAGGGGAGATCAATAAAAAAATCATTTGGTTTTGGTCTTTTGACACCTCTACATTGAGAGTTTACTTAATTCTTTATAATCTATTATGGGAAGTGGGGAAAATGGAAACTTGGGATATGGGGATGCCATACAAAGTGACCCAGGGTATGTATTATAGTGGAATGGTTTTATGATACTTATTTATTCCAGGTGCCAAGCATGATGTCCATAATATTAATTTACATTTAATTGAATTACTAAGTTCTCATTGCTCTTCCTCCTCCTCCTCCTTCCTCCCTTCTTTTTATTCATCCTCCTATCTTTTTTTTTTTTTTTCATCTTCCTTTCTATGAAACAGATAATCCAGTGTTTCTTTACTGGATACTGACAAGATGGCATTGCTTACAATAGTGAGCTGTTGTCTTTTGGCCTTAAAAAATGTTAGCTGGTGGGACAGTTGGGTGGTGCAATGGGCACAGCACCTGCCCTGAAGTCAGGAGGACCTGAGTTCAAATCTGGTCTCAGACACTTAACATTCCCTAGCTGTGTGACCCTGGGTGAGTCACTTAACCCCAATTGCCTCAGCAAAAAATAAAAAAATATATAAAAAGTTAGTTGGCGATAGTTTGCCATCTGTTCAGCTATGAAAGGCACTTAGTCCCTTTCACACAGAATCCCTCCGAACTGTGTTCTGTAGCTCAAACCAGTTGCTGCACCATTTCTTAGGATCCCAGGGCAATCTAAAATCTCTATGTAGAAAGGGCAGCCTCTCCTCCGAACCTCTCAGCCATCCACCCGTTAAACTGCATTGTGTGAAACGGTCTCAGGCCATCCTTGAAAGCATCTTCTGCCGCTGGGCTCACAAGGGAGCCCCTTCAGCTCCCCTTCCGTTTTCTTCCGAGCATCCTTCCCTGCACACTGACGGCTCAGCGTGGCTGGACCCTGACAAACCCTCGGGTACTTCATTGCCCATCTAGTCCAGCCGCTTGACTTGTTAAATGACCTTAACGTGTGCTGTGGACTTTCAGGAGTCCGGTGGGACGTTAACAAGCACGGACGTTTATTCTGATCTGAAGAAACGGGCTGTGAATCTGGCAGAAACACAGGCTGGGAAGTGGGCAGGAGGAAGACAAGGGCAGGAGTGGGAAAATCCCTTGTCCAAGTTCTAACCGCTAACAAAACGAGCGTTAGTAGCCAAGTTCTCCGACCCGAGATCAATGCTTTTTCTGCTGCCTTATCCCGTTAGCATGAAAAATATGTAAAAGTAAAGTAAAATATTTTACATAAAAATGCACAAAACCAGAATGCCCTTCTTTATACTGCTCCCTTCCCCCTACCCTTCTCTGTGGTAACTCTCTACTTAGCTTAGTTTTAGCCCCAAGTTTAGGGAAAATGCATTTTCTCAGCATCATGTTCTCCTGAGAACCTGTCCCTCCGCTGCAGTCAGTCGTCAGTGCCTGACGAAGGTAGAATGTACCCTGGAGGGAACATGCGATCATGGAATTTAGAGCCAGGAGGTCTCAGGGGAATCCTGTAATCAATATAAATCCCCATTGTACTGATGAAGAAACTGAGGTCTGGGAAAGTCAAATGCCCTGTCAAAACAAATGCAGCTGGGAGGGCGATCACCCAAAAGGATAGTGTTAAAAAGCAAAAGATTGCATGCAGACAGAACACGGCCAGCCGATGTTCTGTGGCTTGTGGTAGTCATCAGATAAAGGATTCAGAGCCGGAAACAGGAGTCCTAGGAGAGAGTTAGAAGCGGATTGGCCCTAGGGATAGATCTAGGAACCTTAGTCATAACATAGTCATAACATGCAATATAATTTGTATAATTATGATTGGGATGAGAGAAGGGGAAATAGTCCCTGTCTAGATCAATCTCCTCCTTCTGAGCCCTCAGGTGATGAACTCCATGAGAGCAAGAGCTGTCTTGTCTTTTTTTTTTTTTTTTGCATACACCCCCTCCCCCACCCCCAATGCTTAACACAATGCCTGGTACATTTGTTGTTCAGTTATTTTTCAGCCATTTCCAACTCTTCATGACCCCAACTGGGGTTTTCTTGGCAAAGATACTGAAGTAGCTTGCTATTTCCTTCTCTAGCTCATTTTACAGATGAGTAAACTGAGGCACACAGAATTAAGTGACTTGCCCAGGGTCACAAATCAGTAAGTTTCTGAGGTCAGATTTGAACTCAAGAAGAGGAGTCTTTCGGATTTCAAGCCTGACACTCCAATCACTGTGTAACCCAACTGCCTGGCACATTTTAGATGCTCAATAAATTCTTGGGCAGGTGACTTTGAGTTTTCAAAGTCTATGCCTGCAAAACATTAGTTCTCACAAAGCCTATCACACTGGAAAGCCTATCAGAATGGACCTGGTGACAAGCTATTCGTATCTCTTGTCCAAGAACTTGCTAAGTTTGCCGAGATTCATCACCAGAAAGTTGCCCACTTGAGAGAAGATTTTCGGTTGTAGCAGCTCATGAAAAAGGTTTAGTAATGTCTTGAGGGATTGTAATTTGCATTAAATTTTAAAAATGGTACTGGGCCATCTAGTGGATCTTTGGAAAACTTTAGTTTAGGATCTATAGATTTAGAACTGAAAGGACCCTCATCTAAGGACCCTCATTTTATGAATGAAGAAACTGAGACTCAGAGAAAGAAAATGATTTGACTGAGATCAACACAAATAGTAAGTGGCAGAACAGAAATTCGAATGTAAGTCTTTTGGCTCCAAATTCCACATTTTTTCTATTCTACAACATTGCCTTGATATGATTTGAAAGGTGATAAAATAAATAACACAAAAATAATAAATAATATAAAAATAATTTTTTAAAATTGGTCATTAACACAAATAGTAAGTGGCAGAGCAGAGATTCGAATGTAAGTCTTTTAGCTCCAAATTCCACATTTTTTTCTATTCTACAATATTGCCTTGATATGATTTGAAAGGTGATAAAAATAAATAATATAAATACAATAAATAATAAAAAAACAATTTTTAAAAATTGGTCTTTTTTTCCCAAAGGAGACAAACTTCAAGCAATACAATAGGTAAGGAGAGATGCTATTCCTATCCATATAGCAGACTTCCAACAGGACCCATCCTGAGCTGACTCACAATAAGTAAGAAAATTATTAGAAGAATCTTTTTTTAAAAGGTCTGATTGATATCAGTATTTCTATGTGTTACCAACAAATTTCAGCAGCAAGAAATCAAAGAGAAATTCCACTTAAAATAACTGTAGATAATATAAAATATTTGGGTGTCTACCTGCTAAGACAAAGTCAGGAACTATATGAACACACTTAAAAAAACACTTTTCACACAAATAAAGTCAGACCTAAACAACTACAAGAATATCAAGTACTCATGGGTAGGCTGAGCTAATATAATAAAAATAACACAACACTTCTACCAAATTAATCTACTTATTCAGTGCCATACCAATCAAATTGCCAAGAAACTACTTTACAAAGCTTGAAAAAAATAATAACAAAATTCATTTGGAAGAACAAAAGGCCAAGAATTTCAATGGAATTAATGAAAAAAATGCAAATGAAGGTGGCCTAGCTATAACAGATCTAAAACTATATTATAAAGTGGCAGTCATCAAAACCATTTGGTACTGGCTAAGAAATAGAGTAGTTGGTCAGTGAAATAGGTTAAGTTTACAAGATACAATAGTTGATGACTATCTAGTGTTTGGTAAATCCAAAGTCCCCAGCTTTTGGGATAAGAACTCACTATTTGACAAAAATTACTGGGAAATTGAAAATTAGTATAGCAGAAACTAGATATTGACCCACACCTAATACCTTATCCCAAGATAAAGTCAAAATGGGTTCATGATTTAGACATAAAAAGTGATATTATAAGCAAATTAGAAGGACAAAGGATAGTCTACCTTTCAGATCTGTAGAGAAGGAAGGAATTTGTGGTCAAAGAACTAGAGTAAATTATGTAATGCAAAATAGAGAATTTTGATTATATTAAGTTAAAAAGTTTTTGTACAAACAAAACCAATGCAGACAAGATTAGAAGAGAAACAATAAACTGGGAAATTTTTTTTTTTTACATACAAGGGTTCTGATGAAGGCCTAAAATAGAGAGAATTGACTTAGATTTATAAGAATTCAAGCCATTCTCCAATTAACTCCAATTTATAAGAATACAAGCCATTCTCCAATTGATAAATGGTCAAAAGATATGAATAGACAATTTTCAGATGAAGAGATTTAGCCATTTCTACTCTTATGAAAAAATGCTTTAAATCACTATTGATCAGAGAAATGCACATTAAAACAACTCTGAGGTACCACTACATACTTCTCAGATTGGTTAAGATGACAGGAAAAAGATAATGATGAATATTATAGAGGATGTGGGAAAACTGGGACATTAATACATTGTTGGTGGAGTTGTGAACTGATCCACCCATTCTGGAGAGCAATTTGGAACTATGTATGCCCAAAGGGCTATTGAACTGTGCATACTCTGTGACCCAGCAGTGTTTCCACTGGGCTTGTACCCCAAAGAGATCATAAAGGAAGGAAAAGGACCCACATGTGCAAAAATGTTTGCAGCAGTTCTTTTTGTAGTGACAAGAAACTGAAAACTGAGTGGAAGCCCATCAGTTGGGAAATGGCTGAATAAGTTATGGTATATGAATGTTAAGAAATATTATTGTTCTATAAGAAACGATCAGCAGGATGATTTCAGAGAAGTCTAGAGAGACTTACAGGAACTGATGCTGAGCGAAATGAACAGAACCAGGAGATCATTATACACGGCAACAACAAGATTATACAAGGACCAATTCTGATGGACTTGGCTCTTTTTAACAATGAGGTGATTCAGGCCAATTCCAATTAACTTGTAATGGAGAAAGTCATCTGCACCCAGGGAGAGGACTATGGGGATTGAATGTGAATCACAACATAGTTTTTTCACCTTTTTTGTTGTTTGCTTTCTTTTTTCATTTTTTCTTCTTTTTGATGTGATTTTTCTTGTACAGCCTGATAAATGTGGAAATATATGTAGAAGAATTGTACATGTTTAACATATATTGGATTATTTGTTTTCTGGGGGAGACGATGGAAGAAGAGAGGGAGAAAAATTTGGAACACAAGGTTTGGCAAGGGTTGAATGTTGAAAACTATCTTTGCATGTATTTTGAAAATAAAAAGTTATAATTTAAAAAGAAAAAAAGTCTGATTGAAGAAGCAGCTTTATTTACTGTTTTCTTTCTTCAAAAGTTTGAATTGAATTATGAATTGTATAAGTCTTTCAAGTGAGGACCTTTGTTAATAATAATTGGAACAAAAAAAGAATAATTCCTGGATTTGTGGGAAAGAAAGGAACCTTAAGGACTTAGAATAAATTGACTAGTTCTGGATACTTAGGCATCTATGAAGAATATTTCACAGGACCCCGTTTTAGGGTCATGCTCACTAAATTCTCTTATAGTATGTTCTTTGGTTAACAAATGGTACAGCTATAGATAATGCTATTTTGCTACATTTCCATTGTTATGCCCTGTGAGATCAGGCCACAAAAGAGTTGTGAGACAGCATTTTCCCTCAGTATTCCTTACTCGTTTGGTAGAACCATGTAGTTTGAATTTCTGAGCCAAATGACGAAAGCTATGATTGCAATAACTTAATTTTCATGCCGTATTTCATTTGATCCTTATACAATCTATCTATAGTAGATGTGACAAATATTGTTAAATTTTAAATAGGCACTTAACAAATACTTGTTAATTGATTGATTTGACCTAGGTGCCATAGTATGATAGGATGAATTTGGATTTGAGAAAAACTTGAATCCAAATCCAACTTCTCATACATATGAGTTAGGTGAGCAATGGAAACCAGTTAATCTCTCTCCAGTTTCTGTTTCCCAATTTCTAAAATGATAATGCCAATTTCTAGGATACCTCTCTACCAGGATTGTTGTGAGGATCAAATAAGAAATTATATGAAGTACTATTTTTAAGTCAATTATAGCTGTACTTATATTAACTGTGTGACCAAAAGAAAATGGATTACATGACTTTGCTAAGCCTCAATTTTCCTCATATCAAAAAATGATCATAATAATGATATTTTCATCACTTCTTCCTATGTGAAGGAAGCTTTGGATGCTACAAACAGATGAGAAAGCTGAGACATAGAGAAATTAAATAGCTTTCCAAAGGTTATGCAATTTATTTGTAATGGAACTTTAGAGCAAAGATGCTAATCTAATTATCTTCTTTCAATATCATATTGTTGTTCTTGGTACACCACTGTGTACATAGCCTTTATCTATCCTGGCCTTAAACCTGGCAAAGTTTCAGAGCCATGAAGACTAAAAGTTTATATCAAAAAGAATATGTATCAATTTGAAATTACACCAGAAGATCAAAAACAGTTCTTGGGTGATCATTTAGATCCTTACAGGCTAAGTTATCTCCTATTTCTTTTCTCCTATCATGTTACATGACTGTGGGGGCCTAATTAATATTAATAATTAGAGATAATTAATAGAACCAGAGGGAAAAAAATACTCTGTGGGAAACTAAGTCCAAAGAGTAACCTGTAGGCTATGTTGGATCAAACCACAATTCACAGATAACCAAATTCTGGGGGAGGGAAGCATAGGAAGCATGTGGCTCTAACAGGTGGCCCAAAGTCCATTTGCATCATTGGCAGAAGACTTTTCTCATCAGTGGAAGACTGATTATTCATTATTTCACACCTGCAAGACGAGTGGAATTGGTAAGAATTATAAGTGAGAATTTAATTTTTATTTGTTTTTGCTTAACATCTTAAAATTTTATTTTATTTTGATTTTTAAAACTAATGTTTTGCATTTATATCACAGTTATTTCCTGATATACTCCTCCATTATACCCTGTATTTCTCATTCCCCAAACACACACTCAAATACTCAGATTACTAAAAAGCACTGCATCTGATTTTGGTCCTCTTGTTTAAGAGCAAATAAACTTTGAATGCATCGCTGACTGCTACTCAGATTGTAATTATATTAATTAGAAGAAACCTCTGCTGTAAAATATTGCTAAGATTTTCTTGTGTGTGTGTGTGTGTGTGTAAGTATATGTATGTGATCTTTCTTTTTTTCAAGTAACATTTTATTTTTCCAATTACATGTAAAGATAGTTTTCAACATACATTTTTGTAAGATTTTGAGTTCTAATTTTTTTCTTTCTCTTTCCTCTTCCCCTGCCAAGACAGCAAGCAATCTGATATATGCTATACATGTACAATCATTTTTAACATATTTCTATATTGTGAAATAGTCCTATTGTAAAAGAAAAATTAGAACAAAGGGAAAAAACCATGAGAAAAAAAGCAAACCAAAAACAAAGGTGAAAATGGCATGCTTCAATATACAGTCGGTATTCATGGTTCTCTCTCTGGATGTAGGTGACATTTTCTGTCCCAAGTCTCTATTGGAATTGTCTTGGTTCCCTGTATTGCAGAAAAGAGCTATGTATATCATAAATGATCATCACATAATCTTGCTGTTACTTTGTACAGTTTAACTTCATTTTTTTAAATGTTGAGTTTCAAGTTCTTTCCCTCTTCTCCCTTTCCATAATCCTCCCTGAGATAGTAACCCAATTTAATATAGATTATACATATTCAATCATGTAATATATTTTCATATTAATCTTGTGAAATAAGACACATGAGGAAAAAACACCAAAAGATTAAGAAAGTGAACAATATTTATACTTTGATCTGCATTGAGACTCCATCAATTCTTTATCTGGAGGTGAATAGCATTTTCATCATGAATTCTTTGGAATTGTCTTGGATTATTATATTTCTGAGAATAGTTATTGTATAGTATTGCTTTTATTATGTAAAATGTTCTCTTGCTTCTGCTTATTTAAGTCCTCCCAAGGTTTTTCTGAAATCATTCTGCTCACCATTTGTACAAATTGATAGGCATTTTGTCAATTTCTAATTTTTTGTCACCACAAAATACCTTTATAGAAGTTTTTACCCACTGCCATTTAAAAAACTAATCTTTTAAAGATACAAACATAATAATAATATTGTTGGATCAAGGGTATGCAAAGTTTTATAGCCCAGTATAATTTCAAATTGCTCTCCAGAATGGTTGGATCAGTTCACAACTCCACTAATAGTGCTTAAGTCCCAATTTTCCCATATCCCCTTCAATATCCAACATTTTCTTTTCTGTCATATTAGCCAATCTGATATTTATGAGGTATTATCTCAAAGTTGTTTTAATTTATGTTTCTCTAACCAATAGTGATTGAGTATTTTTTCATGTCTATAGATAGCTTTGATTTTCTTGTCTGAAAATTGCCTGTTCATATGCTTTGATCATTTACCAACTGAGGAATGGCTTGTATTCTTATGTTTTTGACTCTGTTCTCTATGCCTTTGAAAGATGATGCCTTTCTCAGAGATCCTGGATATAAAAATTATCTACCAGCTTTCTGTTTTCCTTCTAATCTTGGTTGCATTGGTTTCATTTATGCAAAATCTTTTAAATTTAATATAATAAGTATCCATTTTATATTTTGTAATGCTTTCTATGCCTTGTTTGGTCATAATTTCTTCCCTTTACTTATGACAGGTAAACTATTTGCTCTCCTAATTTGTTTATGGCACACTTTCTATTTCTAAATCATGGACCCATTTTGACCTTATCTTGATGTACAGTATGAGATGTTGGTTTGTACCTTCTTTCTGCCATACTTTGTCCCAATTTTCCAACAATAGTTTTTGTCAAATAGTGAGCACTTGTCCCCAAAGTTTGAGTCTTTGGGTTTATCAAATACTTAATTACTATGGCCATTTGCTGCTAAATGTTACATACCTCATTTACTCTACTGATCCACCACTATTTCTGGGCCAGTACCAATTTGATTACCAGTTGATTTCTGCTTTATAATACAATTTAAGACACTGCTTTCTGGTTTCCAGTTTCAGGAGGGAAGTTACTGGTTCCTGTTTCTCATTAGGTCCCCAAAGGGATGGAAAGACTCTGGGAAGAAGCCAGTATACAGAAAAGCTAGCAAACTCAATCATGTCCCTACCTCAGTTTACTACACTAGAGATTTTGGAGAATATTTCTTTGGGTGAAAGCAGAGACTCTTTCTCAGCTAAGCTGCGTTATCTCCTCCCCAAGGGGGAAATTCATTAATTTTGTATGTTGTTAGTAATATATTTTCCTATGTACAATTTCTCTGATTTCTGTTTGCTTTCAGTTTGGCTGAATGAATTTACTTATCATTTACCACATGAACTCACTGTGGAACTGGGGTTTGGTGAAAAGGGACTCAAGTCTTGCATATATAGCTTGAGAGATTCCTTATGGGATAGTGATCAGGAGCACAACTTGAACCTAAAAATTATTTCCCCTGGACTCACAATATTTGAGGGACTAGATAGATATAATTCTAGCCCGGGACCCCCTGTCTCTGAGGAGAGTAGAGTGACTGGCCCCTGGTCTCAAACTTATCCCTTGAAGAAGGTCAGGGCAAAAAACTCTAGACATCTCTTTTTGCTTTTCTGTAAGCTACATATAGACAGACTCTTGTAGATACCTATAATCTACATGGGCAAAGCTGGAGGTTTGCACATGCATGTAAATATATACACAAATACACACCTCCTATGTAGGAAAAAGTTAATAGGAGTAATCCAAGGTCCACTGGCACTTTTTAATGGCTACTTTGCCTGAAGTGGTGTTCGTTCATGTTTGTACACTGGAGGTTTTCTGTCTTTCACGCTCTGCCATAGTTAAGTTGCTGTGGACTCAGATGTTGTGATGCACATTCAGCAGATGGGAATGATGTAGCATCCTCCTCACACTATGGTCCTGCCCTAGTGTAAACCCCCCACTATCACCCCTTGCAATGCTGCAATAGCTTTATTGCAGGTATTCTGGCTTCCACTTTCTTCCCCTTCTTAACATCCTTCAAACCTGGGCCAGAAGATTTTCATGCACAAATCTGACCACATCACTTCTCACCTCAAAAAAACTTAGTGGCTCTCCACTTAAACAAAATCAAACTGTTTTGCCTTGCATTGGAAGTCCCCCACGATCTGCCTTTTGTTTTCCAATTGTATGTCTATGCTTCAGTTAAACTAGGCCATGCTCTTTCCTCTCTTGCCTTTGCTCATTTTGTTACCTTAGTCTTGGGCCATTCAATTTCTGTCATTTATAAAAGCCCAGCTTGAATGTTTTTTCCTTCATGAGACCTTTTCCAATTTATTTTGTAACACCTCAGTCATAATGACTTTTCCCTTAAAACCTCACCTGCCATTTTATTTCACAACTTCTCTATCACATATATCATGCAATATTGTGTAACACAGTATATTGTAGTTCTTTGGGTTTGTCTCGTCCTCACATATTGGGTTTTATTCTGCCCTCCCTCCTCAAATCCACTGCCTAGCAAAGTATATTGTATACCCAATAGGTGGTTAATCAATATTTGCTGGATGATAGATACATGAATGAATGGATCCTAGACCTACTTCAGACCTAGGCTGTGTAGGCTACAGGAAAAGCCAAACAAAACAATGTTTGGTTTCAGAATTTTCCAGAATGAAATTGCCCAACCATTTCTAAACCCTTTGGGAGAGGCCAAAGTAGAGTCACAACACATCACTGAACCTTTGGTCTCCTGGGAAAGCCAGAAGGACAGCTGGTCCCACAAGAGGCTCCAAATTAAACTTCTGATGCTCTAAAAGCATGAAACACCAATTAAAGCATAAAGAAGGGAATAATTTTTGTTTAGTTCCTTTGATGTAAAGTGAATTCCCAAAGCTCTCAGGAACAAGTCACAGAGGTGTGCAACTTCTAAATTATACCTGCTTCCAACTCACCCAAGTCTGGGGTAGACTGCTTGTAGATAAAAGAGACAAAGAATAGCTGAAAGTCCTGCCTTCTCAAGAGCAGCAGAGAAAATAGCTGCAACTTTAGGAGAGAGACAGACAGACACAGACAGAGAGAAGAGAAAGAGAAAGACAGAGGCAGAGACAGAGACAGAGAGACAAAGAGAGACAGACAGACACAGAGACAGAGACAGAGAGACAGAGAGAGAAAGACAGAGACAAAGAGAGA